>CM041018.1:6229368-6373517 GCA_022984855.1 Dimocarpus longan
TTGGCATCACCACATACATAAAAATATCCTCCCTTAGAAATCAAGCTCCACACATATGCTGCCTGCACGCAGAATAGAATTGAATAAATTCTGAATGATGTTGTCTTAATAACATGAATTGCCACCTCTATTAGCTTCTACTACAACTTACTTTATCCATCATCTTATGTTGAACATATTCTTTCTGCGGTCCCTCCCGTGAGAACGCAACAATCAGTTCAGATATAACACCTTGTTCCACAAAATTATTGAGCTCGTCCTCATAGATAAAATCCTACAAACAAAAATAAAGAAAAAGAAATCATATGGAGCAATATATATATAATAGAAAGGTCTGTAGCAAAAGTCCTAACCATTCGTCGATTTCTACATCCAAAGAAGAGAAGAGCTGGGCCAAGTTGAGCACCACCCTCTTTCAGGGCCATTCTTTCCTGCAAAAAGAAAGCGATCCTCATTAGTCATTATTTTCATTTTATATAACAACAAAGGAATCATATACCAGAAAAGTGATCACAAACCTGTAGAAATCCTCTGAAAGGTGCCAATCCAGTCCCAGGCCCTACCATGACAATTGGAATAGAAGGATCGGCTGGTAACTTAAAATTAGATGTTCTGATAAAAATTGGAGCCCAGCTACAGTCCTGGCTTCTCTCAAGAGCCATGGCATTCTGAATTTTTTATTTTTTTTTTTCCATACAGATGCTTGTTAGTTGCAGCTAGAGCATGACATATGCTGCATGATTGTGCATGTCTTGCAAAGCAGGAAGGGCAAAGAAAGAGAATAATGAATTTGAAGCTTGGTAATTACCTTCATCCAGGTCGAACAAACCCCCTTATGTATTCTACCAGTGGGAGTTGGACCATAAACTAAAGCACATGTTACATGAACCCTATTGGGTGCATATCTGTGTACAAGAGAAGAATTAACTCCACCAAACTAGAAGAGAAATAAGTAGGCATAAATACACAAATCAGAAGAAGTGTATTACCGAGGTGAGGACGATATAGAGTAGTAACGAGGCTGTAAGTGAGGGGCTACTGCTGCAAAAAACACACACTATGGGGAGGTTTTGCTGATGGGAACTCAGACATTACCTCAAGAAGACTTCTCTGACTGGCTACAACCCATTGTGAGTACTCATCCTGGATAGGAAAGCATGACAGAAAAACCATATAAACAAAAAAATATCACTTGAACCAGTAATAGAAAGATAACCTAGGCGAAAGACAACACAAACTATTTGTACCTTCCCTTGAGGTGATGATAAAAACCTCAGTTTTTCTACTTCACTAGGTTCACTAGCATGAGCAGCCAAAGCAAGCAAAGCAGTCTGGCAATAGAAAAAATTTGGAAAGAAGATTGTTCAAATAATAGAACCAACAAGTGGGATAAAGACGGGCATGGACCAGCAAAGTGAAAACTAAATTACCTTACGAGGAGGAGTCAAGAGATCAGCATATTGTGCCAATGCAGTTTTAAGCGTGCATGGGCCAGGGAAAGGAGGCTGCAATGAACCTCCAAGAGGAGTGCCATCTTCATTGTCAGTGTGAACTGAAAACAGTAGATCCAAAGGTTGACCCAACAACCTTCCGGCTTCTTCAACAGCTTCATCACAATTCTCAGCAAAAACACCAACATGATCTCCTGCTTCATATCTGAAGAAAGATTTGAATAGAACAAACCAGTTGCTAGTTTATCAATTACACTTAAGTAAGGCCAATTAAGGAGAAGAAACTTCAGAAATAGTAAATCAATTAACACCAGCAGACTTTTCACTTTTAGCAGGAGATTTTCTTCATGGCTATCAAATGGACATTTCGAAAATGTAAGGAAAACAGATAACTAAACACAATAAAAACTAAATTACTGTTCTCACAGCATTTATCAAAATGATAACAAAGATTATAATGCACGTTGACAAAAACTAAAAAGAAAACTTATGAGCAGCTAATGAACAGAATAAAAATCCAGGAGAAAATGTCTTCTCTTTCCTTTATTGGATTATTCTCACACATAAACCTGAATGATGGACAGCTAATATATCCAACCTCCTAATGATAAGACTTATACAGTCATGAACTTACGTGATACCAGTCCCTAATATGTCAAACTCCAGATGTATACAAGAGCGGTCAGATTCAGCTTTGTGAAGCTCCTTTTGAACAGCGACATTGACTCTTCAAGCAAACAAAGCAACACCAGTGTCAGTAAAAAATGAATATATTACAAAACTAAGGGTTTCAGATCTCCTCATACCTGCATGGATGATGGATATCAAAAGAAGCATTCCCATTTTGCATACTTGAATACTTATCCACATAAGATGTAACAGCGGGGTCATGAATCACAACACGATATTCAGGAATAGCTGCTGTGTATGGGGTGGATGCCTTATTTGTATCATCTTCATCTCGGAGCAATTGATCTAGCTCAGGCCACAACAATTCTTTCCTAAAAGGGAGGAAACAAGTTAAGTACAGTTAATACATCAGAGAACTAATCACCCCCACCCGGAAGAGAATGCTTAAACAAACGATGCAACCATGTAAATTGGATAGAGGTAAGTAAGAGAGTTGTGTGCCTAAGAGGACTACCAAGCAGTAAAATCATCTTCAATGCATTGATCATCATCACCTAGACCGACTGGAACTAGACGCTTTCCACCTTCAAAAACAAACAGAATCTAGAATAAGTGCATAATCAAATTATAACCAAATAAGATGAAAAGCTTGAGAAACTAAAGTAAATTATTACAATCTCCAGCCGCTTTTATGCCAAGCACACCATTTACTTAGCTCCAAATACATCACCTTCTACTAAAGGAAGCACAAATATATGCTATCAGGAGAAAATAAACAGAAGTGCACACTGAACTACTCACATCTATGCCAGTGAAAGTAAACACAACAACAACTTTGGTGTTTAGTATTGTCCAAAATATTTATACAAGAAGAAAATTATTATTTGGTTATCCAGAAACACTGGATTCCATGCAAGATTCCCCAGCCTTATAACACATCCAACTGGAACAACACAAATTCCAACCGAAAATAACTGATAGTCTGATACCAATATGGAATTATTTTTCACACCTTTCCAAGTCACTGATACAAGGATTCTAAAACCTGGAAGAATAATTGAGGCAAATTGACAGCTTCGAAATGGTTAGAAATCACACACCAATGACATATTAATGAAACATCAGCCTATGCACTCACTACATTTGCGGTACCCATTAGATAAGTCAAGATTTGCATCAACTGCTAGTAATAATACACCATATTTTTCACAATAAATCTTGATAGCACACATGAGACCAGAATAATGTATGCATGTGTGCCTCACAAGAATTATTGTTCAAAGTTGATCATTCATTTATGTTGTTCTTGGCTTCTTGCGAACAAGGTAGATGTTCATTTTTTCACAATTGGTTATTTGATTCCTTGAGTGCAAAGTAAGCATGTCAGGGTTACGGTATCCCAGAACAAGTGAGAGAACATTTCATGTCTTATAGCAACCAGCCATTCATCAGGCAAGCAGATCAACCTGCAGTTCTTCCCATGAATCTAAGAAATTTTCAACAAACAATGGTAAAATATCTGTTTCAATTTAATAAAAACCTACAACAAATTGGCAACATCTATGCAATTAGGCAAGCAAAAGGGCTTGACCAAGACATGCAACAAAGATATAGCTTAAGCATATAACCATGAATGAGTAATGTAAATATTCTAATGATGAAAGAGGAAGGGAAATACAAAAGGAGAGTGACAGACACAATAACAGTAGCACAAATATAGAGTAGAATATCATGACAAGCATAGAGTAGCACAACTATAAACAGGAGAAAATCATCATAGTATGCTTGATAGCTCATGTCAAGCTCGAAAATATCTAATCACTCTCTTAAACAATATTAATCACCGATTATATTAAAAATGAATAATCTATCACCATAAAAAAAAAATGATGGAAAATTAAAATTGACTTATACCTTGTTCAGAAAGCTGTTCATCAATCACCTTTGCAATCTGTTTCCAAAGAGTTCCATCAGATATAATTCATTACAATATGAAGTAAACAAAACACGTATATCTTGCTAGTTTTACCTTATTAAAATGTTCATATTGACGGTTACCCAGTCCAAAAACACCATACATGAGCTGTTGAAGCCAGACTCCCTTTTCATTTCCCTAAAAGAAAACACACAATACATTGAAATTGCTATACACATAAGACTCTTGACTATATACCAGCTATGAGTCAGTAATGAACTACAAACAAACCTCAGTAAACCATTTGTAGAATCTTGCAGCATTATCAGTAGGCTCTCCATCTCCATAACTACAAACAAATCAAGCTCATCAATATCAAACGCACAATCCACCCATAATCAAATAACATTTCAAAACCAGAAAGTCAAAACAAACTAGCTTACGTGGCAACCATGAAAAACGCCAAGCTCTCTTTCTTCAATTTCTCTTCATATTGATCATCATCCCCAGCATAATCATCCTAATCCAACCAAGAATTAGCAGACACCTAACAATAAGTTCAATTCAAGTCCTGCTATCAACGAAATGTCATGTAACAACATACCATGTCAACAACTTTGACTGCCGCTTTCTCATATCTTCCCTTGATTTCTTCAGCCAAAGCCTACAATCAAAACAGTCAACCAAATTCAGCAATTAAGGTCTCATTAGTGCTTACAAAGTGCTTCAATTGATATTCTCCAATCAATTTACACAAATCTCCATTCAAAACTGAACATGCAAAGTCGGCAAGTACCTTAGCGAAGCCCTCCGCGGTTCCGGTCTGAGTACCATAAAATATGGTGACCTTCTTCTTGTCGGAGCCGACATCGGCTTCGTCGTCTTCTTCTTGGAGCGAGAGCGGCTTCAGCGGCACCACCGGCTTCAACTCTCTACTCCGATCCGACGATTTCCTCCAGAGGACAACCAACAGACCAATCACCACAGCCAACGACGTCGTGACGATCACAACCACCGTGTCCGTCACCGAATCTCCAAGCGAGACGCCGAGGACAGATTCCAACAATTTGACCAAATCCATACCTGACTCAGACCCCGAACCCATCTTCGATTATTAATTTCAACTCTCTCTCTTCAAAATACGTGTGTATGTATATAAGTAGAAAAAACATAAAACAAAAAAAGCACTAGAGAAATGTTTGAAATTGTAGTAGAGGGGGAAATTCTAGAGACAGAAATATCTAGATTCTCTCCCTAGAATTCAGGGGAGTACAGGTAGAGAGGACGGTGGAGAGGAGCTGTGGCTTTTTCAAGGGGTGTATGCGTGCGGACAAGAAATTTTAATGGTGCTTTTATGGCAGTTTCTTGTGTTCTTTTTTTTCTTTTTTTTCCCCCTTTTTAGAGGTGGTTAAATTTTGCCTTTTTTTATTTTTTATTTTTTTGGTTTATTATATTTAAGTGTTTTTTTGAACGGTGACGGCAAAGTTTGGCTGGTATCCGGCGTTGACAAAAGAACAAAATCCAAAAAAAGTGGAATGTTAAAAGTTTGGACTTCACACTGCGTTGCTTGGACTGTTGCTTTCCAGCTCGGTTTCGCTACTGCGCCACTGCCGTTCGCGCCCGCTGTTTTTTTCTTAATTTATGATTTTTCTGTTGAATTAAATCCCCTAATTATTTTACATCAGACTGTATACAAAAAGTATTTTACACTAAAGATTCAGGTCTCCCCATATACATATCAATCACCATATATAGTGAGTTTTTTTTTTTTTATTTCTTTTTTTATTTGAATTTAGTGTTTACCTGATTTTTACTGGTGTTTTGAATATCTTTTGGGAAGCTTTACAGATAAATGAATAAAATTAGTCTATTTTTCTCTCTCTCATCTTTATACAATAATTTTTATTTTTTTTCCTCTCAAATTAACATAGTAAAAATTAGATAACACTGTATCTAAATAGAGTTGTCAACTCCTCTATCCCCGGTTAGGAAAAATTTTTGGTCACAAGGCATTAGATAGGATAAAATCAGAAGGGATGAGATAGGATTTGATGAAATTAAATTATTACTATATTGTGTTTGGTATTGGATTAGATTAAATTAATATAATATTAGTGTAAATTAATTTTTAAATAAAATATAATAAATAAATCTTTAAATTATTTAATATAAATACAAATTAATATTTATTTTGAATAGAAATATAAATATTAAAAACTCAAAAGAATAAGACTTTGAAAAGTGGTGACTAATGGATTCGAATTTTTTTTTTTTTTTTTACCAAACATGAGTAACGGTGACCCAAGATTTTTTGTTTTTTTTTCTCACGGTTTCATTACTTGTTCTGACTATCAAACGTGGCCTTCAAGGATTTTTGAGATAGAGGACGGGGAAATCCAAATGTGATTTCCCTTATTTCTAAAATAAAATATAAAAATATTTATATTTAATAGTTAAATTAATTAAAACAAATTTTTCGATCTTCTTATTTATGACTTTATTACATGTAATGGTTTTGTATTATTTGAACTTTGATCATGTATTATGCTTGTAGGAGAATTATAATGGTTTTACAATATTATTCATTTTGTATCTCGAAATGTTATGGATTTAATAAGCTAAAATTCTATGCAATTACTCATAAATAATGTTTTTAATTATATATTTTTTTCAAAAAAAAAAAATTGAGTCAAACAAGGTAAAATATATATTAAGTGAGTAAAATGAAAAAAATGAAGGAACGGAGGTGGGGATAGGAGACCCAACTCTGAATACCCGGTCTTTATTTTCTCCAAATGAGAATTTTGGTGAGGATGGGAGAACAAAAGGGGAATGGGGATAAGGGAATCCACCCCAACCTCATCTGTCTCTGTTAACATCTCTAGATCAAAGTCCCTTTTTTGCCCATATTGTAAGAGAATATATATATATATATATAGTTATAAATATATGGACTTAACATCATTCATATTTTAAAAATATTATTTACCTTATTTATTGTTATTCCATTATAAAAATAACCTATTTTATTATTATTTCATTATGAAAATTATTCTCCCAATTTATCTATAATAGGTCTATATTGTAACAATTGAAATGGTATCAGTTGAATATTCACTATTTCTTTCTTAATTTCTCTTTTTCTCTATTATAGTGATTAGTGTCTATATTCATTGTTTTTATGTTATATGTCACAATACGTTATCAACACGAATCTGGTATGAAAGATTTTATTCATATGATCTACTTCTTACTATTTGATTCAAATAATCTTATTAGCATATGTGTTTTGTATAGATGTCATATTATGCTAACGGATGTTATATTAAATCAAAAATAAATTTTACTTCAAGTTTAATTGATTTTCGTCTTCTTGCTATCCTGGTTTATATGTTTATTTAAACATATATAATGTGGATCTTGTTTTGAAAATATATGTTAAAAGCTTTAAATCTATATATTGTTTGTATAATTTAATTAATTGAATAAAGAGAAAAGATTGAACAAAAAAATTTGTTCTATTGATTTGATTGATGTAAAAGGAGAGAAAAGAAAAAACTGTATGAAATTTTTCTTTGCTCCATGGAGAAAAAAAAAGAAATTTATTTTTTTCTTTATTTGTGTACCATACGAAAATATATAAAGTATATATATGTTTTTACTTTCTGTGAGATATCAATGCTCTTGGTGTTTGATTAAATAATTTTATAAATATTGTTATACGAGAGTTGCTATTTTTAGATCTTCTACATTTGAAAATAAGTTATTGAATTTATATTTTGATATTTTATTTTATATAATATTATTTATAACTTTCTTGTCTGCAACTTGAAGATTACAAGTGAAAATTAAAATTAAAAGTTTTAGGTTTTTAATAGAATAAGGAAATTTATAGTCTCAATTTAAGTAGAATTAGAAGTTCTAAATTTTTAATTTCATTAGAACCAGAAGTTCTATACTGTAAATTTGTTTAGAACCATTCTACATTTCAATTTAATTATAATTATAATTTCTGATACATTTATCTATTAGAACCAAAAATTCTATAATGCTAATTTATTTGAAACTAAAAATTTTAGTTAAATTATATATATATATTTTTTTTTGCTTTCTTGCTCAATATGGGCAATTGTATATGTCAAATAAATTATCGTTGCCTAAAGCAATATAATCGGTTTTGTCTATTGTATAGAAAAAGTGTGTTTTAGACCATAAATCTTTTTTTTTCTTGACATATACTATGAATTCAAACATAAAAGACAACAAAATATATAAGTTTGAGCTTTATGTATGAAGCCAATGTTATGCAAAGTAACGTGGCTCTTTCAAGCTACAAAAAATTAAATAAAGATTGAATGGATTTGATCTTATGATGTTATGTTTTTACTTTTTGCATATGACATAATGATTATATCAAATTTGATTTAATTGATTGGATTCTCGATGAACAATTTGAATTCAAATTTTATATATTAAATTTGAACTAGAAGTTTCAGATTCTTAATAAATTTATTATCAAATTTTTCATTTATGGATTTAACGCATTGAGGTATGTATTTTTATACTTATATATGTAATACGAATTATTCAATCGGATATACATATAATGATCCTATGCGTCATGTTATACGGTTAAAATATGCTAGTGCTATGGTTAAGCCATTACTAGGGTCTGATAGTAGTATGAGCTGTTAGATATGGGAACTAGGCAACGGTGGCTATTAGAATTTTTTGATAGTAATTTTGTGTTTGGGTCTATTATAACACATCATAAAATTAAGGTATGATTGTAATTTACTTAGAACCTAAAATTTTAAAACTAATTACAGTGATTGATGTTATTTGAAAAATAATTTCAATCTTAATTCTATCAGAACATGAAGTTTTGATTTGTTATTACATTTAGACATGTAATTATGAAATACAATTACATTATAACTTGAAACTTTGGGTTTTGAGAAGAAAATGTACAATATTTTATTTTTCTTATATTTTATTTAATTAACTTATTAGTTATTTCTCATAAGATTGTTTGGTTAATGAAAGATATGTTATTTTCGTTTTTCTTCTTTCCTCAAAGCAAGATGCAAAAATAAGGTACATGATATATATATTTTTTATACCGTAATTGTTTATTAAATATTTATTACAATTCATTATGATTGTGTTTTGAAGAATTGTTCATTAATTTACTGTAATATGTCTATAAGATTACAATATATATATATATCTTTTGGTAAAAGAATTGATTTATATTTAATGAAATATATATGTATTTTCGATCACCAAATAAATGAAGATGAATGAATGAAACAATTCATACTTCAAATTTGCTCATAAAATAACAACGTTAATGATGATGAGATGAAAAACTATTTATCTCGTATGATTAAATTAATTAATATCATTCCATGAAACGAATGTTAAATTATTTAATAGTCATGATGATGATTATAGTAAAAAAAACCTCGGTTATTATAATAAATTTTAACCATCAAAAGTGGAATTAACTTCAAAGCAAAGTAAGCAAAATGGTTACTATTGATGGAATACGAATAATAGTTGTGTACTTGAAGTATATATGAATATCGTATTAATCTTTTATCAATATATAAAAGCTTCAGAAGAGTAAATTGTATATTACAAAATGAAAATAACAACGTTGTATAAGTGACACTTTATTAGTTTAATAGATCTTGAAGAAATCAATTTAGATATACATTATGAAAAGTATACATATGTCAAAAACATATTTTATGATTGAAACTATCACATGATTATAAGTATAATGTAATCGAAAATTGTAACAAATCAAAAGTTTTTTTTTTTTTTCCAATAATACAAAGAAAATTATGCATCAAATTATTTGAAGTAATATGGATATCCATTAAAGAACATGAAGATTTTTACCTAGTAAAATCCTTGAATGATAATAATTAATAATACAATTTGGTCCTTAAAGGACACTATGTGTTTGATCCCTGAAAGATATTATATGATATTTTAGTTATTAAAGAATAATATAATAGTTTGATATATCCCCAAAGGATAGTAAGACAGTATAAGTACGTCTCATAAAAACATTTTGATGATGCAAATAAGTCCATGAAGGATAAAAAAATATGGCCAATAAATAAATTTTCTTGTCGTTAGAGGGAGAATAAGAATAAAATTAGAAAACTTAATGACATGAAATTACAATTGACATACATTTTCATTATAACGATCATTATACAAGTCATGTGAACTTAAAGTTCAAAAGATCATTTACTTGAAAATTGCATATTCAAATGATTTTATACTCATTGTAATATATTAAACTGGGTGATTGTTTTTGAAGAATAATTTACGAAAATGACAACAAATAAATCATTCATCACATATAAAATTGTAAAAAGTAAATTGTTATAGGTATTTTTGGATTACCTTAAATGGACTGGTAAAAGATCAAGACAAGTAGAAGCCAAGACTTTTTAAGGAGACTGCACATTCGGTTAAGGCACAGCTCGCCAAATGGTCTAGCTTGTTAAACATGCAGCTCGACGGCTAGCTCGCAAACTCAGACTCAGACTCAGATTACATGATCAGTGCACAAAGGCAAACTCCAAAGCTCGGTCATACTTCGGATATTCAAGCTAGTTGAGATGAGCTCTTAGCTACTGCAGCTCGCAGGACGTGAGTCAGACACTGTCAGAACCGTCAAAACAGAAGTTAGCAAGACGTATCATACACGCCCAACCCCGTCAAAGATTACAGAATGATTTACGAAAATCTCATCTAACCAGTATGAGTTTAAACGTTAAACTTATGTTACAGAGTTGATCTGACAAATGTCAGATGCATTAAATGTAATTTATCATGTCATTTTGACTTACTATGTTCTATTATTGTAGCACCTCTCATTCTCTATGAATAAGAAGAGAGTTTCATTGTAAAGGAGATAGACAATTTTTTAGTGTCGTTACTCTATAAAAATAGTGAGAGAGCAGTGGACGTAGACAAACTTTGGGCCGAACCATTTAAAAACCTCTGGTGTTCATTATTCTTCTTCTACCTTTTCTTCTACCTTTCGCCTGTTTCTTGCATCATTTCTATTGCATCTGCAGTTTGGGCCTAAAACAAATCTAGTCGGCTAAATCCAGACGTCGATATAAGTTTTATTGTAAAATTATTATTCCTTAAAGTGAATAATAAAATATCATAGTCATTTTTAATAGTACGCTCTAGCTATATATAATCTTCATTATATAAATAACGACTTTTAAAGAGTTAAATATTTTTGAATAAATGAAACTCTTATATACAATCTCCCACTATAAAACTCATAAAAAGGATCTTAATTGCATATGGAAAGGTACATATACCTAAACTATAAATATTATAGTTTGTCTAAAGAATATGCAAAGGTTTACAATAGCCTCTGAAGAGGCATGTGTATCAAAAGCTTAAAGAAAATTGAGATATCATATTTTATTGTTTTGCATATTACAGAAAAATTATGAAGATATTGAATAACATATTATGGATAAATATCGACATAAAAATTATGATCACAACAAAAGCAGACCTGTATGTAGTTATATTAAACTTGTCATGTGGACGCTTAAAGACGTCATATGTTTTGATTAAGATAATTACTCTTATGAAAATTGAGACAGTAAAATATAATTGTATCTCAAATGGTTTGCTACTGAAACCCAATATTAATAATATAAAAGTAAATTGTCTTATAGTTAATTTCAAACAATGAGAATTAGCAGTCTTATAGAGGCTAATACCCTAAAAACGGTACAATCTTCTGAAGAGATACAAAATCTTGAAAGTACAGTAATTTTCATAAGGAACTGTGAACTCATGATAAAATAATCATTTAAAATTTATTTGCATATATAGTAGCTACTGAAATTATAAATGATGATAATGAATTACATAGTATCAATGAGTATCGAAAAAGGTATGATTAACCCAAATGGAAATAAGCAATTCAAGTAGAATTGACTTCATTAGCTAAATATGATGTATTTGGACCAATAGTCTAGACACTTAAAGACGTCAAATCTGTTAGATATAAATAAGTATTTGTTCGAAAATGTAATGAGATGAAACATATTCATCTGTGATGGATACGATTACGTTTTAATTTTTGATTAGTTTAGCAGTCTCCAAAACACTTGAAATGCAGTTTATGGATGTGATAACAATATATTTATATGAGTCATTAAATACCAATATAAATATGAAAATCTTGAAAGATTTAAATTATCAGAAGCATATAATTCAAAATCTCGTAACTTGTATTCAATAAAGTTATAAAAGTCTTTATATGGCTTAAAGCAATCCGAATAAATGTGGTATAATCATCTCGGTGAATACCTCATAAAAAAATATATATTAATGAACCTATATATCTATGCGTATTCATAAAGAAATCAAAATATGGATTTGTAATTGTAACAGTATATGTCGATAACATGAACTTAATTAAAACTCCTAAAGAACTCCTAAGAATTGCTAAATATTTTAAAAGAAATTTAAGATAAAAAATTTGGAAAAAACAAGATATTATCTCAACTTGAAGATTGAGTACTAATCAAAGATAATATTACTCTATCAATCAGCTTATGTTGAAAAATTCAACATGAATAAAGATCATATTTTAAGTACTCATATGGTTGTTTGTTCTTTAGACCCAAAGAAAGATCATTTTCAATAAAAAAACAATGGTGAAAAGATATTTGGTCCAGAAGTACTGTATCTTGATACGATTGGTGTTTTATTATACGTACCATAATGCACAATATCAAATATTACATTTTTAGTAAATCTTTTGGTAGGGATTAGTTTTACACTAACTCGAAGACGTTGAAAAGGAATCAAATGCATTATCTTCTGGGAACTACAAAGGTAATAGTTGTATATTTTTTAAGATGAGAATATTTTTGGATATATGTGTACTGTACTCTTTTTTCCTTGACCACATTTTATTCTATTGGGTTTTACTGACGAAATTTTTAATGAGATAGTATTTGAATACGTTCAAGAATCTCAAAGGGTATTATCAAATATTATAATTTTATATAATATTTTATATATATATACATACATAAATATATATTCTCCTGCCCTCAAAAGAAATTGATAAAACAAATATTATATAAAACTATAATATTAAAATAAATATATTATAATTAAAAAAATAATAATTTTTGTCGCCCACACTTGCCCACCCTTGCCCCCACCTCTTGCTCTTTCACATGCTGATAAATGCTCGTAATAGAATTCAAACCTTACATGAATTCAAGCCTTTATATGAAGAAAAATTGTGCTAAACTATAAGTGAGTGTCTTTGAAATCATGGAATTGAATAAAATTTTACAAGATTTTGGGGCTACACACAATAGATATATGAGTAGTAAGTTAAAATGGAGTAAATAACACTCAAATTCGTACCGAAAAGGGAACCTTATTATGCTATGAAAAAATAAATAAAAAATCTATTGGAAAAAAGTGGAGTGGTATGATGGTACAACCACTTCCACCTACCCTATCACCCAAAGTGGCGAGTTCAACTCTCATTTTCCACTATTTATATAGATAGTTTTTTTTTGATTTCTGAGAGTAGAATTCTGAGTTATATTTTAAGAGTCTTATCTTAATTGATCTAAGTAGATGTCAGACCAAATGTCAGCTAATCAGAATAAAAAAAAAAATCTATTCATAATTGTGTGGCTAGCAAGATAGAAATTAGAAATATATGAAGGAATACAATGACCTAGTGGACTAGAGTGCCGCAAAAAAAACACAGAATGATAGGATGACGTTTCAAGAGGAAACACATCACACACACACATATGTATAATACTATGTTATCCAACTTAAAATAATTCATTTTCTATAGCTTGTTGCATTAATGAATAAGGAATGAAGAAAATTTGATTACAAAATCACCCTCTGTAGCAAGCTAATTTATTACACAAGTTTCATACAAATCATGATTTCTAAAACTTTCCAAATGTCAAAAATCACCCAAAATTGATTTCAATAAGGTTTTTAGTAGTTAACACCTTATTTGGTGAAAAATATAAAAAAAATTCTAATATAAGAATGTCAAAATTCGTTTTTAACCACATTTTTAAAAATATTCGTTTTCAGCACTTCAAGCAAATTAATTGCACTATATACCCACTTAACCTAAATTGTCCTTGCTTACCTTGTTCTCCTCCTTCATTGCTCATGATATAAGATATTTTACTTTCTTTGTTAATTGTTTGAGTTTTATTAGAATTTTTTGAGATTTTTTGTGTTTTGGATGTTGGCTTTTTTATGTTTAGGGTTAGATTTGGTTGAACTTAACTTAAAAATGAAGGTTTTTGCTGAGATACAACAATGATGACTACAACCAAATTTACTGGGCTTTATAGGGCCACAAAACCCGTACCAAGTTTTGTGGCCCCATAAAACTAGGTACTAAATTTAAATTTTGTGTTTTTTAAATTTTAACTTAAAGGTCGTTTAGTAAACTTGAGTATAAAATGAAAATAGTTTCTTTAAGTGGCTAAAAACAATTTTCATAAAAAAGTGTGTAGAAACGGGTTTTTTTCTTTTGTTTTTGGATTAAAGTGAATCTAACCCTAATATTTGTGTTTATTTAAACAATAAAAAAAAAAACACAAATCAAAGAAAAAAGATATGAATATGACAAAATGAGATGTCATGAACCTAACCTAATCTCCATCCATTCTTCAACCAAAACCCTAAATTTCACCTTAAATCAAAATCAACAAAATCAATCTCATGTGTACATTATTTATTAGGGTGAATTTGGATCAAAATCAATTTTAAGTTCTAAGACAAAATGTAGAAAATCCAAAGTCCAATTTGACGAATCGGGGAAAGCAAAATTAAGGAAAAAAAAGAACATTACATGCTTTTGAATGCATGTAGGGAAAGAGAACGATGAATATAACAAGCAGCAATACTCTTTTTTTTTTTAACTAAAAAATTCAGATATATGTACAATAATCAAATATGAAGAAACAATGAATAAAACAAATAGGGATGAATGATAAGCACATTATTTGTTCAGGGACATTCGTTTATGGAAATACTAGCTAGGCGTATTTTTAATGGCTACTTTGGTGGCTGTTTTTGAACTTCCTCTAGGAAGTTGGAACTCACAATTGGTGATCATAATTCTTTTCTTTTTTTTGAGGAAGTAGAGTTGATTGTGAGCTTATCATTATTAGTTATCATTAAATCCAAAAACTTAAACTAATAGGAAAAAACTCAATTATAACATTTAAAACCTGAGATTACGATACGCTAATTTGTCTCCTCATATGCAACGTGGACAGGTAATAGCTAACGGAGAAGATTTTCAGATAAAAGGAGAAGAGACGGTTTGAACCGAGAACTTCCAAACTTTGATATTATATTAATTATCATTGGATCTAAAAATTTAAGCAAATAGTAAATGACCTAACTATAGTATTTAAGATTTGAAATTATGACATACTAATAATCATGTTGTTCTACACTTTAGAGAAGAGACTTTAAGGTGGCACTTTGACAAGTTCAGGTTATTTAAGGAAATATTCAGTTTAAAATGACAAATTTGTTGGGTCGCGGTACTAGTGTGATAACCCACAACAACTTGTTCGGGCCCTTCATGAACTTGCGTTCGGTGGAAATAGACACGCAAGCTGCACGTGACTTTGAAACGCACTTTAAAGTTCGAGTTTTCACGTGGTAAGCGTCACGCAACTGGTTACCCACCATGTCTAATCTTGTAGCTCATAAAGTTGCAACATCTGATGTTGGTTTGTTGTGTTGAAAGTCAGGTGAAATGACACTCATGCTTTATGAGATTGCGAGCGCTGAACTATTTAGGAAAGCTTGTATGTTTCCGTGGGACGTTTGCTTTTGGATTCGATTAGTTCTTTAGACGTTGCTGTCTCATGCCGTCATCAAGTTGAAAAAGGAGGATTTTGAGTAGCTGGCTGTATTTGGTGGGGTTTCTGGTCTCTAGGCAGTAGGAAGGCAAGGTTCATAACCAACTGTTTTTATCAACTGAGATGAACAAGCAGTTGGCTGGTCTCTATCATTTTTATTGGATTATAGTTAGGCGATATTTCTTCAATGAGAGATGGTAGGATTTTGAGGTGAATGTATTTAAAATCAATGTCAATGCTTCCACATTTGCTAGTTGTTATAGAGTGAAAATTGGTGTGGTGATAAAGTATAATGCAATTTTTGTTTATGGCAGATTGTACCAGCATTCTTATTTTTGAACAGAGATTTTCAAATGTATGTTGAGATTACTACAGCTGTGGATGTTCTAAAGGCATTGCATATAGCAAGGGACGTCCGACGCTGCTGTTTCTCCTATAGTGAATCTTACTTTCTTTCCCAAAAGAAAATAAATAAATAAATCATCATTTATAATTAATTCAAATTCTATTTTCATAATTTTTTCGTTCTAACGGACTCTGAACATAAAAGAGAAGTATAGGAAAAAAATGTTTGCATTCTTATAGTTAAGGATTTCAACCTTCGAAATAGAAGACATGAATCAAATTCAATTGTTATAGCCAAACTCAACTTTATCTTAATAAGGAGAATGACAAGCTATGAATTATGATCAAACTAATTTAATATTCATGATTTATTACAATATTCATGATTAGTTACAATATTTTGACTACTTTAATAAGTAGTGTTGCCTATCAATACCAATATTTATAACTTTCTAATTGGATAAAGTTTCCGTTAGGAAAAATCCAAGATTATTAACTATAGGTACTGTATTCAACTCTTATTCCGGTATCCACAGTATCACACTTACCATTGGCTTAAACACGTAAACAATAACCATTTGCGAATGCTTAATTTCTAGTATCCACCATCACAACCAAATTGCATTAATTTGATAATTTCTCTTCAAACCAAACCCCAGCCTTCCTTGAGCTCAATTTTCAATCGCGAGAGATGATTGTCAGGCAGAAGCACCGTGACCGTCCGGCCAAAACCGCCGTCCTCATCCGGACCAGGAAGGACCAAAACAACTCCCTCATCACCAACCCCACCAATCGCGTAATTCACAAACACTGGTCTCTCTCCCTGCAACTTCAATCCATAAACATCAGCCCCCTCCATATCTACAAACGTCGGTCTCGATCCGTACACTATAACGTCCGGACCGGGACCACCACCGTATTTCTCGAACATCTCTTCCACCAGAGAATTCGCGTCCGTTCTCTTGTCGGCGATCAACGCCGCCAATTCCGACACTTCGCTTTTTCTCGGATTAAAGTCTGCTTCGACGACGCTGATCGCCACTTCATTCGCCGGAATTGCGTTTTCTCTGTCGCCGGAATCGTAGACGCAGATCGTCACAGCTCTGGCGCCGGAATCCTCCCTGGTTTGCGACAACGATTTCCAGATTAGAGCCGAGAGGGCTTCGAAGTCCGAGAAGCCGACGGCTCTGATCGGGTCGTGGATGTTTGACTTGAAACAGTCCAGTTGTTTGGCGGTGACGTGGAAGGTGTGTGATTGGATTTTACACTCGCCGGGGAGCCGCCATTGGTCGCCGACGGGGTCGACGGTATTGGCCGGAGACGATTTGCATGGGGATTTGGATTTCTCATTGTTGGGGTTTGGCACGTGGAGAGACTTGGACGGCACGTGACTGGAATTGATGATCTGGCCCCACTTGTTGACGAAGGTTGTTGCTGCTGAAATTGGATCTCCGAGCACGTGAGCCCAGCTCAGGCCCAAAGACATTCCTCCGCATTGGAACCAAGTGAACTGTTTTCACAACAATATAATTTTTTTATTTATTATTATTTATTATAAACACGATTTTTTTTTTTTTTTAAGATAAACACAAAAGAAAATTGTAAATGCGTTAAAAAAATAATAAATATTAGCGCTACCAAATTACGAGAACAACCTTGCAAAATAATACACGTCAAAAAAATAAAAATAAATAACCTTGCAAAATAATAAATACATGGCCCCAACCAGAAGTATTAAGTTCACATATGAGTAGTCGCATCACTTTTTTGTCAACCTTACAACTACAACACAAACAATTTAGGTTTTTTTTTTTTCCTTTAAAAAATAAAAAACACTACATATATATTTATATACAGATTCGTTCTCACCCTTGTTAATGCATATAGATACTTACATAAACTTTTGACCATTTGAGCAACATTGAAAGAGATGTAGTTACGATTAAGAGTATCCATGATTAATTAGTAAATCATAGTTAATTACTGATTCCTCATATATTATTTCACAAAATATATAAGTATTACGTTGCATAAGATCATAAGGTGCTAATCAAGGATGAATCCTTGGACATCTATATAAAATTGTTGACGAAAACTACAATTGCTGTATAAAATTATCTTATTATTTTTATTATAAAGAAAATCTTGCATACGTCTTGATGTTCATTTTATTCGTTGTATTTATGTCATACTGTTGAATAAATAATCAAATAAATTTTTTTAGTGACATAAATTAAATGGACACACATTAACATATAACATTTTCGCTTTCATCATATAATAATTATATATTGAGATTCTTTCAGATAAGTGTGTTAATCACTCTCAGTATATAGGATTATATGTAGATTCCTACGAAGGGGGATTAATGAAAATTAAATGAGATATTATTAGGAGCCCATTCGACTTTGCTATCACCCCCACCAACTCGTGCCGCTTGTGTATTTATTGCATTCCAACTTAAATAGCACATATTTCCATTTTTTTTTTTGTTTGCCAAACCCTAAAGGGAACTGTTCAAAGTTATTACAACTTCATGCACATCTACTTATAATTTAAACTGATCACGTCACATCTGTAATATAAATTTGAGTCTTTTCATAATTCGAGTTTTATCGTACTTATTTATTAATATATATGATTAATTTTTTTTTTTATTGTGATAATAGATTTATGTGATTAATTTACTTTTTTTATTATGATAGTAGATATCTCTCGATATGAAGTAAAATTTTTCTTGATTAACATTAACGTGTAATCCTAGCAAGCCCCTAAGTTCATATAAATATTTGTAACAAAGCTCTCTCTCTTGGTATATATTATAAATAATGAATGGTAAATACTGAAAATTGGTTAGTTAATTTTTAAAAATCATTAAGAAATTTAAATTTATCAACTTAATTGTTTAACGGTGATAAAAATGTATAGTTATGTTCTTTGGATTACATCCATGTACTAAATGCATGGAGGACTTAGAATACTCTTCTCATCGCATGAGTTTGTGACACTAATTTTTGATTTTTTTCTTTTAGTAAATACAATAAATTTAAGATTAATAAAAGAAGATGACTCGAACTCATAACATTTAGACGTAAGCGTGAGGGATACGCTATTATGTTATTCTCCTCTTGTCGATTTACATCCTTATCATTCCTTTACTATCAATCACGATCAATATTACAGCTAATTAATGGCTTCTCAGACTCCTTCCTAGGTAACCAAGCAAGAAAATTAAATCATGATAGAAGATTAATTACCTGTACATAGACCAAAGGAGAGAAACCAAGATCAGGTCCAAGAATTTGACTGTAAACAAGGCAATCATCGCGCGAATCCTCATCCACGGCCAGCCAGTCATCGAGGGTCATGTCACAAAACGCTTCCACAACCCGAACACCGCCGTCGTTGCATTTGATGAAGGGCCGGCCATTTTCGGACCGTCTGATCCTGCCGGAGGCAGAGTAGCATAATTCTAGCAAGTGAAACATCGGCTTTTTAAGGCCATCAATAGAGAGGCCCTGGACTGCCTTGGCCTGGAAGAAATAAACGGCTTTAATGTAATGGAGCTTCAAGGCAAGGTCCATGTTAGATAGGTGATGGTCTTTGTTCCCTGTGGCTTTGGCTGGAACAACTGAGGACAGCTTTATGCCCGTGACTGACTGGCTTTCTGTTGGGATTGATGTGAAAGCCATGGTGTGATTGGTGGTAGAAAATATGTAGCAAAGCAGAGAGACCGAGTGATTTTTTTTGAAGAAACACAACTACTTTCTTAAACTCATCAGGCTGATCAAGTACCTTTTTATTTGAGGCGCTGATAGACTGGTGACGACTATAAATTAACTCAACTAATTACACCCGTAATTACAAGACAATTTGACCAAATAATTACGGATGTTTTGTAAGAAGTTAAACAATAAGCAGAGAGACTTTCACCCGGAGGGATTTGAAACCTTATCATTAATGTAAAAAATAAATACATTTACCATTTAGTATATACATTAATGTATTTCTTATTTTGTATAGATTTATAATAAATTTGCAACTCAAGAGATGAGGGCACAACTCAAACTCGCAATCTCACGTAATGATGGGGTTATTAACATCTCCCAAGTTTTATTTTCTTGAAGAAAATTCATAAGTGTGTGTATATATATATATAATAAATTTACGGCTCAAGAGATGAGGACACAACTCAAACTCACAATCTCATGTAATGATGGGGCTATCAACACCTTTCAAGTTTTATTTTCTTGAAGAAAATACATTAGTAGTTATATATATATATGTACATATATATATAACCCTCAATTTTATATAAAATATATATATTTTCTTATTTAAATATTAAATATTCATTCATGGACCCTCTGAATACATTTTTCTGGCTATATTCCTACTCTCAAGGTATAAATGTGAGGAGTATGCCTCTTGGCAAACCTCTAATCACTGTTTTATGGTTATGTCCCTGCCCTTAAGGTGTAAATGTAAGGAATATATCTTTTAGCAAGCTCATCCAATAAAATATACTCTCTTTTAGATATATTAAAAACTTTAACGATTTTGTAATTCTACAATATTATTAATAAAAGAGGGTTTTTTTTTTTTTTTAATATTACAATCAATTCGGAGATTTAGGGATTTGACTTAAATCCATGACCTTGTGGCATAGCTGTGAATAGCATACTATTGAGCCAATTTCTTTTTATCTTATTAATAGAAGAATTAATGTATTAATTTATAGTAATAGATGAATTATAAGTGTCCACAAATTTCACAAACATCTATTATCATTGTCATTGTATATCTTCTCATTCACGAAGTGACGGGGTTTAATGGCACCTAGTGTCTTCTATAAGTTTGTGTGGATAGTTTTAGGCTCTTATAATAAGAGTTATTATATCTCAATTATAGATTTTGATATTTGAACAACATAAATAATGATTCAAATTTTTTACCCATTTAATATTAACTTGATATATATATAGTCTACAGTTTAAAAAACAAAAATAAAGGTCTACCATTTTTATTTTTAAAGTTTTAATTTCTTTGGACTTATCGGACTTTAATCCAATAGCCCTTCAAATTATTTATAAATTTGTTTAAAACTTTAATCATTGAATAATGACATGGCACTTAAGTAGTAGCCGCCAGTTTTGAAAAGAGCTAATTACACCCGACCCCTTTAGGTACGTTGTTAAACAAGCAGAGATATAATTTCGTTTTTGTAATAAAAGACCTCCACATTACCAGTCAAATAATATTAAAACTGACTGTTGACTTTGGTTTGAAACCAAAGATGAAAACGCCTTTATTGTTTAAATTAATTTTCTTTTAATAATAATAAAATCTAAATTTTATTATTAATAAAATAATCCCTCTATTCAATTAAAATAATAAAAATTAATTTAGGAAAAATTAAATCAAAATAAAATAAAACTCTACTGCCCATCTTATGAAATAAAGAAAAAAAAATAGAAAAAAAAATCATCTTCAATGAAAAATAATGAAGAATAGTGTTTATCATCATTTTTTTTTTAGAGAAGTAATGTATATTAACCACCAGAAGAGGATACAACAGCTGATACTTCATTTGTTTATCATCATTTGTTTATCTTGACCTCTATCATGTCCATCTCTCTCTCTCTACACCTTTGTCTCTCAATCTTCTCCGATGCCACTCACCTCTTTCTCTCCATCTTCTTCTGCATTCTTTATCTTATCCCTCTCTTTCTCTCTTTCTCTCATTTTTCTTCTCTCTATCCACCCAAATTTTCGATTCTCCGTTCAACTGAAAACCTATAATCTAGGTTTCTAATCTATTAAAAACCTAAAAATTTGGGCTTCCAATTGCCTAGAAACCCAGATCAATGGAAACTTAGAATTCCAATCGCCTTACACCCAGTTCATCAATCATTAGACCAACATCAATCTCCCAAACCATCATCAATCATCAGACCAATATCATCAATCATCAATCCAATTTTTTTTTTTTAAAAAAAAAAAATGGAGAAGAAGAGACAAAGATGTCGAGAGAGAGAGAGAGATAGAGAATAAGATTTTTGTTTGCTATTGTTGTTGATAATTTGATATTTATTGATGAAGAATGAAGAACAATGGAGATGAAGAATGAAAAAAGAACAAGCTAAATAAATAAGATTTGTTTTTATAACAAGATAGATTTTTGTGTTTTTAATTTTAATATTTTTTAAAATTATTTTAAATTTAATATTTGTTGTCCATCATCGCAGGATTAATTTTAATTTTATAGTTTTCCTTTTGAAAGTAAAATGAAGCAAATACCCTTCATCAAACTAATGTTGACTAACTCACTAATGGCAAGAGAGTTTTTTGTTACGAAAGTGAAACTTAATCTCCGCCTGTTTAACGCCTTACCTCAGGGGGATCGATTGTAATTAGCTCTTACTGAAAATTTTAATCACTGAATAACATTCTTCATTTGTTGTGTTGATTATTTATAAATTTGTTGAAAATACTAATAACTAAATTGGAATTAGTTATAAAACGTTAATCACTGAATGAATCTGTTGTGCCGATTATTTACAAAATTTGTTGAAGACATTAATTATTGAATAATTTGTTGAAATTATTTAAAAAGTTATAAATTATTTATAAAACGTTAATCATTGAATAATGACATGACACCTAAGTAGCAGTTGCCGATTAATAATTAAATCATAAGGTAAATAATATGACAATTACATCCCATCACAATGAAATAGGATGTCATAGTGAAATTAGATTAAAAAAATAAAAAACCTCTGCATCGAAATTTATTCCGATAAGGAAAGTAGTCAACGAAAAGTATTCAAACATTATCTCAAAATGAAAAATCCTAAAATTAATAACTGAAAACAAAATACAATCTTGCTAAATTTCTAATCTTTACAATATCCGAAACTAAATAAATTCAGTCTCTTTAAACTAATGATTAAATAAAATGAAAGCTTATACGATTAGGTAAACTCCAAATTCTAAACACTCATTGCCGGTAATTCATATTTACTCTACAAAATGGTGGAAATGAGGGTGAGTCACCAACTCGATAAGTAAATTCATTTATAATGTTAGTATTACTTTAATTACCTTTATAAATCAAATATAAAACATCAATCCATATAATCATATCTCAAAACCAATATTCAATGTCACATATACAAACATATTCCATATTTGCATTAGATGTCATATAAGATAAAATAATAAACATAACTAAATGTTATGTAAAAACATATATTTACGTAATGTAAGTCAAATGTTAGCTCATATCTTATAGTATCACAAGTATATATATGACGCGGCAGGAATGACAAAATATCACAATTATTCTATAACACGATCAGAGTAACAAAATATGTGCACTAAAAAATCCACCTGGACCAATATAAGAACAATAACTATAGATAATAAGTCAAAACAATTGTTCGTAATCTTATTCAAATTGTATATTTTCGAATCACAATAGTGTAATAATTAATGATGATAAATCAATTTTAAGAAAGAATAGGTTTAAATTAAGTAAATAATTTTTGTAAGGTCTTTTAAGTTATGTTTAAATCATAGGTTTTTAAATGAAATAATAATTAAAATTTTGAAAGTAAATAATTTGAAAACTAAAAAGAAACTGGGTGGTACAATTTAGCAGTACACTTTTTTTTAAGTATATGATTTTGGAAGTAAATAATTATCTGGGTGTTACAATTTAATAGTACACTTTTTTGCCTGAAAAGATATAATTTTGTATACATTTCGCTTTCACATCGTCTCTAACTTTTTTAATTGTACACCTTTTTACCCAAAAGGAAGTAGCTTCATACAACCTGAAAAAGTAGCTTAAAAGATATGACATGTCTCTGACTTGTTTAATTGTGTATATATATATATATATATATATATATATATTTTACTTAAAAAAATATTTTATATCATCTAAATAAATAGTTTAACACACATATATATATATATATATACACACACCCACATTCCCTTAGATATATTTGGATATATATACGTAGATACACTTGATAAAAAAAAATATAATTATATTATAAACCATATGATTACAATTAAATATATTTTATTATAATTAATAAATATAATTATATTAATAAATCAATAAATATGATCGTATTCATCAATTATAATCACACATATTTAGTTATAATAACATATTATAAATTATAATCACATATTTTATAATGTCATTACACGTTTTTTTTTAAATGTACACATGCTTAAGTGTATATTATAATATATCATATTTACTGCTTAAAAAATATATTTTACAATTTGAAAAAATAGTTATATATATAATTTAAGTAGAATGCATGAATTTAGTTTATTTGTTTTAATATTTTATTGTTAAAAACATGTTCTGTGCAAATAAATATATATGTGTATGTATTTCCGAAAGTACTACAAAATTTAAAACATGAAAAAGATTGTTATCGGTTTATTTATGAGACTGCAGTCAAAGTCATTGTTTTGAACTTCAAATCACGGTACAGTTTTTGACTTTTAATTTTGGAGTCCCTTAATTATATTAAATTCTCGTTTGGAGTTGCTTCTACGTTTTAAATAATTATTTATAGTTTAATTTTTTTAAAAAAATAATCTATTTAAAAAATAAGTTGGTAAGTGTTTGCTTCTGCTTATTACACGTGAATTTTTTGAAATTTGACTTTTCACCGGCTTGACCGATTTGTTTAAAATTAATATCAAGCTCTTTTATTTTTAATCAAAATATGTTATAATTAACTATTATTCGAGTTTGATTGTCTAGAAGGTTACAAAATATAAAGACACACACTTAGGTGTAATCTAGATCCCCTCTCTTGTTGTGGAGGCAAATGGCAGTCTCCTCGTTGATGAATGGTCACTATTCCTTTTCTATCTATTGTTATTATTTTGTTCTTTTTACTTTTTAACAAATTATTTGAAAAATAAAATCGAAAGGACAAAGTCCCTTTCTATTTCTTAGCTTTAACCCAGTTTGACTAATTATATTGGCTGTCAATGTCATTTTTTTTTTTCACTAAAAAAAAAAGTAAATTCTTTTGGTTGGAAAACCCAAACGTGAGGGCAACTGTGTAATTTACTCTAAGTAAGCAATAGAGAGAATTACACTTTGATATCTAAGTTATTTAAAATATCATATTTTTATTGGACGCATGCAGATTAGCTTAATTTTTTTACCCTCGAACTTTCAGATAGACGTCAAAATGATTTCTTCGTTAGTTAACAATTAGTTTAACCAATTAAATCAGAAATATTTATGTCTTTATACATCTAATTTTACAAAAATGGCATACGGACCAATAGAAAATTACAAAATCAAAATTTTAAAAGTGAATAATGAACTTTAAAAAATAAAGATTAAAATACTCTTTAAAATAAATAAATAAATATATATATATATATATATATATATATAAATGGCCTCTAGCTATTGATCAACAACGGCAAAAAAACATGTGATCTCTTTCTAGATAAGATTGACTAGACCAACTAAATCGATCATTTGGTGGAAACAATATTGATGACCTCTTTTTTTTTATTAAAAAAATGTATTAAAGTCTTCAATGACTAATTATTATTTTAAGAATAAGAACAGATCAAGTGTTAAGAACTATGAGTAATGTTAGATTGTCTAAATTTTCTACTAAAATGATGTGGTGAATGATATGTTATGCCAATTATTTTAGCATAAATTTCAACAATCTAACATTAATTAAAAATATATATATATTTTTGGCATATGTGTTTTTACTACGAGTGGTTATACACATTCGAATCTAACCTAATGGTAAAGTTTGAAGATTCATCATATGTATTTTGATAAATTTTATATAGATAATTTTCTTTTGCTATTATGACAATAATTATCTCTTAATTATAAGAGTAAATATTTAAATCGTTCACGTAATTATTGATTTTGATAATTTTTTATATATTTTCACCTGTTCAATGTCAACTTATATATATATAAATAGTTTCACCTATTAAAGAAGAAACATAGCAAAAACAATTACTAGAGAACCAAAATTATAAATTTATTAGATACTTTACACTCATGATTGAATAAAGCAACAATTAAATATATTTAAACAGATAAAGAATAAATATTTAAATTAATAACGAATATTAAATTTTACCGAGTTGGAGGATAAGTCCTCCAAAGATTAAACATTTGAATTTTGTTTAAGTGGGACTGACGTCGAGGACTTTGACAATTGATAGAACTCTTTATAAATTAAAATAGTGCTTTCGGAGGATTAGTTTGTTCAAGCAGATGAAGAGTTGACAATTTATTGTGGACAAAAAAATAATTGAGAAATGAGTGAAAGACTAGTTGGTGAATTTTTTCACGTATAATGAAAGAAAAGGGGTAATGTAATGATGAAAACTCGAAAAGAGAACACACTTATTTAAAGTCTGTAGATATGGTTGTACTTATATGTATCAATGCATTCATATCATCATCATGTTACCTCTCTCTTTCACTCTCTCTCTCCCCGTATATATATATATATATATATATATATATATATTGTTTTCTTTCTAGATATTTGTATTTATCAATATTTTTAAATTACTACTTTATTTTTTGTATGTTATTGAATTTAGTACTTCTATGGTAAAAACTTATTTGTATAAATATTTAAGTCTTATCATGGTTATATTGTAAATGGTTATGTCTCATGGTTTCCAATCTCAATTATGTTTCTCAGTAGGCGAAGGGATGTTTGTGTAGGGAGGAAAAAGATAGGGTAAGGGGGTAATTTATTTTACTTTAATTTTAGGTTTAGTCATCTTACTGATTGAGTAACTCATTAATAATAATATTTAGATATTTTTTAATAATCACTCTCATAATTAATTCAAAAATTATTATTGATGGATAATTTTACTCAATCAATAAGGTAATCAATTTTTTTTTAAAAAAAAAATTGACTTTTAACACGGATTGTTATGTAAAATATTACTAAAAGTAATAAATTTGTTTATATATCACCATTTAATGTAGTTAAGTGATAAATGATGTTTATTCAATATGGTAATGGTTCGAGTTGCTCCCATTATATATAGTATTCTAAAAAAATATATAAAACTGTTCGCTTTTTGTTTTAAATGTTTATTAAGTATGGTAATGTTTCATGTTTGAGTTGCTCCGGCTACATGTAGTGTCCTAAAAAAATATTTAAAACTGTTTGATTTTTGGTTTTTAAACTCTAATTTAATGGGGATTTGGGAAGGGGAGAGATAAATAAATCATCAGGGCTAACAATGTTTATTTTAGATAATGATAAAAAAAAAAGAGGCTTTATACGTTAACCAAATTTATGGCTCCACAATTAGTGCGGACAGGTTGTTAGGTATTTTCCGATTTTTTTTTTTAAAGTATTTTATTATAGAAACAAGTGCAAAATAACATTTCATCTTAAAAACCAACTATTTAGGTAACACATTTAGAAATTAGTACAAATCTCTACTTGTTTCATTTTTAATATTAATAATAAAAGATAGTAAGGCTTTATACTCTCTAACCGAATTTATGGCTTAATAATTAGTGTGAAGGGGTTGTTGTTTAGTATTTTTCCGATCGTTTTGACAAGTATTCCTCAAAAGAGTATCCATTAATAGCTTTTCCAAAATATGGTTTTTCAAAAAAAAATAATGAAAAAGGCAATTACAATATAGTTAGATATTACAGAAACATGTGCAAAATCACTTTTCATCACCAAATATTTAGGTAACACGCTTTTCCAATATATATACATATATATAAACTCAAATGAAAAAGACACATTACAATATAAGTTAGATATTATAGAAACATGTGCAAAATAATTTTTCTTTTTTCTTTGACTCGTTATTTTATTAACAATCAATCATAAATGTTAAAATTAAATAATTTAAATCAGAGTTAGTCCTGGATCAACCGTTTATTTTTTTATATCTTTATATACACATATTAATTACTCAAGAACCATATCAGATCCACAATTTTCCTTGTCAATGAACATAGGCTTGAACCATATCAGATCTTGTGCCCAGCTGGCTCTACCACTTTCATATAATGAGTTTCGATTTTTAACACTAAATTGTATTTTCGGTAGTATTCAAGTATTAACATGCATGCACGTCAAGCACGCAACATATAAAACTTGCTATTAATCATGTGATAGAGAAGTGTGATTGTGGAAAAAATTTTTGGAGTTGTCTTTTTCATATATCGTAAACCACAAAACAACCAAATTTCTATTGTCAATATATGAAAACAGCCCTCCAACCACTAGTTTGTCTCATTTATTTAAACAGGTGGACTTAGTTATATCTCTTTTTCTTTTTTTTTTTTTAAACTGGACTTAGTTCCATTTTACATAGCTTGTCAAGTTCTAAATTTATGTATAGTTCTTGCCACGCAAATGCCTCAAAAGATAGTACATTTACCTTTATCAATCTCAAATGAGTCCCATCAATATGACATGTTTATTCTTTTTTCATTCATTTTAACTAACTATGACAAATTTTCAAATTATGTTATTATCATATATCGAATGACAAACATTAAATAGTCTTCCAAATTTATTATCTCTTTACGTCTTTTTTAAGATGAAATCGGTTATACATCATGAATATTTCATTTAAATCATATGAAATAATATGATTAATTAATTATATGTATCTTTATTAAATTGACGTGATTTCAATACAAGATATACAATGTATCATGATAAATTCAAGCTTGTCTCTTCATTGAAATTGTGGTGGTGTTGACAGGCTGGCCGCATAAAATAGTACGCGGACCATTTATTTTTCTTCTATTAATATGAATAATTTGGTGGGACCGTTTTGTTGATATTGAACCCTTGGATAGGTGGTTGGGAAAACCACAAGCTATTTGTTGTTTCAATTACGAAATCCCTAATATTTAATAAAATATTATTTTTTTATTAATATTTATATTTCGAATTCTCATCATCCATAACATTTCAAAAATATATCAATTTAATCCCCCTAACAAAAAAAAGACAATCAAACTTGATAGACGTGACAAAAAAACGGATTTACCTTTGATATAATTTAAAATAAATAAAATAACGTAATTATCCTTTTAAAAACTGATAATTATAAAATCATCCCTATTATTATAAAATTATCATTAACAACCTTCAAATCAAATTATGACACATTATTTAATCGATTTTTTAAATTCAATTTATTATTAATAAATATTTTAATTAAAAAAATAATATTTTTAAAATAAAATAAAATAATTCTTCTTCATCTTTTACCTCTCATAATTTTTCTCATCTCCAATTTTATCTTCTACATTCATCAAAATAATCATCTCCATCATTTTCATCAAACTAACATCACCCAAATTAAACATCAATATCAAACCAAACATCTCACAAATATTAAAAAAAAATGTTTATGTAATTTTTTTTAAAAAAAATTGGAGATGACGGTCATCTTCAATCTGGTCTCTGACGATGGAAACTAGAGGGTCTCCACCGTACCCTCTAGTCTCCATTGTCAGAGACCAGATTTGGTCTCCGACGATGAAGACTAGTGTCGGTCTCCTCGTTGAAGACTTGGTATTTTTTTTTTAACTTAAAAATATATATCATATTAAATATATATAAATATATTTAAGTTAAAATGATCAAATTAACCTTCTCTCTATTAAGGTTTACTAACATTTGACTAATAAAATGACTAAATTGATACATTTCCGAAACGTTAGAGATAATGAGAATTCGAAATGTAAACGTTAGGAAAAAAATAATATTTTACCAAACGTTAGGGACAAAATTAATTTTTTTTTATTATTATTTTAATCATTAGTTAGGAGGAGTAAAAAATTTCCATCTTTCATGATCCAAAAGGTGTGGCAGTTCAATATCATTTGAGATCTTAGACCAAAAAAAAAAAAAGCAAAATTAATCCTTTTTATATGTAAAATTAAATTTCTATTATTTATAATAAAATTATTGTATTTGTAATTTAATATTATTTGTTTTACTAAAAAATTGAAGTATCGTAATTAAATTTTTTGTTTTAATTTCTAAACCTTAATCTAGAATTCTTAATTCTTTAATTAAAATTAAACAACCAATATTGAGAAAACATAGTTTATGGTATTTATTAAATAAGAAAAGATTTTATCTTGTTATTTATTGTAATTAAGTGTAAGGTAATGTGGTATATAAATTATTTCTTTTAAAGGTTTTTTTTTTTCTCTAAACTTATATAGAAACATTTTTTTTTATTAGTTCCATCTTTGATGTTAAAAGGGTTTGAATAATTAAAAAATATATAAAAAAAAATTATCATCATTCAGTTAAATATTTGAATAATACTATGAATTAGAAAGCTTATACTCAAAGATTAAAAGCATATATAAATATAGAAGAGAATTGTAGCCTAACTAGAGAGCAAGTCAAACCTAACTCACAAACACAAATTTGGGGTCCTATTCCCTTGTGCCACTTTGTGTGGGCGATTTTCACCTGGTTTTCTTCTCACTTGAGAGTTGCGGTTCCCCTCCTTTTCTTGCGGTTTTAAATTTAGACCGCTTTTCAAATATGTTTATCTAAAAAGTTCGGTTTTTGTTTTATATATATATATAGAAAATCATAGGCCTTAATAAAATGAGCCTAGCCATTTAGGTGGCCCTCCAATTGCCATCATATCTTATCCTTCAAATCAAAGACTCCAATAATAAATGTATTTGGTTGCTGGCGTGCCTTCTTTGTAAGAGGCATGGGTCATTTATTTCCTGTCAAATTAACATCGACGGTAAAATGGTCCGTAGGAGAAACGATGAGATGTCAAATCCTAATGTATGCAGCAAACACTTGTCAAGTTGGGCACAAAAACAAGGAAAAACAACATTTGTCGAGTTAAGTGGAAGAAGTGTCATAAATGCAACAGTTGTCATAATGTACTGCACAAGCTCAACAAGTGTCATAAGTTGAAGTGGTTGCCGTAAATGTAGCTTCGGGCTTCAATTCGGTTTCTTCTCAGGGTGGTGCAACTAGGTAGTTGGTAGATGATATTAAGGCACTGTATAACAAGTCATGTTTCTGTACGCATCAGGTCATTTTCAGGAAGGAAGGAAAATCGTCTGGTTTATAATTTGGATGCTTTGACCTTATCCTTTATAGAGGATATCGGATGGTAGTCTACTTCTGAATCTTGTATTTTTTAGAAGTTTAGTCTTTTATTTATTTATTTGAAAAAAAGTGTCGTAATGGCCCAATTACATGGACACTAATTCAAAGGGACACACTAGAGTGGTGGTGGGGTTGATAAAATACCGAGCGGGGTCTTAAGATCCCATGGGAAACAACTAGAAAACATTTTTCCTTAGAGATAAAGTTACTTGATCTTATCTTATGTCGACCATTTTTAGATAAACTCCCAAAAAAATCATTTTACAATTAACTCTATCAACCGATAAAGCAAAATAGAACTACATGTGTCAAATGGTTTGGACAAATTTAAGTACTCTAGATAGCATCAGATTTAAGATCAAACTAAATTGAACCTCAAAAGTATTTAGATAGGATTGAATTGGATTTACAACCATAAAAATAAGATTTGATTCAATCCATACATCCGATCCAGTAAATTATTAGATCGAAAATATTAGATCGAATAATGTTGTAAATAAAAAATAGGAAAAATCCCAACAAAACCTTGAGGTATGAAAATATGTAGTTTTTAGCACTCATAATTTTATTTTTATTCGAAATACCGTTTGACATTAATATAAACAGTCAAAATATCCTCTAAAAATATGCGAAATGACGATAATACCTCTAATGGTCATAAATTCTGTTAGATAAACATAGTTGACTGTTTGATTCTACGGATAAAAACAATAATGTAATGAAAAAATTAATCAAAATAATATTAATTAAAATATAAAAAATTAAAGTAAATAATATTAAATATAAAGATATTAAAAAATATTTTTTAAAAAGTAAACAAATAAAATATATATATATAAGAAGAAAAAAATTTCCTCTTGACTTCTCTCTCTCTCTCTTTATCTTTTCCTTTCTCTTTATCTTCAGCTGGATTTGCAGGTGGGCTTGATGATGGCGGCATGGTGGGCTCAACCAGGTGCACGGCTTCATCACGTCATTACAATTTGTTGACAACAACGCTTGCACTTAGCTCCCTCTTATCGACAACAATGTCATCTACGACATGCGGTTCATATCTACCAGTGTACTGTACAGTATCAGCGATATGCTAAACGTTGATGCCAGCTCTAGAGGAATCAAAGATTGAGATAACAACGGTAGATCCTCGTCATTTGTTGGCCTTATATCCTGCTCCAGTATCCTCTCATCATCATCATCGCTATTATTACTCTCGTCGTAAACTTTGTATTCACTCATCCTCACCTTCTCTCCCATCTCTAAACCAACGATTCAGGATTCGACGAGTGAGAAAGTTGTTAGTGGTTCATGGAGTCTCCATTTGTGGTTCATCTTTGTTTTTTTTTTTTTTCTTGATGTTGTTGTTTGTGTAATTGTGTTTGATATTACAGTGTTAAGGTATGGTGATGAAGAGTTCATGCTAGTAGAGAGTTCATGTTGCTGTTACAGTGTTATTATGTTTGGTGATGAAGCATGTTGGTTGATCTACACCACCGTCCATCTGAATGGTTTGACGATTGGATCTCCATTTTTTTATTAACTTTTTAATTTTTTAAATTAATTTATTATGCTGATCTTCACCCTTCATTTATGGGATGGGCGATAGAGATCCATTTTTATTAGTTTATTTTTTATTTTAAAATATTTTTTATTTTTTATCAGTTTTTTATTTTTTAATTTGGTGTGTTAGATGGATAAAGATCAGTCTTCATTAATTTATAATTTTTTATTTAAAGATATTTTTTTAATAAAAATCTCAGAATTAAAAATATATTTTTAACGTTTATCCAACTTTTATGTTAACTTATAATAGTTATGAGATTTTTGATAAAACTGAAATTACAGGTAATAAAACAAGATATTTTCACATGTTAGGGGCTGTTTTGGGATTTTTCTTGAAAAACATATCGAGGCTCAAAGCGTGAGAGTATTTAGGATTTAGATTTGAAAGATTGTAATAATCTAATTGTGAGTTATAATAAAATAAGGGGATTTTATACTAAACGATATGATGACCATGTGTTTTTTGAGATGGAATGGAGAAATTCACACATCTAATTGTAAATTATATATGGCCACCGAAGCATCGGAAGATGAAGGGAGAAAATGATTTTCAAAGAGAGAGAATGTGTTTGTAACATGCAGAATGCACAGCTAGGGGTGGGCATGTTGAACCCAACCCGAGCAACCCGACCCAACCCGTTCATTTTTTATCGGGTTGGGTCGGATTGTAACAATAAAAATACCCGAATCGGGTTGGGTTTGAGTAACCCGAGTATTGAGCGGGTTAGGTCGGGTCAAATTGTCAAACCGAGAACCCAACCCGAACCCGAACTATATAAACGTTTTTTCCCCCAGTTTTCCAGCCAGCGCCGACCACATCACCCCTTTTCACTCATTTTCTCTCAGTTTTCCTCTCATCTCTCTCCACCTCTCCGCTCCACACACAGCTGCCTTCACACTTGCATTGTCATCCTTCACGGTGGACCGGCGGTCTTCCAACTCTATTCGCCGGCCTCCACACTCTATAGGTATATTTTCTCTTTAATCTCCATTTTTTTCAAAATGAAATAACCTTAATCATCGACTTCCTTGGACCGGCGAGAGGCAAGGTGCGGGTGGTTGAGTGAGAAGCCGAGAGTTGAGGCGCGAGTGTGGGTCGTGTGGCTAGTGGATGGAATGAGAGATCGAGAGGGAGAGGCCGAGAGGGTTAGATCTGGCGGTCGAGAGGGTGGAGCCGTGCAGGGAGGGTCTGGTGATCTGGTGCCCGAGTGGCCGAATGTGTGATCTGGTGATCTGGTGCCCGAGTGGCCGAATGTGTGATCTGGTTATCTGGTGCTCGAATGGAGTGGCCGAATGTGTGATCTGGTGGCCGAATGTGTGAGTGGAGGTGGGTTGGACTTGGAACTTGGCAAGAGCGTATGTGTGAGTGGGACTGTGGGAGGATGGAATATATAGATGTGTCGTATGTGTGTGTGTGTGGGACTGTGAGTCTGTGACTGTGAGTGCTGAGTAGAGTTAATGGAGGAAATAGATTATTTATATGTGTGTGAGTGATTGTGTAATAGTTTATTGTCTGTGTATGTGAGTTATTGTGTCTGTGTGAGCCAGTGAGGGGACCAGACGACCAGTGTTTGAAGATTAAAATGTGTGTGGACACTGGACAGTGGACCACATAAAGTCACATACTCATGTTTACAATTTTGCAGTATAGTAGTGTACTGTCAACAGTCTGGTTCTATGTGCAGTGACGCTGTGTATGTAATGGTCCTAGTGGATTCCTTTTAATTTAATGTGGTTCACTTTTTATATGTGTTTTACTATTAAAATTGAGTCTTTTAATGTGTGAATTATTATAAATTGTAAACTTTAGACTGTGTGAATTATTATAAATTGTAAACTTTAGACTGCATACATCATGTTTATTAGTATATTCATTTGATTTAGACAACTCAAAACTCTTAGGTAGAATGGAATAGTATTCTCACTGTTAAATTTTACCTTAATTTAAACAATATTTTATCTTAAAAAGTCAAGCCTATAATTCTAACTATTGTACAAAAAAGTGGTGTATAAAACCTCACTTGCAATTTATATAACAAATTGATATTTCATTTATTTGCTAATTTCTTTTTATTATTATTATTATTTTTTATTTTATTGGTTTTTTCTTGTTGTTATAGGTCAAGATACCATTTAAATATTTGTTGATTAAGATTTGCGAGGAGGAAGAAGACTATTATGGATAAGAAAAGGAAAGTTACATTCAATATGGTAATGATAAATTTAAACACTTTTTGATAGAGTACTTTATAATTCAAACATTTAATCATCCAAAATTTTTATTATTCAATATTCTAAAATTCTTTTGTAGATGGACGAGCATGATGATGATGTTAGGAATGACATGGAAAACCCCAAAAAGGGTCAATCAAAGTCAGATGTGTGGAAATGTTTCACTAAATATGGTGACGAGTCTAGATGTAAGTGCAATTATTGCGGTAAGGATTATGCATGTTCTACTAAACATTGTGGCACAACAACTTTATGGAATCATTTACAAAAACAATGTGCACAATACAATTCTGTAAAGGTTGGGGAGGATAAAAAATAAAAAACCTTAACTTTTGGGCATATAGGTGATAACAAGAAACTTATGGTCGTGGGTTTTGACAAAGAAGAGTGTAGAAAAGCTTGCACTAAAATGATTATTGTGGATAAATTACCTTTCTCTTTTGTTGAGAAAGAAGGGTTTAAACATTTTTGTAGTGTTCTAAATTCAAGGTTTTCTCCTCCATCTAGAAGAACACTTGCTAGGGATATTTTTCAACTTTACTTAGATGAAAAGTGTAAGCTTAAAATTTTTTTCATTGAACAAAAACCAAGAGTTTGCCTAACCACCGACACATGGACTTCAATTCAAAATTTTAATTATATGGTAATCACCGCCCATTTCATTGATAATGAATGGAAGTTGCATAAACGGATTTTGAGTTTTGGCATTATTCCCGACCATAAAGGGGAGACAATTGGAAAAGTTCTAGAGTCGTGTTTGAAGGATTGGGGTATTCAAAAATTGTTTACAGTTACTGTAGATAATGCCTCCGCTAATAAAGTAGCTATAGATTATCTAAAAAAGAAGTTGAAAAATTGGGAAGAATCCGAACTTGTGTTAGGTGGGAATTTTTTGCATGTAAGATGTTCTGCTCATATTGTAAATTTAATTGTGTCTGATGGTTTGAAAGAATTGAATGATTCAATTGTTTGCATTCGTAATGCAATACAATATGTTAGATCTTCACCTTCAAGACTTCAAACATTTAAAACTTGTATTGAGCATGAAACAATTGAGAGCAAAAGCCTTGTAGTAGTAGATGTGCCTACTAGATGGAACTCGACCTATTTAATGTTATCTAGTGCTTTAAAATTTGAAAAAGCATTTGATAGATTATTGGAGGATGATGGACGTTATGGGTTATACTTTGTTGAAGATGAAAATGGGAAAAAAAAGGGTAGGACCACCAAAAGAAAAAGATTGGAGTAATGCTAGAGTGTTTGTTAAATTTTTGCATATTTTTTATGACATTACTTTGAAGTTTAGTGCTTCTACATCCATTACTTCCAATATGTTCTTTCATGAATTGTGCTCTATTGAAAATGAGTTGACTAGATTGGGTAAGAGTGATGATTTTTTGTTGTGTGATATGGCAATTGGAATGAAATTGAAGTTTGACAAATATTGGGGGAAAATTGAGGAAGTGAATAAATTGTTGATAATTGCACTTGTTCTTGATCCAAGATACAAGTTGGATTATGTCAAATTTTGCTTTAGTGATATGTTTGATGAAATGAAGGTTTTAGAGTTAACTAGTGACATTAAAGATCTTTTGATTAAACTTTATGAGTTTTACAAAAGTGATGATAATATTTTAAGTGGTCAACAAGTTGGTAGCTCTAATCCTTCCTTTAGTGAGGATGATATGGGAAAGGCGAATGAAGGTATTGATTTTCGTTTGGAAAGGCTCAAAAAGTTCAAGGAAATGAAAGAAAAGAATGATTTTGTTGTTTCAAAGAGTGAGGTTGAAAAGTATTTGATAGAGTCCGATGAACATTTGGATGATAAGGACTTTGATCTTTTGGGTTGGTGGAAAATTAATTCTTTTAAGTACAAGACTTTATCTCGTATTGCAAGGGATATCTTTGCCATTCCGGTGTCAACAGTGGCTTCCGAGTCAGCATTTAGCACGGGAGGCCGTATTCTTGACCCATTTAGGAGTAGCTTGACTCCAAAGATGGTGGAGATATTGGTTTGCTTGCAAAATTGGTTGCGATCTACTAATATTTGCTTGGACCTTACACCTTCCACGGATGAGATGGAGTTGTATGAAGCAATTGAAAAAGGTAAATGATTTGTTTTATTATGATAATGTTAAATGTGTAATTTTTAAATTTTATAAATTACTAATATTTTGTTCTTCCATTTATGTAGATATTGGAGTGAGCATACATTTGGATCCATGATTATTTTTCATGCTATTAAGGTAATTATTTTCAATAAAAAGCTTATATTTTACTTACATATATTTGTTATTTTATGATTTGTAAAAGTTGAAATTTGAAAATATGTTAGCTAGTTACACTTTGGGTTGACTTAATTTATATGTTTTGCTTCATGTTAGGACTTATATGTGGTGCATGCAGTTGATGATTTGGGAGCTATCAATTGGACATAATATTTAGTGATTTTTGATGTTTGTGAAGACTTTAATGACAGCAAACTTGTGTTGACGGATTCTATTAGGATTATTACCTTAGTTTTTATTTTTTTGTGCCTTTTCATGGTTAATTGATTTTTTTTCTTTTTTTGTTGTTTAATTATGTAGTAGCTTAAACTTTTATTTGTATTAAACTTGCTATATGACAAATGGGAACGTTTTGTATTTGAACGAGTTGATATGAATGTTTTGTATTTCAATGAGATGCCAACCCGATCGACTTGACCAAATCCAACCAGACAATTATTGGGTTGGGTTGGGTTGGGTTAAAGAATTGATTGGGTTGGGTTGGGTTGAAAAATTTTCAACCCAACCCACGTTGGGTTAGGGGATTTTCAACCCAACCCAACCCGAACCCGATAATGCCCACCCCTATGCACAGCCGCCTAACCGCTTTCTCAATATAAGTATGAAGTAACAAGTTTGTTGCATGGTTAAATGGGTTCAATCTTCTAAAAACTTAAGGTCCAACGTTTACATTACTCGTGCTTTAAGTGCAGTGATACCCTTCCTCTTAGTCGTTGCTCCTCTTAAGTAACTAGTCTTAGATAATGGGTTTGTGGGCAATTTTCCTAGGTTGTGTGCGTTATTTCTCCCATTTTTGGGAGTTTAGTTTTGAATTGTACCTAGTTAGAGTTATAAATTTTAAAAATTTGAGAGTTTAGTTTTGAACTGTACCTAATTAGAGTTATAAATTAAAAGGATTTAACTGTGGTAATTGTACCTCTAACATATATATAAAAAAAATAATAAAAAAAGGTCTACATTACTTGTAATGGCACATCAGGGTTGCAAATTTAATTTCTAGTCAAATCCATTGTTATATTCATTTAATATTTGTTTAAAAATCAAATTGTTCAAAAATCAAACTTCCATTAAATGTTGAATTCATTATACTCTAGAATTCAATTATTAATTTGTAGAAAAATGCTTATTTTAATATTTTAATATTTTTGGATCGGATGTGATTGATGTTCGATCGGTTATGGATGAAAAAAATATATTTCTTAAAATCGATTCAAGTTCCAATCTTATTTCTACCATTAGAGGTGGCTTCATTGTTGATGAAGATCTAAAAAAAGAGTGATTATCAAATGTTTACCAAAACCTTTTCTCTCGATTATGGAAGGATCCAATAATTATTTATTTTAAAGCCAAGAGGAGTTTTGAACAATCTCTCCTACAACGAGTGGAGGAGATCGCTCGACTCTAATCCATGTTAGGGAGGAGATCTGCATGTTCTTCTTCATGCGCTGATGAAGACGATATTGACGATAACCTCTATGTATGCCTACGTAGGAGATCGCATAGACCTCCTCCTTGCTTGTACATGGAAGAGATCACATATTACCTCCATGAGTGATCTCCTTCACATGTGGGGAAATATGTCTTTTTCATGTTTTCATGCCAAATATTAGGTTATTTTATTGTGTGATTGACCTTGTGGTAATTAACTTATTATGTATTTTTATTTTTAGCACTATAATTATTATTATTATAGAGTCAGTCTATTTGATTTAAAATGTAACTTCGACGTCCATTTCAACCTTTTTACATTTTTCTCATTTTCCTTTCAACTTTCTCTTTTTCTCTCAACTAAAATTTAGAATATATATCATGCCTCAATATGTGAATGATTGGATGCACCATTTAACAAATGCATCTAAGATTTTCTCCTACATTAAAAGGTGTTTGCCAATGGACCTGATCGACACATCCTAAACAATTGACGTGACTACAAGATTTGAATAAACACCTGATTTCTCGGTGTAATAATCAATTCAAAGCCACTCTCAACGGTGCACCTTGTATCAGAATACTCCTGTACAAAAGGCTATTTTTATGATTTTTTTTAATGGTGTGGGAGAGGAAATTAAATTTATTAAAATCTATTAACATCTAGTGTTTTAAGATAAATGTGATATTTAAAACTTTGACATCTTAGAATCAAGAAAAACGTTCAATTATTCATACTAATGAATGATGTGTAGAAAATTATTATTTATTTATTTTTTTTTTGAAAGATGCAGGTTGTTATTTAGTTATAAACAAAGACACTTTCCGAGTTTTTTTTTTGTTAAAAAAAAAACAAATAACATAACTACACTTTCCGAATATTGATTATATATCTATGTCAATGATGGAAACAATATTGTTTTTTATACATTATCTCGAATTAATATATATATATATATATTTATTAGAAAAAAAATTATGTGAAACTGAAATTATATATCTTACTTCAAAAAAATCTGTTATGAAATATGACCCAGATTAACTTTATCTGTGACTGTTTTTTAGATTAAACTTTATGCTACAATAGTCAATAAGGTAGTATTATCAATACAATTACACACTATAGTTTTGGATTTGAATTCTTTGGAATGTTTCGCAAGGTATATTTGTGTATGTCACTACAGTATGAATTACACTTTTTTACAATGTCACAGTAAAATTGTGTGCTTAAAATTAAAACTCTTAAAATTAGAATTGCACCTTTAAATTAAAGCTAAAGGTTGATGTTTCTGTATAGGTTGATAATAAAGTGTGAACATGCTTTCTCCTCAGCATGTTCAGTCGTTCCCCTTCTCAGCTTTTTGTTGGTTCCGCCGAAAATTGGTTCAGCTGCAGAAATTGATTTACTTTGTCTGAAAAATTGTATTATGCTGTCATAGATTTGTGTTACCTTAATAAATGCTTTACCTCTAAAAGCATTATAAAAAATATGGTGAAAATGAAGTTCTAGGGTAGAAAATAATTTACAATTTAGATAGGAGAAGAGAATTAGAAAGCAAAAACAATATTGAAGCATTAAAACAGGGAAAAAGATTGGAAAATACTATATAAGAATTAGGAGTGATTAGGTTTATTAAGATTTTTGTTTGAAAAAATTGTAGTGTAATTAATAAAACATTGTGAAGATATTTTTGACATTTTATATTTTGAAAAAAGCTTAGAAGTATGAATAATGCTGTAGACCAAATATATTTCTACACTTTCGTAGTGAAAAAAGTTCTAAAGACACCACGAACTATTTATTTTTAGGATTCAACACTATTCTTCTTTTACAACCACAAACCCAAAGACATTTCTCTCTTTTTTCCAATACTCCAATTTTTTTTTTTTTTTATTAGCAATTTGAAATTAATATGTAATCAAAGGTAAACTTTGAAGTGATGAAAAATGATTTGCAATAAGATTTAATCAAGAATGATGAAATAAGTTTACAATTAGTTTTAAACGTATAGTTTTTTTTTTTTTTTTAATTCTTTGTTGAATTTTAAGAACTTTAAACTATATGTTGTGTTGAAATTCTACAAGATATAATTTAATATTAATTTTCTAGCTGAATTAAATTCATTGATTTATGTGTGTATTGCATTGAAAATTATAAAAAAAAAAAAATCATCAAAATTTCTTCCCAAAGAAAAAAAAAAAGGAGTATCATCAAAATTAGTAAGGGTATATTAAAATAAGATGAAATGTCCTCGAAAGTTTAATTATTTATTTTATTTAAAATGAAGTGTGTTTAGTAGTGTCAAAAGACATTAAGGACAATACTGGAACAAAATGAAGTGTGATTAAAAATTTTTTATTTTTAGTTTTTGGAATGTAGTATTTTTAGACTGAGAACTCGAAAAAATTGGATAACAAAAAAAAAAAAAAAAAAAAAAAAAAAAAAAAAAAATTCAAAGCCATTTCCATGGGTATTAAGAAAAAAACCATTTACATGGAAAAAATTTAAATTTTGAGCTTCCCCCGACAACTGTAAAACAACTTTTTAAATTGTGTAAAAGTTCTATTGGAGCGACAATCAAAAGATATAAAAAAAAATGAGATTAGAGAAAGCTATTTTAACTTGTAGAGAAATTGTAAAAGCTTATCCCATTTTTATTTTTATTTTTTTGAATTTTGATAGTTGACTTGAAAAGATTGGAATAATAATTTTTTTTTTTTGGAACCCAGATCGGAATAATAATTGAAAAATATAATAGGATTAAATTTTTAAATCAAAGGACTTATCATGTTTAAATCAATACACTCGTTTGTGTTTAAAATACTACAAAAGTGTTGATATTCGATACTGGTCAACTAAGGTTTGTTCGAGCCCAGTACTGCAACGGATGAAAATACAAAGGAAAAGAAGAAGAAATGGTAAGAGGAAGAAAAGTAGACACAGAGTTTTTAGAGTGATTCGACCCAAAGTAATGCCAACGTTTACTGTTTTTTTCACTATATTTCGATAGAGTAACGACCCTCTACGTAAAAGTATTTATATCTCCTTACAATGAAAATCCTCCCCTATTTAAAGAGAATGAAATAACCTACAGTAATACATAATAAGACAAAATATAATAAATCAGACTAAAATGATGAAATACATTTAGTGATACTGACATTTGTTAGATAAACTCTGTCAAAGTATGGGTTTAGATGGTAACCCCGTACTGGTTAGGTGAGATTTCTTTAATCCATGCTGTAATTTCTGACTAGGTTGGCGTATGCAATACACCTTGAGCTGTAATCAGTCTGATAGTTTTGACAGTAGTTGACTTGTACTATGAGAGGCGTGATGGAGCGAGTTCTTTAGCAAGATGGGTATCCTGTTAAGCTAACGAACGAATAAACTTTCTACCGAGTTGATCTCATTCTGGACTGTTGATCGAGATGGTAGATGCATTGGATGAAGATCTAATAGATCTGCAGACGATCGATCTCATAAATTGGCTCATTGACGAGCTTATAAATGAGCACATGTAAAAAGACTGAATAGATAGACGAGCATATGCAAAGAGGCTGAATGAATGGACTAGCATATTGTTGGCCTTTGGTCCTTGGACTCATCATTTGGGCTTTTAGTCGTCCATTTGACTTGATCGTAAAAATATTCATAATAAAATATAAGAAGATTTTTAATATTACCTTCTTCTAAGATGTCTTGACAAAACATGTAATTTTAACATAGTCATTAGAAAACCAAAATTAAATATGCATGATAGGTTTTATTGGACGGAGGTAGTACAAAAACCTGCTTTTTTCTTCATATTTTCCTTTGGAACACAATTACATATATTTGAGAAAAACACAATTTTATATTAGTAAAACATTTTTGCGGGATCGAAGGTCTCTAAGGGTTTCTCCAATGAATACACCAAAATCGTGTAAAAACACCATTTTCGTGCCAAACTTCTCTCTAATGTATGCACCAAAGTGTCAATTTCGAGACACTTTTTTGGTGTCAATGAATAGTACAACATCAAATTTGATGTTATACTATTCATAACACCAAATATATTTTTTATTTATAAATTAATTTAATTAAAAATATATATCAAATTATTATAAAAAAATTATATCATTTAAAATATTTTGTTGAGATATTTAAAATGAGTATAATATCGAATATATTTTAATAAATTTTTAAAATTTTAATATATATTAATTAAAAAATTATATATAGAATATTCTTTGAAGATATAATTTACATCAATTTGATGTAAAGTACATTGGAGTATAGAAAAATTTGGTGTAAAAAAATTTGATGTAAACACCAAAATTGTGTGAAATTTGGTGTCCATACATTTGAGATGGTCTAACAGGTCTTACGGTCCTGATTTGGAGAAGCTTGTACACAATTTTAAATTTTAAAACAGGGCAAAATACATAAAGCCACCAAAGTTTTCCATAATTATATAAAAATGGTAACTTTGACCCTTTTTGCATCATATGCATTGAACTTTAAAAAATATAACAAAAACATCCTCTACTATTAGAATAATCTCATTAACATCAAAATCATATATTGATATACTTTTGTATCCTTGATTAATATTATAGATTACAAAATTATAAATATTAATTAATTTGTCATTATTTTTATTTTAAAAATTATAAAAATAATTAAAAAAATTAAAAAATTTTCATCATCTTCTTTCTCCATTGTCTCCCTTCTTCATCATCCATCAATCTCACCCTTCTTCACTATTTTCATCATTAATCAACCCCATAATCTCCATCTCTCTTTTTCATATCATTTTCATCTCTATTACAAAATCGATTCATCACAACATCACAAGCAAAAAAAGGAAAAAATTCAATAAAAAAAATCTGATTCTTACTCTAATTGTTAGGTCTTCATGATGGATGAGTCTCCACTGTAGGTCATCAACGATGGAGATCCATGATCTCTATAAAGAGTATGGTCTCTATTTGCATGGAGACCATACTAATTCTCCATGCGATAAAGATTAGTGGTCTTCTTGTTGGTTTTTTTTTTTAAAAAAAATTAATTAATTAATTATTTTATATTTTAGTATTTTTAATAAAAGATAAAATATTAAGTTAGAAGATGTTACAGATAATTTAGCGATCAGAATTATCGGGCCCAGAAGGATCTACAGTGCAGGCCCAGTTTCTCAAAGGCCCAATAATCCGATATCTCTCCCGATCCGCTTTCCTGACGGAGGGCCCATTCGTGACCGCTAATCGCTATCGCTCAGCCTGTCCGCTGATTCTGACCGCAGGCGCCAATTCTTAGTGTTATTTATGACCGCTAACTCCATCCGTCATTCTGACCGTCAACTTTATCCGTCAGTCTATCCGTCAGTTTTGTTTGTTCAGTCTGACCGCTGGTCCTGATCGCTGACCGTTGGCTCCCATCGCTCAGACTGACCGCTAACCGTATCCACTGAGCCTGTTCGCCAGATTATCCGCAACGACTAACCACCTGTCTATTCGTCGATTATGTCCGTTCAAGATATCCGCCAAGTGAAACCATCCATCAGAAATGTTCAATAAGTCCCCCTCGTTCAAGATGATCCGGCTAAACTAATCGCCAATCTCTGAGCGTGACCGCATACCGACTCTTTCATTCGTAATATTGCCCGCCTCACTGTTGTGACCAGTTATGGATGTGTTGACTTGAAATCCGCCTCCTCGACTCTCCAGATAGCTATACTTATCAAAGATTTACTTACTCTCTTAGCTGGCCTGATATTTCATCTGCTGGAAGATCCATCCCCGTCTCGCTCCTAAGAGTCCCAGTCAGCAGAGGTCAAAAGCACCATGCAGAGTACAGTTCCAAGACGTGCCATGCACGCTATATCCACCAGAAGCTGTGATCATGATCTCGATAGCCCATCATGACGTATACGACTCAATCATCAAAAATCTCCCTTGGACAGACCTCAGATGCGACGGATTCGACCGCGTTTAATGCACTTTCGACCTCATTTAATGCATTGTCAGCTGCATTAATTAAAATCACGACGCATTAAATGCTGTCTATCATTATACTGTAGCTAACTGTTTACCTTTGTCTTATGCTGTTTCACTGTAGCATGTCCTCTTTCTTTATAAATAGGGGACGAACTTCACTGTAAAAGGATGCTAATTTTCTGAGTATCGTCATTCTGCCAAAATAGTGAGAAAGTGAACAGTAGACGTAGACATCTTTTTGGACCGAATCACTCTAAAAATCTTCCGTGTCTCTTCTCCTCGCCTCTAACCTCTCCTCCTTATTCTTACTGCTTTGCATGCATTTCATTGACCGTCCGAAACTGCAGCTTGGGCCCGAAAACAACCTCGTTGACTAAGGAAACCATTTTTCGACGTTAACAGAAGATAAATTTACATTTTATTAAAGATTATGTGGCATATTTTGATTGAGTTAGTTTTTAAATTTATTTAATATAATAGACTAAAGATCAAATTATCTCTTATTGGTTATTTTAAAGTTTAATCAACTAACGATTTTGGTGTTTTGATTGAATTTATGAAAACTGAAGCGTACAAGTGTAAAAAGCACCACTTTTGTGTAATTATAGCAAACATTGGGGATGTTTGTGTATTTTGCCCTTTAAAATATGATGTATGAGGCTCACGTGAGGCCCAAAACGTTGGTGATTCTGCAGAGACCAACCCAAAAATAAATAAAACAATTGTGAACATTCCGGGCTCTTTTTTCAAAATCATAAATCCTGGGTGGATTTTGATGTACTTTTTCTTCTTCATTTTTTTTAATGTCTTGGGAAAATAAATCTATTATTATTATTATTTTAACAAAAAGTGGAAAAATTCCCACCACGCCAGTACTTTTTAGTTTTTTCATTTTAATTTATAAATTATTTGAAAATATTTATTTCTTATAATCCCAACTCAAAATTGTTACCATTCTTTGAATTCCAAAGCAAGAAATCGGAGAATTAGAATACAAGCCGTAATGTTTAATTAATCAAGGGATAATCATATTTTCCTTCATAGGTCGGTGTAATAACTAAAATCTATCCCTAATTTAAAAAATTATTAAAAACTTTTATCATTTAATTAAATAAATAAAATATCTTTTAATTTAAGAAAATATCTAAAAAATTCTTTATAATTTAAGAAAATATTTAAAACAATTTTTTTAAAAAAATTATTGTGCACGTCGAAATTATAGAAGAAATAAAATAAAATTTCTATAAATTATTAAGAGATAATTAACGATTACATCAAATAATGAAGAGAAAATTGAGATTCTCCCTTGATTATATACCTTCGAATACTTGTTTCATTGCATTACTAATGCTTGTCTTGTTTTGAGAAAGTCTTTTGAGTCTTTTTTTTTTTTTTAGTTAACAGCAAATAAATCATCTCTTGGAGGTCTATTACAATCAAATACCACTTGTATGATGCAAATATTGATTTCATGAATAAAAATATTACTATTCATATAAATTATAATATATTTTTTACACCATTTTTTTCCTTGAAACTTATTTTCTGCACAAATTGTAATGTCTTACTCTAAAACGATAATTGAATCACACTCTCACAAAGAATTGAAAAAGTACAAGGGGTCGGCAGTGGGTGGCAGCTTTCTCCTACAGTCAGTAGTGGGAGTGTCGGACGCCTCCTCGTAAGTCATAGCCCAAATATCCACTGGACTGAACTGAACGCTGGTGCATTGTCTACAAGTTTTTTTGGCTCAACTGCAGCCTGCAGGAGGACCGTTTTCGTAATTGAGTTTCCTTGCTCATAGGTCATGAGATATCTACTAACCTACCCTTTCAAATTCACACCACTGTTTTCGTTGGGGACAGGGTAGAGCTATACATTATTATTTGGGGCGATTATTCCATTAAAAATATAAAAAAATTTAAGAGGAATTAAAGTGCCAAACGTACAAAAATTATAAACAAAATTTTAATTTATAAAAGAAAATTATAAATAACTTTTTATATTCACTTGTAAATATTAAGTTTTTTATTCGAGTCCCGATAACAAAATTTTTTTTTCGTATACCTTTTAATAAAAGTGGTTAAACACTTTTTTTAATCCTAAAAGGTTAAAGGTTTGTTCAAATATACGAATTTAATCTCCCATTTGGCCATTTTTTACCAAAATAAATAATAAGTCCAAAGAATGCAATTGTTTATTTTCGAATCTTTATTGGCAAGGTCATGGCTTGTATGAAAGTCAAATCAGTTTTAGTTGTCCATTCATCTTTTGTTTCTTCTTTTTATTTAGCAAAGAAGACCGAAAGTTTCCTTTAAAAAGAGCGAGAACTGTTAAGGAACCCGGGCATTATCCAACACAAAGTTTCTCCATACAAAAAGGGACATCCTTTGAACGAATTAAATTTATGTTTAGTATATTCTGAAAAAAAAAAATTATGTTTAGTAGATAATGCTCGATTCATCAAATCTAGGCAATTTGTAACCATTCCTTGAAAAATAAATAAATAATTAATAACTAAATAATCAAACAAATTAGTAAGGAAATTAATAATTTATTAATGATAAAATTTGAGATGACTTAGTGATATATATATATTTGCATAAAATTAAAAAAAAAAAAAATTATGGGTGACTAGACATACGTCTTGCAAATATAGCACTTGCCCTTTATAATAGTAAACAAATAAATTTGATTACTTTAGTCATAATTCTATGAGAGATTTTAAATATTCTATTATAGAATTCAGCTCTAATATAAAATTGAGAGAAATTTAAAAAGGTTTCAAAGGAAAAATAAAAATCCAATACCTATAAAAATTCAGTGCTTCTAACACAGGAGAAAGCATTTGCATAGTCGGATGAAAATGTTGGATTTTAATGGAAATACAGGTTAGATTCTAAAAAGTGGGCCCTGAAAAATCAATCACAGGATTCATCAGGGAAAAGGTACGGCCATGATTAAAGAGCAAGAGAGGATGCGGTTGCACACAGTATAGCTCACCAGGAATAAGTGTTTTGTCCTAACCAAAATTCTTTTTATCTCACTCACTCATGGCTTTTCATAGCACAAAAGACACAAACAATTTTAAAAAATAAATAGAATATTTTTTTTTTTTAAAAAAAGAATATACTCATAACTCATTTTAAGTCAACATAACACTTTACTTGAGATATTTTATTTCCGTGAAATATTTTTATTTGAAAACATCATATTTCATGTAGTTGAAACATTTTACTTACAATGTAAATCTTTAATTTGAAATATTTCATAGGTGAATTAAAAAAAAAATTAAAATTTCCTTTTGAGCCAAATACAATTTCTATTTTTAATTTTTTTTATAATTCTTATAAAATAGAGGAATACTAAATATTTTTTTAATACACTCATTATTCTGTAAAAAAAAAAAAGAAAATGCACTCTTTAGTCAATATATGATATCTAAAACAATTGCATATCCTTCTTTTAGAATGCCAATTACACTTTTATGAAATAAGTTACATATAAAAATAAAATAAAATTTATGATAAATTTTATATCGGAAATTGGCTATTTTATCAATTGGGGGTAAACGTACCTATCAATAATAATACTTATATTAATAATATAATTTAAAATGGAGTAGATATTTTGTTAAAAATAAAGTCGAAATTTATGGTTGGATAAACTCAACTTGCTTAGGAATTTCCGTAGTTGTTATATAATTTAAAATGAAGAGGAAAAAATAACAGCCGAAATATATGGTTGTCACACAATTGCTGCAGCATGCGCGTAGGACTTCACATGCCATACCAAATCTCTCATTTATAATCGAAGCCACTATATTTATTTATTATAACATTTTCTCTCTTTACTTCTTCTCTACTCTCCATTGTGTGTGATTTTTTTCCTCTCTCTCTCATTTCTTCTGCTTCATGAACTCATCACATTGTGCTCTCTAAAACAAGTTGAATTCGTTGTCTCTGCTGCGTTCTTGGAGTGTCATGAGCGAAGCAGAGGAGGGGACTCCAGGAATGGACTCAATGTTCTCAGGTTTCGTTGTAACGTTTATATCCTCCCATTTTTTTTCTTTTGGTTTTTCTTCTCTCTCTCTCTCTCTCCTTGCCTTTCTTTTGATCTGGGTTATCGCTTTACTAGCTTTTTTACCATTAACGGAGCGGTTTTTTCTACTTTTGAGTGTTTTTATCGACAATGTCTGTCATTTTAAGCCTTTTCACATCTGGGTTTGCTCTCTTTTTCTCGGCTGTCTCAGTCTCCCTGTTTTGCTCTTGTGGTGGTGTTTTGTTTTGGTCATTATTGCTTGTGTTGTCTAAAATGGCAATGTATGTTCCTTTGTCTGCTTTTTCAAACATGTTCTACTTATTAGCTTTATTTAATGACCGTGATATGTTTTTATAGGTTATAAAACTTAATGGTTCTTTCTTTTTTTTTTTCCATGCTTAAATTCATTAAATCAATTTTTTTATGAGTAGTGTGTTAATCCTATAAACATGCATATTTATATGAGCATGCTTGAAAAGTTTTCCAGTGCTTACTATTTTGAGAGAAAAAAAAATTATGGTTGTTAAGGGTGAGATTGATTCAAGCCACAATGTGCTAGTCAGTGACATGTTTTGATTTTAAGTGTACTTTATTTAATTATTGGTAATTTACTCATGAGTGGAAATTCAGTGAAATAATGTGTGTCATGTTTAAAGAGATCTTAAACACGCTGCTGTCATGGTTTGGACACAAGTCTGTTGGTATTAGATACTTAGAAAAGCTTTTAAGATGATGGTAGTAAATAGTTTTAAGACATGAATGGAAGAAGTGATAAAAGACAAGTTTTGGATTATTTGTGAATTTGAGTAGGAGTAAATTGGATGAACAGAATCATGTGGTCCTGATTTTTCAATGTTGGGACTAGGCCATGAACATCTCTGTAAACATAAAGAATGCATTTAAATAAGGTCTTGGCTGCTAAATTTCAGTGCAGCAATACTCTTGTAAATTCTTGTGCTTGGATACACTCCAAGTTGGAAGACTTGGATTTGAATGTGCATGTAAATAGAAAGAAATATTTGAATTGTTAATAAGTGTATGTGTTAACATCACTGTGTGGATTTGTAGAATATCGTGACATGCTGGCTTATTCGTTTTAATACAATTATTGGAGTGCTGGATGTCGTTTTGTGTTTTTTCAGTTGGTTGCTATCTGCTACTTAATTGAATGTTAAGAGTTACGAAGTATGTTAAACTTCAACAACTTGATCCTTTTACAGTTTGTTTGTGCAAGCTTTTTCTAATAATTTTATCGAGAGAGATCAGAAGTTCAAGTTCAGGGGTTGGTATTTTGGTTGTTGTTTTCAGGATTTGTACTTGACCCTGCAAAATGTAGCCAACTTAGTTTGATAGAGAAGAGAGAACTGGTTCATGAAATTGCCCAATGGTCCAAAAATGCCCCAGAGATCCTTAGCTCATTTAGCCGCAGGGAGCTTCTTGAAATCATCTGTGCAGAGATGGGCAAGCAGAGAAAGTACAGTGGTTATACTAAATTTCGGATGATAGAGCACCTTCTAAAGTTAGTTTCCCAGAATTCCAAGAGAAATAATCCCGGTAAATCTTTTGCCTTTTCTTCAACCAAAACTCAAAGTGGCTTTAAGAGGAAACGTCGGGAAGAACCCTTGCCTCAATTATCGAATGACATAAATGAGGTTTCCTTGGAAAATAACAAGGAAAAACAAGTTAAAATTCGAGTCTGTCAGAATGTCGCCTGCAAGGCTTCTTTAAGTTTGGATAATGTTTTTTGCAAGAGATGTTCTTGCTGTATATGTCATCAGTATGATGATAATAAGGATCCTAGTCTGTGGCTAACCTGTTGTTCTGATTTTTCTAACGAGAATGATGCATGTGGTATGTCTTGCCATTTGGAATGTGCTTTGAGGCATGAGAAAGCTGGCATTGCGAAGATTGATTGTTCTACAAAGTTGGACGGCAGTTTCTACTGTGTTTCTTGTGGGAAAATCAATGGTCTAATGAGGTAACAAGCTTGTCTTCAATTCATATGAAGTGTGTCTACTTTTCATACATCAGTCGTCTAGAGAGTCTGTAGTAATCAATAGCACACAGTATGGTAATTCAAGCCAAAACTAAGCTGCCCAAATTGTATTTGGCATGTGCACACCCCTGCACAGTAGGACCATTGCTGCTACAACTCTATTTGTTGTTCCAGTGGTAGTTTGAGGTGTTTTGTCTGAGACTCTTCTTAGATTACCTTAGCAGCACAACAAATGGGAATATTAGGGTAGTGATAAACATCATACGTAAAAGTGTAAACGTGAATCTTGTAATTCAGGATTCTTTTGAACTGCCTCGACATTTTATCACAAGGGTGTCAAATATGTGTGCATGAGAGTTAGCTTACTAACAAATGTCATACCGATGCAGGCCTTGATGGCCAGGTGTTTAGCAACTTTATGGTAGTTAACTTAGAGTCAAGGATTTGGGTCCAATTTATGAGCTAAAATAGATTGCAATTACCTTATGTACTCGTCTGTTTATGTGCAAATCATGAAATTCTCTTTCTTGTAGGCAAATTTAAGGAATGAATGCCATAATCATGAAATTCCCTATGTGGCAATCAGCTTAATTTCAAACTAACACAACTAGGACTGACTTGGAAACAGTCCAAATTAGTGCTGTCAAGCATTTCTTCTTTGTAGGAATAAATAAGTCTAGCTGTAAACATAAAGTAGAACAGGGTAATAATTGGCTAACTATATGGTTGTTGTTTTACAGAACCTGGAGAAAGCAGTTGTTGGTTGCCAAAGAGACCAGAAGAGTGGATGTACTGTGTCTACGAATCTCTCTGGCTCACAAGATTCTTTTACAAACTGAACAATACAAAGAAGTACATAAAAAGGTGGAGACTGCCTTATATATATTAACGAATGAAGTAGGGCCTCCGAATCTTTTATGCACAAAGATGGCACGAGGTATTGTCAACAGACTCTCTTGTGGTGCTGAGGTCCAGAAGTTGTGTGCTTCTGCAGTGGAAGCATTTGATTCCATGCTTCTTGTCGATCATGTGGAAAAGAAAGAGCCAGCATGTAAGTTTCTGAATCTTTTTAGCATTTTGATGTTTAATCTATGGAGTCTTTAAATGTGGCATTGGGATAATAAGGTGTTAGTTTTGTAAATCGGAGTCTTCAAAACAATCTGAGATGATATCATTACGATTTTTTTTCCCTTTCTCCTAATGCTCATTATCTTTTGTTTTGGAAGCTTGCCAGATCCAATTCGAAGAATCCTCCCCAACCTCGGTCACTATCATACTAGAATACGATGATAATCTACTAAAAGACATATCAGGCTGCAGGCTGTGGCATCGTAAGTCTGCTGTAACGGACTATCCAGACAAACCTACGTATATTGTATTAAGGCCGCAGAAGAGATTCTTGATAACTGACCTTGATCCTTCAACAGAGTACATCTGCAAGGTTTCTTTGTTCAAAAGCACAGGAGTCGTAGGTGTTTGGGAAGCTAAATGGATCACAGCTGCATCAAGTGGAAGCTTTGTTACAGCGTTCAATCTAGACAGAAAGAAAGAAAACACTTTAGCAGCTCAGATTCACTCTAAGGTGGAATCAATGAACTCTAGCAATATGAAATCAATCTTCGGTGGGCACCCTCCAAAGCTTCCACTATCCCTGGCAGACATCAACAAGAACAAAGACAAAGAATTAAGTCCAAAATCAATTTCTCCTCCCACACCTGGTAAATCTGATGGAATGCGCGATATACCAGGATTGGTTTGTGAAAAGAGACGGGAAGAGAGTAATTACGAGTATTCTGTCAGAGTAGTTAAATGGTTAGAGCGCGAAGGGCACATAGAAGAATATTTCAGGGTGAAGTTTCTGACTTGGTTCAGTCTGAAGGCAACAATGCATGAAAGAAGGGTGGTCAGCGTTTTCGTTGATGCTTTCATTGACGACCCGCCAAGCTTAGCGGGGCAGCTTATCCACACGTTCATGGACGAGATCTGCTGTGAGCAAAAACCAGCCCTTGGAAATGGGTTGTGCACCAGGTGGTGGCATTAAAGGCAGTATAAGCAAATTTTCTTTCAGGTGGAAACCCTATGAATTAGTCGAGACAGGAGTTTCTGCATCACGGAATCATAGTTGGTTAGTTCTTTATGGGAAGTGAAACGTGAAGCTCTCAAATTTTGTTTTTCTTGAAGTGTTTTAGATGACAAGTTGACCTGCACACTTTGAGATCTCTATGGATTGACCGTGTAGGGACCATGGACCCTTAAAATTATATAAATGTTATTCCCTTTATTGTACTGATATTCCAAATTGACAATAGATTTTCATTTACAAGGGCCATGAAAATTGTATCAGAGAATTCTTAAACTTTTCACCCTCATGATGATCCTGTATAGCTGTTGTTCGCCACAAGGTCCATAACAAATTATACTAGTAAGTAGCAACATCAAGCTTTTGGGATTTGAGAAGGTACACCTAACAGAGTTATTGAAAATGGGCAAAATTCTCATGTGCGTCGCTCTTCACTCAGTTCCTTAAAACCAAAAGATTTGCTATGTCCTTGCCAAAAACTACTGCTAATCACAAAAACGAAGTCGACAAGCTAAAAGTACTAGCTAATAAAAGGGTTTATGTTCTGATTAAATTTATACAAGACATGCCATCGCATATATCTTTCTTTCTGAAGGTAGTTTACAAAACTTCTTTGCTCCTTCAGGCATATAGTAATCTAGGCGGAATTAAAAAGCTAACACGAAAAAAGTCCTCTCAACCATCCAGTGTTTTATGAGGAAGTAAAGCTAGAAATTCCGTAAAACTAGGGCATTGTCATGAACTTGGAGCATCGTTGACAGCTTCATTGAATGATGTAGCAAGATATTCTGCAAGGCTTGGCTGAGAACTGGATTGCTTGGAAGCTTCTGAAACTCTTGGTTTTTTCATGCAAATGGATTTTGGAAGCCAAGAATTTGAAGAACTGGGGCTTTTCAAACTTCTGCTCTTCCATATAATAGGTTGCAACTCCTCCCATGGATTTTCATCCATGGATTTGTGGTAGAAACGCTCAGGTTCAGAGCCGCGATAATGAATACCTCGACCTCTTCCACCACTATTCACAACATACCAGTGGTCCCTACGCCGTCCTGAACCTGGACCAGGACTGGTTCCGTGTCCTAAACCTGGTCTTAGACTGTTGCCACGCCAATGAGGCCTGCCCTGGCCATAATTAAAATTAGGGCTCCTCACGGGTCCAAAGCCAGGGCTGTATAAATGCCCACCTCCTGACGCATTTGATGGAGAATTAGAGTTAACTGTACCTCCAGATCCGTTCCAGGCTTCAGGAGTTCCTTGATGCATCATAGGAAAAGAACCGGCCATTCCTCTTGGGCTCTGATGGCCATGGGGTACAGAGCTATAATAGTTAGTCATGGCTCTGGATCCAGTCCAAGCTTCAGGAGTTCCTTGATGTGGGGGTAAAGGACTCACTGAGCCTTTTGGGCTTCCATAAGCAGCAGTACTGTTGTATGGACCTCGTGCTTGATACATTCTCTGATCAAATGAAGAACTGTTTTGCAACTGATGAGAGGGAGAGGGAGTTATCTCGGGGTTTCTTGGTCCTGATAAATCAAATAAATATTTAACCAACAAAAAAAATAAAAAAGATCACCCATTAAATTTAGATTATGACTATGAACCGCTCAAGACACAATCGATATATAAATCAAATTAGACTAAGCAGAACACATTTCAATTTCTACTTAAGACTCAAGCACAAATTTAAATAAGCTGCACTTGAAACAAGAAAGTGCAAAAGAAAGGAAATGAGCGCATATGCAACATGATATTGTGAAGTTGCAACACTTTTTAGTCCAGGCCTGACAATGGCTCAACCAAGTGATTACAACCTTGTCAATTTTAGAATGATAAATTCCAATAAGAAGAAAGGAAGAAAATATCTTTAATCATCAATTTGATCCCCAACACACAACAAAGGTCAGTACATCTATACAATAATTTTGTAAATAACAAATCCACAGAAAATAGGCTACCTGGAAGAGCTAATGAAGGCTTTGCCATGGCAGAAGTAGAATCTTTCAGATGTGCAAAATAATCTTGTGTAATCTGATTATCATGCTGTCCCCTCTTCTTGTTAGCAGAGAATGCTGACATAGGGTCTGTCTAAAAATCAAACCTAGGAGTCGCATATGATTCCTGTACAGGTTGAGTTGCAGAGTTCCCAAGCAGTGGATTAGAAAGGGAACCAGGCCCTGATAAACTCTCAGCATTACTACTGACTTCAGCCTGTGCATCTTCCATACGCATCGCTCTTAATCTTTCCCTTCTTTTCTCCGATTCCTCCATCTAATCTGAGAATCTAAACAAAGTCACAACACAATTTATCATAAGACGTCAAATCATACAAACTCATAGACAAAATCCATATTAACCTTGCTTTCACTAACTTGATATTTAAACCATGTTTGACCTTATCAGAACTGCCAAACTTGTATACAAAACAGACCAACCAATACTAAAACTCGTAAAGTCGCAAATACAATCCTAACTAGCAAACAATATGTACTTGTGCAAATACTATAAGTTAACTCATAATGAAAAAACATATAACTCCACTAGAAGATGCTTCTCTTAAGCCGAGTGATAGGTTTGAGCAGCAACAACGTCTAAGTCCCATTAATGTATGGATAATTTTTTCACTTTGTATGGATAGCCCTCTCCTGCCGACTGGAAGCAAAGTTTCAGGCCATATCTTAGAGTCCCACCTCAAGAGGTCCCAATAGTTGTAATTGTAATTGTAATGCAGAAAAAAAATTTAAAAAAAATCATTTCCATGATAGATGCTAACAAGCAAAACTGCAAGGAAACAACTACCTTTTCAAGCATTTTCGCACAGCCGCAAACAAAGTTGTAAACTTTGTACAATACCTAGTCAAATTCACCTATAAACACTATCACTACAAACAACTAAAAACACTCACACAACATTTAGCATCTGCTCCCTACAAAATACAAAGAAGATGCTTTTCTCCAATGCATCAAATAAACTGTATATGCAATACCATTTTCATAAACTGTATACTCCACACAAATCACCAACTAATTAATAACAAACATTAAACAATCAACAAATACTATCATGTGAATTTGACAACCTTAAAACCAAAAAGAACAAACACACTATAAGGTAATCTTATATGAAATTTGACACACGAAAAGAGTAAAAGTGCAATCAAGAATCATGAAACCTGAAACTGGGTACCTCGCAGAAACTACAAGAATCGATACTCGATTGAGTTTGAATTTGAGTTGCTTCTCCAGTTGCGCTGATTATTGGAAGTTTTCGTTTTATTTCTAATTTTTTTTTTTTTTTTTCATTTACTGTAAGGGGAAATTACAATAGAGATAACCCAACTTTTTCCCTCAGTTACGCTCTCTCGCATAATTTCATTTTACCTTCATCATTATTACTGTCTAGATCACCCTATCCATTTAAATTTAAGGATGGCAAAATACAGGTCTAGACTAGCACTAGACCCAGACCCGTATTGGACCCTCTTTTTTATTTGAGAGTCCAGACCCTACCCATACTCTCAAATAAATTTGAGGGTCTTGTCCAAACCCGACTAGCACATTTTACGGGTTTGAACCAGGCCCGGATATTACCGAGTCAAATCCGGATTAACCAGATTCGATTTGAGTTTGATCAAGTCAACCCGGATTTTTTTTTTTAATTTCTAAATTTTCTCCAAAATTCTTAATAGACTAAAAAATTCAATAAAACCAAAATTTCATCCCAATTTTTTTTTTAACCATCCTAACGCCATCAACTTCAACTTTAGACATGTGTGTCCAAATGAATGATGTTTCTAACTTCCGTTTGGCTACTCACAGAACACTAGACTCAACATTCTCAATATCATTATTTCCCAATTGAAGTATTCATCTACTTTCGCCACAACTAGTCATATTATTTGGCTACCTAGTATATTTAAACAATTCAATTAATAATAAAAAAATATAACAAATAAAGGGATCTGATACAAATCCACTAGGTAGAACTCATCCTCAAAAATCGGCTATTGAGGAAAGGGTGCCTAGCAGGTTATATACCTTCAATCAATCTCATACTTAGTCGATATGAGATCGTAACATTCCACCACGTTTCCGCAGCCGACGTCCACGGCGACCCATCATTCCCAGCTAGGTGACTTCGCGGATCCCACCTCTTTTGGGTAGCAGCCCTCCCCAGGTCGCCCCGTCCGTGCGTCGTGCTGGTGCGCGTGGTGTAGGCTCTGATACCACTTGATACAAACCCACTAGGTAGAACTCATCCTCAAAAACCGGCTATTGAGGAAAGGGTGCCTAACAGGTTATATACCTTCAACCAATCCCATACTTAGTCGATGTGGGATCGTAACAGGATCCAGATGGATAGGAAATGAAACTGGCTACTAATATATGCAACCTGCCGCAATATTTTAAGGTAAATGCATATTGATGAGGTCAATCAAATCCCTAAACAATCCCATCAAGTTATTTTTAGTCTGGATTCACATAAAAGCATGCAGTTCACTTCAAATGATGCCACCATATCTTATCTTTAGAATTGATAGACAATCAAAAACAACATTTAGCCATAATCACATAACACTAAAAACACCACAAAAATGAAAGGGTATTTGAACTCAATATTAAAAAGTTCTTCTACATCAAATAGAATGACTTACCAACATGAGCAAATATCAATGTGTTAACTACCTGGATGGATTGATTTAATCATTCATTTTAATATAAACTCCTCATACTTGTATATAAAATTAAATGACAAGAAAGCAAAAACATGAGAACAACATTTAATGACTCCAAATCTGTCTCCCCATTTATTAAATTAAATGTTGTTACATGACTTAAAACATAATTTAGTGTTAAAATAACAGCCCCATTATGTCACTCATCATTTTGAACTACTCTTATGTAATAATATTAAAAAAAAAAAAAATGTACATACATCTTATTCAAACAAATGAGTGGTTTATTGTATTAGTAAATAAGCATGTATCAAACACACTACTCCAATTAATCCAATCAGGATTGTAGTTAGATTTTCTGTTCAATAAAAGTGAATGCATTCACACATCAAGATCCATTTGTTGGAATACTTATCCATGTTCACTTTCCTAGAAAATACTTATCCATGTTCCTCGTCCTTCACTTATGGGTGTAAATCACTTGTACACATCTCAAATCAACCTGATTTTTGAGTAATTTCTTATAACATTCACACATTATACACACATAAAACAGCTCTTCAAAATAGAGTGCAGAAATAAATAACATCTCGAAAATCAGTAGAAAACACCGATTCTAGAGAGAGAAACAGACAGACTTACGCAAAATCGATGAGAGAGAAAAACGAGACTGCTTTTCCTCTTCTTCTCCTTCTTCTTCGTCTTCTACGTCTACTTCGTCTCCATACGAAGCAAATCAAAAGCTTTGAACTTGATCTTCAATGGAGTCCTAAACATCCAAACATCAATAACATCAATAACACACAAATAACCAGATAATATATCATAGAAGATACAAAAGGCACAAAACCCAGATGCAAAAGAACAAGCTATGAAGGACTTGGGAGGCATAGATGAATCGAAGCAAAACCCAGATGCGAAAGTCCTAGAAAAACTTAAAAGACCTCCGGTTTTTTGAAAACAAACCTCGGTTTCGTTGGTCGGCGATGGAGAGCGAGAGACGGAAGTGTTTTGGTGGTCGGCGATAAGACGACAGCGATGGAGAGAGAGGCGTAGTCGAGCTGAGGAACGGCTAAGGAAATTGGACAGAGAGAGAGTCGGGGGAGTTGAAAAAGTTTAGAAGTTGGGTTTTTTTAAAAAACGAACCGGGTAAGGGTATATAAACAACGGGTCTTTTATGGGTCTGATAGAGACTCGCCATTAGAACTATATCCTAACCATAATTATAATTATACGGGTCGTTTCAAATTCAATTCTTTTAAGAGTCTCTAAAAAAATTGTTCGGATTTATATCCAAACCGCATTATTACGGGTAAGAGTCGGGTTTTAGGATCCTATCTATTTTATCATCTTTATTAATTTTATTATTTCGTATTAACAATCAAATTTTAATTTTTAAAGTTAACTTAATGATAAGAGACATTTTAAATGTTTTTATAAATTATAGATAATATTTGATCTATTTCATAAATCGATAAGAAATATTAATGATTTTAAAAAATATTGAAGGATTTTGATATTATACTAAACTACAGACCCATTATAATTATATTGATTGGATTAGGGCTAAGTTTGAATTATTATTTTTGGTTCAAATCCATATTTATTTTGACCAACAACTCTTCTCTATTTTATCCCATTAATTTGGGTTGATTTAAAGCCATTGAATTGGTGGGATAAAATTCTATCATCTGTCACGGACAAACAGGGCCTCAAGGTTTTCTCTAAGTTAATTAAATTTGGGGCCCAAAACTTCAATTGGATTGGACTAGGGCTTGCATAAACTTTATATTGAATTACCAAAAATATTCTCCACAAATTCACAGGTGGATTAACCTCAAAAATATCATCCATCGATCAAAGCAGTCCCCATCGGACGGTTCTGATCGAGCTTCCCTGTACGAAATAAATTATTAACTCACAGGTTACACACGAGACTTGACAGAGGCAGATTCGAGTGAAACTCCACTTATTAAACTCAGTCCTCTCATATTCTTCTCACTCGTCCAGTTTCTTCACACACCAATCAATATGCCCACCAACGATGGCGCCCCAGGTACCCTTTCTAGTTTATCTCTAGCTTCCTTTTTCCATTTTAGTTTATATGTTTGTTTAAAATTGAATTTGATTGTTGATATAGATTATTTTGCCCAATAGAGATTGTTTTTTCATATCTGGGTTTGATTATGTCATTGAAATCGGCTTCTTCTTCTTCCTTTTTTTTTTTTTTTTTTTTTTTTTTTTTTTTTTCTGTTAAATACCCTTTATATTGTACAGCTTTTTCACTAGTGTTAAACTACATGATTGATGCAAAATCCAGTTATTAGGTGATAGATAGTCTTATAGCGATTGATGTGTTGGCGTGTGTGTGGTGGTGGCATTGTAGGTGTTTCGAATTGCTATGTGTTCAAGAGCCGATTACAGGAATACACCCAAAAAGTGGGGCTTCCTACACCTGTGTATGAGACTACAAAAGAAGGCCCCTCTCATGAGCCTTCCTTTAGATCACAAGTGACTGTCAATGACATTACATATAAGTCTTTACCTGGATTTTTTAATCGTAAGGCAGCGGAGCAGTCGGCTGCTGAAGTTGCTCTTATGGAGTTGGCAAAATGTGGTGAAGTTAAAGAACACATCTCTCAGCCTATTGTAAGTTTGCTGTTATCTTTTATTGTATCTGGATTAGTTGCTTTGTTGTTTATTTGTACTATTGAATTGACCTTGAATGTTGAATTGCCTTTTTGGCTTTTTTTTTTTTTTGGGGTTTACGTTCTGATTCTGCGTTTGAACACTTGTACTACTTTAGCATACTTTATCTTTGATGGTTAATTTTGTTTGGGAAAAAAATGCAATGCTTCGTGGTAATATTTGCATGTTGTAAGATGCCTACTATTGAACTGGTAATTGCTTTTCATGAAAATGTCTATATTAAATAGCTTATACTAATCTTTATGATCCAAAACTAAAAAAATTGAAAAACGAAGCAGGTATGATACTCAGCTATTTATTTATTGTTATTGTCTAAATTATGTATGTTAATAGATCATAAATTTTTTCAAAAGTTGTTTTTAAGTACTATAGTTGGCTAAGTTATTTTAGTTTAAGTTTTTGAATCTAGCGGTAATCAACATAGTATAAGTCTTAAGTTTGTATCATTTCCCCATTCTTCTCCTCCGATTTCTTATTTGGAATTCTTGTTCATTGCGCATATTATATGGCAGAGAGCGTCTAGTATGTGTCCTATGCATAGTTTTAAAAGGCGTGCCTAGGCTTCGGGCGCGGTGGGGCACTGTTCTGACGAGTGAATGCAGGCCAGGATTTGAGGTCGCCTGCGCAGAATCCCCAGGCGCGGGCAAGACAGCCAGATACAAATATCTGACTTCTATTTTTTTTTCTCCCATTTGTCATTTTTGCATCCCCACACCCGATCCGCCTCTCTCTCTCTCTCTCTCTCTAGCTCTTACCCGACGCTTCCAAGCCACCTTCCAGCAACCGTCCGGCATCGATCTGGTTTACCCTGTCGTCGGTGAACAGTCTTTCTTCTCCTCTCATCACTTTCAGTTTCTTCAACACCAAATGACCTCAAGTGCTTACTTTTTTCTCTCTTCTCTCATCTTTTCTTCAATATTTTGACCTCAAGTAACCGATGCTCCGGCAGCCGAAACTGGAGTTCCGATGATGGTTTCATGGCTGTAATGAAGAATATGGTGAGGATTGAGGGCAAAGAAGGGCAAAAATGAAGAGAGTGACGGAGGTAAAGATAAGGAGAGAGTGAGGAAAGTAAAGACGAGAGGAGAGAGGGGGGAAAGAAAATTATAGTGAAGAGAAAGGGTGAGGAAGAGGAAGGTGTGGGGTGGGGAAGAAAGTGTCGGCTATACCTACTTTTCTAACATGTCTAACACTTAAATATATATACAAAAATTGAAAATAACCCCTCATTTATGATAAAATACCTAATTGAACCCAGAAGTTAATAAATAACTCCCTAATTTATGATAAAATATTCAATTAACTAGGAAAAATTATAAATAACCCCTAAGCTGTGGTAAAATACTCAATTAAACCTTCTAATTTGAAAAATAAATAAAAAATCTCTATAATTATATATACATATATTAATAAGACTCTAATTTTATGTTTTTATAATATATATATTTTTTGTATTTTTTGTGCTTCACGTTGAAAAGGCGCGCTTTGCGTCTTTTAAAAAACTATGGTCCTATGTTAGATATCTATCCACGTTACATGTTAAGAAGTGTGTTATGTGTCGTAAATCATGTCAACCCATTCTTAATTAATGTAGTCGGGTCTTTTCGATCAGCTTAAACTGTAAATAAATTATATTATTGTTTATTTGATTCTGTTTTTGTAACACATAAATAGACTCTCCATTGTACATTCCAATGTAATGAAATATACAGTTTATTTTAATTTTTATCATGGTATCAAAGCAAAAATCCTTCTCATAAACATAACCCTAAGAATATGTCCATTGCGCTGCCATCTACCAAGGGAGACAATGGCAGTGGCAACACTCAAAACTCTTCTAGCACGTTGGACGCTTTTAATTCTCTTAAACTGTTTGATTGACCTCTCTGTCAAAATTGTTCTGGCCACTATTAGCTTTCTGATCCTTTTGTCGTCTGTGATCATCTATAGCAAACCCCATTATTGAACCCATCTCTCGGACTTCTTGGTTTGCAACTGGTTTACTGAATCCCTCTGATTGTGTTCATAATATTTCATACACACTGGATTCTTCTTTGTTGCTCACATGTCCTCCTTTTGTTGTTGAGTTTTACATCGCACCGGTACCACCATCGCTGTCAGGTTTTCCTAGTTTTCATAATGTTGCTGGATCTATGTTGATTGGAGTTTTGTAGAGGTTCCACGTGTGCTCACAATCAGGTTCATTTTGGTTCTATCGCTGCCCACTGTCGGTGATCAACGTCTCACCGTTTTAATCTTCTCTCATTCTCCACTAAATCAAGCTGCCAATATTTTCTCCAAAGCTCATTATTTGGTCGTTATTTATGGGCTATAGGAGAAAATCAAATTATTTTGGTCGTTATTTTCTCCATTGTACGTTCCAATATAGTAAAATATATAATTTATTCAATTTCTATCAACATACTCTGCCCTGTTTCGTGGTTGTATTAAAAGGTGTGCTTTTGCTGCTATATAATACATATATTTTGTTGCCCTTGGTTTTCTTCTGTTATCAGCGTAAACTTTATTGTTGTGCCCGTGAAACTGTACCTGGTTTGTATCCATAGATAAGATTTATTAGCTGTGGAAAAGATAATTTTGAAATGAAACATAAATGTCCATCTGCAGAATTTTTGAGCTCAAGAATGCTTTGTGGTACGGCAACATTTATCGTTTCTGAGAGCAGAAAAATGATTTCCTTGTTCTTGTGAAGTTTTTTTGCTGCAAGTTGGATGGCTCTGCATTCCTTAATAATGTGATCTAATGTTTTAACTGTTCATAGCATAAAATTATTGAATTCCTACCATTGCAGATTAACTCTGCAGTGTCATACTCTTTTCTTATGATTTCAACTGCATTTATTTCTTACTTACGATTGAGTTTTGTCATTGGTTGTCCATTCCAGCATGAAACAGGTTTATGCAAAAATCTAGTTCAGGAATATGCGCAAAAGATGAATTATGCGATTCCTATATATCATTGCCAAAAGGTTGAAGCAACAGCTAATGAACCAGGTAGACTGACCCGATTTTGTTGTACAGTTGAGATTGGAGGAATTCGATATATTGGTGGAGCAGCCAGAACAAAAAAGGAAGCTGAGATCAAAGCTGCTAGAACTGCTCTATTAGCTATTCAAACGAGTGCACCTGAATCATCTGGTAAACCAATCAGCAACTCTCAGTTAACTGTACTTCCGTGCAAAAAGAGGGCAATGGAGTCAGCTAATAAGCCGGATGAGACTGTAAGTGTACCAAAGGCAAAGAAAGCTCGATTCATGAAGAAAATGTTGAAAAGAAAAATCTTTGGAGACAAAACAAATCATACTCAAATTGAAGGCAGTAGCAATTCAGTTCTTGCTACGGGAACTCAGCAAGAAGGATCAAAAGGCGATGAAACTGGTGCACAGGGCGGTCAAGCAGAGGATTCTGCAGAAGCAACTAGGAGCTATCAAGAAGGGAGATCAGAAGTTGAGCCAATAGATGGAGATATAACTACGCAGAAAGGTACTTCGACTGAGCACATGGTTGGTGATGCTGAAAATGTGCAATCAAATGTGTTGGATTCTAATCAAAGCAACTGCAAGGAACCTGATTTGGGAAAATCTTCCATCTTTAATGGAGATATAACAGCTTTAACAAAGGAGATGAACGACACAACTGGAAACGGGGAGATGGTTTCCATGGTAACCATGGGTCACGTGGAGTCTTCATGTGCCATTGCTGGGATAACCCAACCACAAGAAAGAATACAAACAAGTGCAAGCCAAGTGTAGGATGCATGAAGTAGTGGCATGACTTTTAAAGTTGGTTTTGCAGTAGAAGAAACCTTGTTTAGAGACAGGTTATTGAGATTTATTTGTCATGACCTGTTTGGGAATTGTTATAAACAACATTGGCATCATGATTCATTATTAACATTACATTCATATAGTGTGCCTTTTTGTTCGCATTTACTGGCTTATGGATAGTTGGTAATCATTGGATTGTATATGAATAGTTAAATGCAATTCAGTGCCCTCTAATATATGTGGTTGGATATCAGATATAGCAAAGCCCCAAATATGTAATGGTTCTGTTGAACGGTGAAATTAAGTGCATTTGTATGACAGCATGATCTCTTTGTATGTATAAGTATAGGTATATGTATATGTACATACTTGAAAATTTGAAGAAAAAAAAAATTACAGTTTTTATATCATCCTCACATGGTGCTGGCATGCTGCTGTTCTCCCAGCCATGGAGGAGTTGGACCCGTAAGTACGAGTTCGATCCACACCTAATAATCGGAAAGATCGTCAGTCTCTTGCGTGTTTATTTATTTATTTTAATATAATAATAATAATAAATGAACTTTGTTTTCATTTCCTTCATAGCAGAAAGACCATTTTACATTTACTCTACTAAGAACGATCACTGGTAAGAATATATTTGTGTAATAAAATCCAAAGCTTGAATATATAGACAAATGGTCACTGATTAGGGCAGCCTATTACAATTTGTCCTCTGAAATGGGGGCAAATTATTAAAACTTGGGGTAGTTTTATGTGATTAAACCTAACTTGATAGGGTCAACAATAATATTTCTAATAGGCACAGGAAAAATTAATATAAGCGCAACTAGTGCTTTATTTGGTATAACTTCTCCAAATAGGTCTTTTAGAAGTAGATATTTTGAAAATAAATCTTTTGAAAGAAAATTATTGATTGTTTAGTTGTCAATTAAAAAAGATCTTTTAAATTATATAATCTTTAGTTAAATTACTTTTAAAATACTTTTAGATTATTAATTTACCAAAAAAATGAGAGAGGTGAATAGTACATTCATTATAAGAATTTAGTTACTTCAACCTCAACTATAAAAAATTAATCAATTATAGTAGTAATGAAGATTTTCTTGCTCACTCCTGATTTAATTAACCTCCAGAAATAAAGTTGCTATATATATATATATATATATATATATATTAATGAACCAATAACAAAACCAATTGCAATATATCATTCCATTACTTTAACAAAATACTTCATATGTATCAACGAACTAATAATTAAATCAATTGCAAAATATATATATCTTTCTATTTTTGGTTTTGATTTTGTTTGTCATGCATATTATATGTTTGTTGTAAAATAAATTATGAAACAATGAATTTAGAATACTAACCACGATAATAGAGGAAGAGAGAAACAAGAGAAAAATGGTGAATGAAATTTAATTGATGTGTGTCTTCCAAAGGTTACAATATAAGTCTATTTATAGGTAAATTGAAAAATCATTTTTATAATAAAATAACAACAAATAAGGTAAACAATATTATTAAAAATGAAGTAATGTTAAGATCAAATATTTATAACACTCCCCCTTAAGCATACACAATTTGATAATAATTTTCGAGATTCTTGGACATGCCAAACTATTACCTCATTAAAACCTTTACGAGTAAAACTCAATAAAACAAAATCTGATTAAGGAAAAAAAGTGCAGTGCACAGATGTCCAAAGAATATTCTTCCCCTAAAAAATATACAACTATCACTCTTACAGTTTGTGAAGTCGACACATACCAATACCATATACCATCTTCTCAAAAGTTGATGTTGGTAAAGACTTAGTAAATAAATCTGTAAGATTATTTGTAGAAAGTATCTGTTTGACATTAATTTGTCAACTTTCTTAGAGTTTAAAAGTGTAAAAGAATTTTTATGATATATGTTTCGTTCTATCTCCTCTGATGTATCCTCCTTTAATTTATGCAATACAAACAACATTATCTTCATATATTATTGTTAGTGAATTTTAACTAGAAGCAATTTACAAGTGTTGTAGATATGATGAATAACAGATCTCAATCATACACACTCTCTACTTACTTTATGAAGTGTAAAGATTTCAGAATGATTGGATGATGTGACAACAAGAATTTGCTCGATAGAACGTCATGAAATTACTGTGTCATTATATGTGAAAATATATTCAGTTTGTGAACATGATTTATGAGGATCAGAGAAATAACCAACATCAACATAACCAATAAGACTAAAACCATTTGTTGACCTTAAATAGAATAAACTCAAGTCTGTAGTTCCTCGAAGATATCGAAAAATATGTTTGATTCTGTTCCAGTATCTTCGTGTTGGTATAGAACTAAACCTTACTAAAAGATTTATCGAAAATGTAATATCTAGTCTTGTACATTGTACCAAATATAATAAGGCACCAATGACATTAAGATACGGTACTTCTGGATCAACTATCTTTTCACCATTATCTTTTGGTCGAAATGGATTTTTCATTGGGTCCAAAAATCGGACAAACATAAGAATACTTAAGGGATGAGTCTTATCCATGCTGAATCTTTGTAGGATTTTTTCAACATAAGCTGATTGATGGACTAGCAGTCCCTCTGATTTGTGCTCCATCTTCAAACCAAGACAATATTTTGTTTTCCTCAAATCTTTTATTTTAAATTTTCTTTTCAAATATTCAGCAGATATTCCAGTTAAATTCATGTGATTGATATATACTGCTATAATTGTAAATCTAGATTTCGATTTCTTTATGAATAACCATAGACATATAGGATCATTTATATATCTTTCTTTTATGAGGTATTCACTGAGGCGATTAAACCACATTTGTACGGATTGCTTTAAGTTATATAAAGATCATTGTAACTATATTGAATACAAGTTACGAAAATTTGAGTCATATACTTCTGGTATTTTAAATCCTTCAGAGATTTTCATGTATATATTAACATCTAATCACTCATATAAATATGTCGTTATTACATCCATAAAGCACATTTCAAGTCTTTCGGAGATTGTCAAACTAATTAAAAATCGAAACGTAATTGTATCTATCACAGGTGAATACGATTCATCATAATCAATGTCAGATTTTTATGAGAAATCATGTGCTACGAGTTATGCTTTATGTCTGACAATTTTATTTTTCTCATTACGTTTTCGAACAAATACCCATTTATACCTAACGAGTTTGACATATTCAGGCGTTTGGACTACTGATCCAAGTACGTCACGTTTGGCTAATGAAATCAATTCTGTATGAATTGCTTCTTTCCACTTAGGTCAATCATACATTTGTCGACATTCATTGATACTATGTGACTCATGATCATCATTTATTATCTCAGTAGCTATTGCATATACAAACAAATTATCAATGATTATTTTATCACGACTCTACAATTCTCTTACATAATTTATGCAAATTTCTATATTTTCAAGATTTTGTATCTCTTCGGGCGATTGTACCTCTTCTGGGGTACCGACCTCTGCAAAGGCTACTAACTTTTCTTGAGTTGATATTTTGGAGAATGTGGTATTTTTCATTACTCGAGCATTATTTTCTATAGAATCCTTATCTTTTGCTTTTCGTTCCTGGGGAATGGTATCTTTTAAACCAATTGGTCTACTACGTTTTTGACATGCAATAGATTATTCATTTGCTGTCATTCGATTTGATTGTTCATCAAGAACAATCACTCGAGCTGGTGTATTGGCAGCTGGTATATAAGATTTTGTACTTTAGATGCATCTATAAACGCATCAATTAATTGATTAGCAATAATCTGAAGATGAATTATCCTTCGTACTTCATTTTCACTTTGAACTATACGAGGATCTAAATGAGCCAATTTTGTAACATTCTAAGAAAATTCACCATTCTCTTCAGGAGAAAAATTTTTCTTGTGCTTTTCTTCAAGAGAAGTTTTCTCTTTTTTTAATGGTAGAAAAATTATCTCATCAAAGTGATAATCCGTAAATCGTACTGTAAAAAGATCTCCTGTTTTGGGTTCAAGAAATCTAATTATTGAAGGTGAATTATAACCTATATAAATCGCTAAACGACGTTAAGGGCTCATTTTAGTTCTTTGTGAGGGGTGCAATAAGGACTTGCACAGTACAACCAAATGTACGTAAATAAGAAATATTTGATTCATGACTAAGTACAATTTATAATAAAGAATATTGATGAGATATGATGGGTCTAACACGAATTAAAGCCGCTGCATATAGCATAGCATGTCCCTGCTGTAACACCCTTACCCCAAATTCCCGTCTGTACGAGGATCGAGGCGTGGGATGTTACTCTTTTTCTTATTTCAAAATTTCTTTTATAAGAATTTTCATTTTCAAAAACTCTTATTATACTTTAACGAAATTTCGACAGAGTTTTCTCTATTTTTTTCTGAAAATCCAAATTTAAACCTGTAGAGAAAATACACTTCTAAATCAATTCATTTCTCAACTTCCTGGTTTCGTACCTCTCGTCCGTTTCCAATCCACTCCAACACACAATCATTTGATAATAAATATTTCGATCAACATTCAAATATTTTACAAAGATAATACCATATAAAATCTTTTTCAACGGATAATTTACAGAAGTTATTACTAGTGATAAACGTTAAATCCACACAACATGATTGTGGCCAAAATAGGATATTCCTACAACACAACAATAATGATTACCAAAATGATGAGGGCGGATGTGACTTGAGGGAAACTGCAGCTATTTTGTCTTCGTCGTTGCTTCAAGCCCTACTCAACTACCTACGCGCGGTAAATCCAACGCGCTAAGTCTTTCGACTTAGTGGGTGTACTCATATAATATTGAAATCATATAATTTTCAAAATACAAGCATAAATTAAAACAATATGCACGATCATAATTTATTTATCAATAAAACACACGGTACCCAATTTCACAAAATAAATCATAATCCTGTAGCTTTCCAATACATTTTATTGCAAACGCAATCACAATCGAATTCTTACAAAATCAATTATCAAATAAATTCACAAGATTTTCTTTATTCAATTTATTTTAGAGCCTTTCGTAAAGTCTATCACGATACCATGGATCGGTAACGGGTTTACTGGCATCAGCCAGACTAAACGGCAACCCCGGCAACGGCCGCTCGGTGTCTATCCACCTGGTCGCATATCACAATCTGTTTCCGTTTCAGGACCGGGCATTCGGTGCCTCTCACAGTCCGTCATACAACGTCTATAAGCAATCATAACGGTGCAGTACTGCTAATAATTACCCTATTGGCTAGCCAACTACCAATCCCCACCTACCGGTGATTAGTTTTACTTGGGCCCTTTAAATTTTTCAAAAATACAGAATTTAACAAGACTTTAATCACATAAACATTTTATTTCATATTTAAATCTGTTATTCCAGATTCTTCGGGGTACCACTCATGATCATTTCAAATGACCATTTCGCCCCTAATCTCATTATCACATCTTAATAAAATTATTATCCCTTTTTCTCATATTTTTGGGACGATCCCAAAATAGGATATTCTCAAAATTTTTCATTTCAAATATTAAATCCATCAAACATACCACCAATACATCACATAATTATCATCTTAAGGCAAACAAAATGACGAAAATACCTCTATAATAATTTATACATCAATTTCGACTATAGGGGATTTTAATTGCGAAAATTGTTTCGAAATCATTTTTCTTCAAATAATTTCATCAAATAACATATAATTAATACCCAAAACAATTTAATATCTCAAACAAACAATTATATCAACTATCACAATAATAAATATATATTAAAATTCGGAATTAATAAGCAAAATTTTTAAAAATATGAGTACACCAACCTTTGGGTTTTCTACTAGCCTCTAACAGCTCTCAATTGATCCCTAAAATCTTTACTTGAAATTTCTGGGATCAGAATCGCGTATTTCTCTACCTGGGGTTTGAAAAATTAAAGAAAATCATGCTTGAGAGGTGATTAAGCTATCATATAATGTTATTGATGCTTCCTAAATATTCTAGCATGCTTCTACATGAATTTCTACACGATTTGAGCTCTCAATGGGATAAAAAAATTAACTTACCCGAATTTCACTTCACTGACAATTTTTCAAGTCTAGATTTAGACACCCAATAGCTTGAATGAGGTTAGATCTAGGTGTTTTGGCTAGGAAATGGGTTGAAATGAGTGATTAAACTAAAAGAAATAAAGAAATTAGAAAATAAAATAAAATAAATCAAAAATTCGCACCAGAGACGCAGCCGGCTGAAGGAAAGAGAAAAAGGAATAGTGCCGGTCACTATGCTTGTCTTTTTATATAATTTTTTTATGTTAAATTACAATTTAGTCTCTCAAAAATTTAAAATATTAAATCGACCCCTAAACTTTTTAAAATTCAAACCCCTCGAATAATAAATATTCCTAACTTGATATTTTTTTTCATTTCTTATTCCATCTTAACCCCAAGACCAACTACTTTATTACCTTTATGCCACTCATTGAAGTTTTATTTTAATCCCACTTGAAAATAAAATTCAATATATATATATAAAAACAATTCAGAAAATTTTGGGACGTTACAACTCTTCCCCTCTTAAGAAATTTCGTCCGCGAAATTTACTTCATTAAAAAAAAATGCGGATATTGTAGTCGCATCGTCTCTTCACTTTCCCAAGTAGCTTCTTCGACCTTATGATTTCGCCAGAGAACTTTAACCAAATGAATCTTCTTATTCCGTAGTTCTTTAATTTCCTGATCTAATATTTTTACAGGCTCCTCTTCATAGGATACATCAGGCTGCACTTCAATAGATTCGGCTGGTATAATATGCGAAGGATCCGATCTATATCTCCTCAGTATCGACACATGAAACACATTATGAATCTTTTCCAATTCCGGTGGTAAAACTAGTCGATAGGCTACCGGTCCCACACGCTCAATAATCTCGTATGGACCGATAAATCTAGGACTTAACTTACCCTTCCTTCTGAATCTCAGCACATTTTTCCACGGGGACACCTTGAGGAAGACTTTATCTCCTACTTCATAATCGATATCTTTTCTTTTTAAATCTGCGTAGGACTTCTGACGATCGGATGCAGCTTTCAACCTTTCCTTGATTACTTTTACTTTCTCTGTAGTTTGCCTAACTAATTCTGGTCCTATCAGCTTGTCTTTACCCAATTCAGTCCAACACAGAGGTGTCCTGCATTTTCGTCCATACAGAGCTTCATACGGTGCCATTTCTATACTTGACTGATAACTATTGTTATAAGCGAATTCCACCAACGGAATATGCTCCACCCAACTTCCTTCAAAATCAATAACACAGCTCCTAAGCATATCTTCAAGCACTTGAATTACCCTCTCGGATTGCCCATCGGTCTGCGGATGAAATGCTGTACTGAAGCTCAACCGCGTACCCAAAGCTTCCTGAAATTTCTTCCAAAATCTCGATGTAAACCTCGGATCTCTATCAGATATAATGGAAACAGGCACTCCATGCAATCGAACTATCTCTCTAATATACAACTCCGCCAACCGATCCAATGAGTAATCTGTCCTAATGGGAAGGAAATGTGCCGTCTTAGTCAACCGATCTACTATTACCCAAATTGCATCATGTTTGCTCCTCGAAAGAGGTAAACCGGTGACAAAATCCATTGTAACTCGATCCCATTTCCATTCCGGAATAGATATCGGCTGAAGTAAACCCGAAGGGACCTGGTGTTCAGCTTTCACTTGCTGACACGTCATACATTTACTCACATAATTCACCACATCTTTTTTCATGCCAGACCACCAATACTGAGCCTTCAAATCTTGATACATCTTCGAACTACCTGGGTGCATCAAATAAGGACTACTATGGGCTTCTAACAAGATTGCTTTCTTTAATTCATCATCATCCGGAACACATATCCTATCCCTGAAATACAAACAATCTTTTATGATTGCAAACTCAGTCTCCTTTCCTTCTTGAATTTGCTTTCTAATCTCTTCAAACTTTTTATCATGTTGTTGTTTTTCTTGAATTTGCTGAAGAAGACTAGGTCGAACTTGTAATTCTGCCATCAACGCTCCCTCTTTTGTCATCTGTAACTGAGCATTCATAGCTCTCAAAGCAACCAAAGATTTCCGACTTAGAGCATCAGCTACCACATTTGCTTTCCCATGGTGGTAGTCAATGATGCAATCATAATCTTTCAACAGCTCCATCCATCTTCTCTGTCTCAAATTCAACTCTTTCTGAGAAGATAGATATTTAAGACTCTTGTGATCCGTATAGATGTAGCATCTCTCTCCATACAAATAATGCCTCCATATCTTCAAAGCAAAAATGATGGCTGCTAGTTCCAGATCATGCGTCGGATAATTTCTTTCATGATTCTTTAATTGTCTAGAAGCATAAGCAACCACCTTACCCTCCTGCATCAATACACAACCAAGCCCACTATGAGAGGCATCACTGTAGATCACATAATCCTTACCAGATACGGGCTGGGTAAGAATCGGAGCCTCAACCAACATTGCCTTCAGCTTTTCAAAGCTTTTCTGACACTTATCTGACCACTCAAATCTAACATCCTTATGAAGCAATTTAGTCAACGGAGCTGCTATTGAAGAAAACCCTTTCACAAACCGTCTATAATACCCGGCCAAACCTAGAAAACTGCGAATTTCTGTAACATTTTTCAGAGGCTTCCATTCCATAATCGCTTCAATCTTCTTAGGATCGGCTTTAATACCGTCCGCAGATACAATATGCCCTAAAAATGCGATCTCATTCAACCAAAACTCGCATTTACTCAACTTGGCATACAACTGCTTTTCTCTCAACGTCTGCAGCACTATTCGGAGATGCTGATCATGCTCATCTGGGGATTTCGAATACACTAGGATATCATCAATAAATACAACTACAAACTGATCCAGATATGGATGAAAAATACGATTCATCAGGTCCATAAATGCTGCGGGTGCATTCGTCAATCCAAACGACATCACTACAAACTCATAATGCCCATATCTCGTCCGGAAGGCTGTCTTCGGAATATCCGATTCTTTCACCCTCAACTGATGGTACCCTGATCGAAGATCTATTTTTGAGAATACACAAGCTCTTCTCAATTGATCAAATAGATCATCGATTCTGGGCAAAGGATATTTATTTTTGATCGTAACCTTGTTCAACTGTCGATAATCCACGCACAATCTGAACGACCCATCCTTCTTTTTCACAAACAACACTGGTGCTCCCCACGGCGATACACTGGGTCGTATAAATCCTTTATCTAATAATTCTTGCAACTGAATCTTCAGCTCTTTTAATTCAGTGGGTGCCATCCTATAAGGAGTCATAGTTACCGGATTCGTCCCTGGCATCACATCGACCACGAACTCTATCTCCCTTTCAGGCGGTAAACCCGGTAATTCTTCCGGAAACACATCTGAAAAATCACATACAGTGGGAATATCCTGACTACTAGACCCGATTCTTTGGGAATCGACCACATGTGCCAAAAACGCTTCATACCCTTTTCTAATCAATTTCTTGGCGGTTGTGGCTGAAATGACATTAGAGAGGAAATCTGACCTCTCACCCACCATAATGATCTCCTTTCCATCACCAGTTTTCAAAGATAATCTTTTAGCGCGACAATCTATCACTGCCTGATGCCTGGATAACCAATCCATCCCCAATATCACATCAAACTCCCGAAAAGGCAATTCCATTAGATCCCCTGAAAAATCATACCCCTGAATCCGAATCGGACACTTTCGGAACACCCTATTTATGATCACACTCTGACCTAAGGGATTACTAACCAACACCTCATGACTCGTAACCTCAGCTTGAAGATTCCTCTCTCTAGGGATGGTAATCATTCAGACCATCCTCGAATCTCCGACACCTATCCGTCTCCGTCGCCACTATCTCGCTAGCGTATTTACTCAACCTGGTGAATTCCCGCTCATACTCTGACACAGACATCTGTCTTTGCTTTAAATTAATGAATTCTCTCTTCATGGCATCAATATGGATACGGCCGACGTATCTCCTCCGAAACTCCCTCTGGAAAAACTCCCATGTCCGCTCTTCCGACCGCACTGGATGAGAAATGGACATCCACCAATGATATGCATCTTCCTGCAAAAGAGAAACTGCACACTCCAAACTCTCCTCTGGTGTACAATGAAGCTACTGGATAATCCGCTCTGTCCGTTCCAACCAATTTTCCGCTGCGAACGCGTCTTCATCCTTTCTACCATAGAAGTCTGCAGGTCTATACTTCGCAAGCCTCTCGATCGCGGACCTCTGAGGTGTAGCACGAGCCATCTACTGGAAAATCTCTGCCATCTGGCGTGTAAAGGCTTGCTGATCCTGGCCCTCAGGCCTTGCCGTCCTATGGCTCGATGACTCGCCAGATGCACCACCAGCTACACTGGCAGGACTGCGGCGCCTACTCTCATCCACACCCTCAGTCCTCTGGCCATCCAAGGGATCCATACTCTAAACTATTCAAGACAAAAGACAATACTGCAGATTAGAGTCACATCCCCCTATATTATTTCTATATGCAACGCATGTTTACACACAAATGCAATACATCTTTTTCACAAATCAAACCACAAGGACTAGGAACGCCTGAACCTATGCTCTGATACCACTAAATGTAACACCCTTACCCCAAATTCCCGTCTGTACGAGGATCGAGGCGTGGGATGTTACTCTTTTTCTTATTTCAAAATTTCTTTTATAAGAATTTTCATTTTCAAAAACTCTTATTATACTTTAACGAAATTTCGACAGAGTTTTCTCTATTTTTTTCTGAAAATCCAAATTTAAACCTGTAGAGAAAACACACTTCTAAATCAATTCATTTCTCAACTTCCTGGTTTCGGACCTCTCGTCCGTTTCCAATCCACTCCAACACACAATCATTTGATAATAAATATTTCTATCAACATTCAAATATTTTACAAAGATAATACCATATAAAATCTTTTTCAACGGATAATTTACAGAAGTTATTACTAGTGATAAACGTTAAATCCACACAACATGATTGTGGCCAAAATAGGATATTCCTACAACACAACAATAATGATTACCAAAATGATGAGGGCGGATGTGACTTGAGGGAAACTGCAGCTATTTTGTCTTCGTCGTTGCTTCAAGCCCTACTCAACTACCTACGCGCGGTAAATCCAACGCGCTAAGTCTTTCGACTTAGTGGGTGTACTCATATAATATTGAAATCATATAATTTTCAAAATACAAGCATAAATTAAAACAATATGCACGATCATAATTTATTTATCAATAAAACACACGGTACCCAATTTCACAAAATAAATCATAATCCTGTAGCTTTCCAATACATTTTATTGCAAACGCAATCACAATCGAATTCTTACAAAATCAATTATCAAATAAATTCACAAGATTTTCTTTATTCAATTTATTTTAGAGCCTTTCGTAAAGTCTATCACGATACCATGGATCGGTAACGGGTTTACTGGCATCAGCCAGACTAAACGGCAACCCCGGCAACGGCCGCTCGGTGTCTATCCACCGGGTCGCATATCACAATCTGTTTCCGTTTCAGGACCGGGCATTCGGTGCTTCTCACAGTCTGTCATACAACGTCTATAAGCAATCATAACGGTGCAGTACTGCTAATAATTACCCTATTGGCTAGCCAACTACCAATCCCCACCTACCGGTGATTAGTTTTACTTGGGCCCTTTAAATTTTTCAAAAATACAGAATTTAACAAGACTTTAATCACATAAACATTTTATTTCATATTTAAATCTGTTATTCCAGATTCTTCGGGGTACCACTCATGATCATTTCAAATGACCATTTCGCCCCTAATCTCATTATCACATCTTAATAAAATTATTATCCCTTTTTCTCATATTTTTGGGACGATCCCAAAATAGGATATTCTCAAAATTTTTCATTTCAAATATTAAATCCATCAAACATACCACCAATACATCACATAATTATCATCTTAAGGCAAACAAAATGACGAAAATACCCCTATAATAATTTATACATCAATTTCGACTATAGGGGATTTTAATTGCGAAAATTGTTTCGAAATCATTTTTCTTCAAATAATTTCATCAAATAACATATAATTAATACCCAAAACAATTTAATATCTCAAACAAACAATTATATCAACTATCACAATAATAAATATATATTAAAATTCGGAATTAATAAGCAAAATTTTTAAAAATATGAGTACACCAACCTTTGGGCTTTCTATTAGCCTCTAACAGCTCTCAATTGATCCCTAAAATCTTTACTTGAAATTTCTGGGATCAGAATCGCGTATTTCTCTACCTGGGGTTTGAAAAATTAAAGAAAATCATGCTTGAGAGGTGATTAAGCTATCATATAATGTTATTGATGCTTCCTAAATATTCTAGTATGCTTCTACATGAATTTCTACACGATTTGAGCTCTCAATGGGATAAAAAAATTAACTTACCCGAATTTCACTTCACTGACAATTTTTCAAGTCTAGATTTAGACACCCAATAGCTTGAATGAGGTTAGATCTAAGTGTTTTGGCTAGGAAATGGGTTAAAATGGGTGATTAAACTAAAAGAAATAAAGAAATTAGAAAATAAAATAAAAAAAATCAAAAATTCGCACCAGAGACGCAGCCGGCTGAAGGAAAGAGAAAAAGGAATAGTGCCAGTCACTATGCTTGTCTTTTTATATAATTTTTTATGTTAAATTACAATTTAGTCCCTCAAAAATTTAAAATGTTAAATCGACCCCTAAACTTTTTAAAATTCAAACCCCTCGAATAATAAATATTCCTAACTTGATATTTTTTTTCATTTCTTATTCCATCTTAACCCCAAGACCAACTACTTTATTACCTTTATGCCACTCATTGAAGTTTTATTTTAATCCCACTTGAAAATAAAATTCAATATATATATATAAAAACAATTCAGAAAATTTTGGGACGTTACACCTGCGCAAAAATAGGGAATTGTTTACATAACAATAAAGTTCGTGAAATTACATGAACATATTTGATAAATGATTCTGCCAAGCCATTTTACGTGTGCATATATGGAACTGGATGCTGAACATCTACTCCAATTAATGCACAATATTCATTAAACATTTTTGACATAAATTTACCATTATTGTCCATACGTATAGACTTGATTAGATAATTCGGAAAATGTGCTCAAAGTTTGATAATCTGTGTCAACAATTTAGAAAAAGCGGTATTACATGTAAACAATAAACAAATATGTAACCATTGTGTGGATGTATCAATGAACATCATAAAATATCTAAATGGTTTATTTGTTGGGAGGATAAGCTTATATATGTCTCCTTGTATTCTTTGTAAGAAAGATAGGGATTTCAAATCAACCTTCAAATTTGATGGTCTAATAATTAGTTTTCTTTATAAATAAATAATACATTTATTCTCATTAGGTGATAGAATCTTCTGATTCTTTAATAGATGTTCATGAGTATTTTCAACTATCTTACGCATCATTGTAGATTCGAGGTGACCCAAACGATCATGCCAAAGTGAAAATAACTTTGAATCTATGAACTTCTTATTCATAATTACGTAGGTTTCAAATGACTTTATATGGACGTAATATAAGCCAAATGAATGAGTATTGAGTTTTTCTAAAACAAGTTTCTGGCCTGTAATATTTGATGTAATATAGACATATTCTCTATTATTCTCATTGGTAGTTTTAATATGACATCCATTACTATGAATATCTTTAAAATTAAGCAAATTTCTTTTAGATTTGCTTGAATAAAAAATAGCATTTATGCTTAACTTTGTACCATTTGTTAACATGATTGTAGCTCTTTTGGAGCCTTTAATAAGGTCTGCAGGACCAGATATAGCATTTACATCGGTTTTGTGCAAGGTTATATCCACAAAATATTTTTTATTTCAAAGAATACTATGTGTAGTTTCACTATCAACGAGACATATATTCCCAACTTCCATATTAAAATTAGATTGTCCATCCATATTCCTTTTATAAAAAGAAGAAAAATAAATAAAAGATAATAGTAATAACTTTATTAGTCTTCTAAATAACATAAATGCAAATATAATCCTAACAAAGTAAGAAATGATGAATTTCTTAAATTTTAAAATGAAAATAATACTGAAAACATAACAAATAGTTTTTAAATTTTAATTGGCATAGACATGTCCATCGCTAATTAAATGATCAATTTTCCACCTGATTATTAAAAAAATCAAAGACATCAAGATGAGTAATGTCCACAGGATCAAAGTCATCTGCAAAATTTGCCTCGACCTTCTTTCCCTTTTCTTTTATGGATACTTGATAAAGGTCAACCAAATGCTTAGATATACAGTAAGTGTGTGACCAATGTCCTGTTATGCAGCATCTATAACAAGTATCATTAGCATTTTTAATATGTTTGTTGTTTGTATCATGTTTGGCTTCAACGACATTTCACTTCTGGGGAATGTTTTTCTGATTTTGCTGACTTGAAGATTTTTTACTACCGTGACCACGAGAATTATGACCATATCCACACCCATACTAACGTCCATGTTTTTGATATGATCCATGGTTGAGGTAACATTTGCTTCTGGCAATGCTAAACAACCAGTTGGATGTAGTTCATGATTTTTTAATAATAGCTCATTATTTTGTTCCGCAACTAAATGACATTATATTAGCTTAGAATATTTTGTGAACCGATGCTCTCGATATTATTGCTACAGAAGCACATTCGAAGCATGAAATGTAAAAAAAGGTTTTCTCTAATAAATCTGCATCGATTAATTTTTCACCATATAACTCAAGCTCTAAAGTGATATAAAAAAGAGCAGTATTATAGTCAGCAACAGATTTATAATCCTGTAGTCTCAGGTGGTGCCAATTACATCGAGCTCTAGGCAGAACAATAATCTTTAAATAATCATATCGATCTTTCAAATTTTTTCATAAAATCAACGGATCTTTCACCGTGAGATATTGAGTTTTCAAGCTCTCATGCAAGCGGTGGTGGAATAAAATCATCGTCGTAGTTTTATCTTGTGTTGTTACTGTATTGTTCTCTTTAATAGCATTAGCCAAATTCTTTGATTGTAACCTCAACTCAATATTAAGAATTTGTGATTGATAATTTTTTCCAGTAATGTCAAGCACATTGAATTCAGGTTTTGTGGAGTTCGACATCTCGAAAATACAAAAAGATAAAACAATATATAATTAATATTGTTGTGAATAATAATAGAAATAATATAGATAAAATTTAATATTAATTCCACAATTCACATAAATCTCAACATGATGTTATAAATATATATATATATATATATGAGGTCATAGCCATAAATTGAACAAACAAATGTCAAAGAAAATAATAATAATAATAATAATAATTTCAATTGTATATGGTATAAAAAGGACAAATAACAATTGAAATATTGTATATCCTAACATGGTCATTTCTTATAAAATAAGAATATTAAATCAATATTCAAATATTACATATCCCAACATGATAATTAATAAAATAAGAATAATAAATCAATAAATATTTCAATGGCAAGCAATACTTAATGAATGAGATTAAAATATCAAGTATTTAATATATATATATATTTTAGACATATATGTATATATAAACACATATACTACAATATATTATTTGAATCATAAAATCGAGTAAAGAATTTCTAATTATAATCGATTTTAATATTTAGAACTTTTGGTTCTAAACAATTTAGAATTTTAAAACTTTCAGTTTTAGATAATTACGAAAATTTTAGAACTTCTGGTTCTAAATATTTTGGGAATTTAGAACTTCTTATTCTAAAATATCTCGAAAACTTTATGTTCCAAAAATTATATACATTTATATCATAATTAATAGAAATATAAGAAAAATCAAATAAAAGCAAGAAAATTATATACATACTACTTTAAATAATACACTGTAGTAATAAGATTACTTAAATCGAATAGTAAGAAGTAGATCATATGAATGAAATCTCTCGTACTATATTATTTGAATCAGATGGTATGAAGTAGATCATATGAATGAAATTTCCTGTGCTAGATTCGTGTTGATAACGTGTTGTAAAATAAATTATAAAACAATAGATTTAGAATACTAACCACAATAATAGAGGAAGAGAGAAACAAGAGAAAAATGGTGAATGGAATTCAATTGATGTGTGTCTTCTAAAGGTTACAATATACGCCTATTTATAGACAAATTGAAGAATTATTTTTATAATAAAATAACAACAAATAAGATAAAGAACATTATAAAAAAAAAAAGTGATGTTAAGACCGTATATTTTTAACAATACTATATTTGTATTACATATATACATATATATAATGTCTATGTATGTAATGTATATATATATAGAATCAACATAAGATAAAAAAAAAAAAAAATTGCAATATAAATATATATACGTATCCTCCAAAATCAATTAAAAAAAAACACGAAAAAATATAGAAACCTTATTGGTTAAAGAGGAGTTTTCAGAAATTTTTATGAAATAAAATTGAACAAAATTAGAGGCTATGTGTTTATATTTATAAAGAAAGTGTAATATATTTATAATGATTTAGAGACATTAATAAAATAAAATAAGGATAGATTAGACATTTTAATCATTTTAAAAAGCTAAAAAATTCTACTTGAAAAAATTTAAAATTTTGGTTTTTTTAAGTATATGTTTTTGGCTTTCTAATTTTTCAAAATGTTTACTGTTATGTCAATCAAACAATAGAATAAAAAAATAAGTGGTGTTTTTGACATTAAAAAATTAATTTTGGTTGGAGGACAAGCTCTTTCAAATAAACACTACGGACTTGTTTGGAAAGTCGATGGAAGCGGTTTTTTTGGCTTCTTTTAGCTAGAAGTCATTTGAAGATATGTGTGGTTGAACCATGAAAAAAAACTTCAACAATTTCAAAGTTCTTCTACGAGAAGCCATTGGGAGTAGCATCTTTTAAAAGAGCTTCGACAAAAACACGTGAAGCCAAAATCTCCAATTAATGAAACTTTTATTTCCACTTTTGTCCTCTAATGATTTAATAACAAATCAAAAACTGCATCAACGAATACGGTTGGAAATCACTCTTCAAACACCACCTAAAAATGGGTCAAAATCCCAACCTCTACAAACACAATACAAAAGAAAGATTACGGGCATAGGGAGACCAGAGAAACAAAGAAGATTAGGATCTAGATTCTAACCTTTTATTTTGTTATTCTTGGTTGGTTCTAATCTGAATTAAAACAAGATGTTGGTTCTTAGTTGATTTCACTTTGGACAAAGTAGCAGAGCGAGGACGAGAGGTCTGCTGGAAATAAATGACATGTGGGAAGAAGAGAGAGAGAGAAAGGATAAACACCAAGTTTTATAGTATTTTAATTTTCGTTGTGTTGTTGATATTTTTATATATTTACCTATTTTGTACTTATTTGTCAAATGCTCATAATCTTTGTACTGTGAATTAAATTTTTAAACTTAATTTTTTTTATATTGAATTTAATTTAAAGGAAAATCTTTTTTAAATTTAATTTTTATATTTTATTTGTTAAAAGTAATTTATTATAAGGCTTAAGGCAAATATTATTATTTATTTATTTTAATTAAGGTATAAATATTATGTTATAATTAGAAGAAATTGTAATAAAATAATTTCAAAAGGTTTTGTAGAAAGGTCATGTTATAATTGTAAAGTTTTTAAATGTTTTAATCAAATAATCCCAAAAATTCTTTTACACTTAAACTTTTTTTTTAAAAATATATAATTCAAATAGTTACTTAAAAGCTTTAATTTTATTTATTTATTTTTTTTTTATCATTAATTTTTTTTTTTTACCGTTAAAAACCAAAAGTAAAAGTATCCAAAACCTACCACTCGCTTAATTTCCTTCTTCTTGGTTTTGTCTTTTGTGAAACTAATAAACCTCGCGTGGTGATCGTGAAGAAGAAGAAGAAGAATGCACGGTCGACCTCGCAAACCCTCGAAGCCAGAAGACGCAGCAGCTTCTGCTGCCAAAGCCCAGAAGCTACGCGACCTCCAATCTCTGTTCCTCCACAATCACCAAAACAAAATGTAACTTGCTTTTTCTATTCAATTTTCGCAACTCAATCAAATTTTTAACTGTTATTTGTATTGTTTTGTGAATCAATTGTTCAGTTACGCGAAGGAAGCTGTGGAGCTGAGCGCCAAGCTTCTAGAGATCAATCCTGAATCGTACACTGCCTGGAACTATCGAAAGCTCGCTGTTCAACACTACTTGTCTTTGTCTGACTCCTCTCCCGAATCGCTCAAATCCATTTTCGATGAAGAACTTCGAGTGGTGCGCTTCTTTTCTTGGTCTTTTACTCGCCTGAAGATCCCATTTTTATTTTTATTTTTTGTTTTGGATTTTGTGTCTGGTTTCTTGATCAGTACAAAACGCATGGTTAGGTTTTTAGCTTAGTTTGCTTTAAAGATCGCGAAGTTGTGTTGATAGAATGAAGAGCAAGGGTTTTTTTTTTTTTTTTTTTAGTTAGTGTAGTTTTTATTTTCAAATGTTTGTTGTGAGGTGAATTATGATAATAGGGTTTGTTTTTGTGCAGGTGGAGAGTGCTTTGAGGCAGAATTATAAGTCGTATGGAGCATGGCATCATCGTAAATGGGTTTTAAGTAAGGGATATTCGTCTATCAATCATGAGTTGCGTCTTTTGGATAAATTTCAGAAGGCTGATTCTCGGAATTTTCATGCTTGGAATTATAGGCGGTAATGACATTGCTGTGGCTTTATTTATGTATGTCATTTAAAATCTTTTGAATGTTCAAAGTAATTTGAATTGTGTTCTTCTGTGAAATTTCTCCCAGGTTTGTGGTGACATTGATGAATAGATTGGAAGAGGATGAATTGAAGTATACAGAAGATATGATATGTAATAACTTTAGCAATTATTCTGCCTGGCATAATCGTAGGTATGGCCGCTGTTTGCTTATTAGCTGAAGCATTTTGGTATTGTTTTAGTTATCAATATGGGAAGTATTCAGCTGGATAATTTTTCTCAAGGACTATTAAGATGTTTGACGGAAATGCATTATATCACGGCAAAGTTGTATTGTTAGGTTTATTCTGTTAAGTAAGTAGGATTTTTTATGAGTTCTGGAATTTCCTTAGAGTAGAGTAATGAGTCTGTGAATTCTCTGGCCATCATTCTTGGTTTTGTATGCTTTACTGTATTATATTCCTATCTTAGCTGAACAGATTTCTTACTGTTTTTACCCCAACTGAGGGTACTTTTGCAGTGTGCTTCTATCCAATTTGCTTAAGAAAAAGGCGGATGGATTTCTATTGAAAGAGAAAGTTTTACCTGAAGAGTATGAATTTGTGCACCAAGCTCTTTTTACTGACCCAGATGATCAAAGTGGTTGGTTTTATCATCTTTGGCTTCTTGATCAAACAGTTAAAGTTGATTCTCCCTTGCTGGTTTCATCTTGGCCTGCCAATGGTTCTGATCTTATGTTGTGCGGTGATAGCTGCTCCTCTTCTCCATTTACAAGTTTTAATTCAGATTCAGGGACATTTCCTCTTGTTCTTTATTTTAATCAAGCAGTTGAAGGTGTAAACTTCTCGACAATATCGATTGATTGTGAAATCAGCACGATTAAAGATCTTATTTGGAAACCGCTTTCGACGAATAATTCTCAGACTGCCCAAGTTTGGGTTACACAGTTAAACTTTAACAATGTAGAGCCTAAAGCATATCCAGTGGTGGTTAGCCTTGGACACTCCCAGGGCATTGTATCTTCAAGTGGTTTTCACTATAACCATCCTTCTCGCGTTGCATTTAGAGTGTGTGTACAGCTTGTAGAAAAAGGTCCTGGTGAAGGACTCGGCGGAGATGTCATTTTGTGGAGAGATGAAGATTTTCGTACTTATGATGCTCCTGCTCAGGAATCAAGTGCAGTTTTTCCACTAGATCAATTGAGTATCCAGAATGACCACGAGACAACAACTTCTGAGTGGCAAACGGAGGCTATAGCTACAGAGATAGATCACTTCCGCGAATTGTTGTCACTGATAAACTGGTAAACCTGATTCATTTTTGGTTCAATCTAAATGTTACAATGAGCAAAATTTTGATGCATTGTCTACTTTTATGGTTTTCCTTTGTAGTAAAATTGGGAAGCTTACACTTGCTAGACTGTTGATGGCTCATGACACTTTGATATGTCCATCTTCTGACAACACTTCTCATTTAAAAGAAGTTCTTGAACTGTATTGTGACTTAATGAAGTTGGACCCTACTCATGTCGGATACTACAAGGATGAGCGCAGCTCAGTTTTATTGCGACAGGTAATTTTACCTCTTCAGTATCGTCTGTCTAGAAGGGCCTAGTTCTGTGTAGAGAACTCAGGACAGATTTTAAATCATTGCTTTTGTGGGATTTACTTGGATTGAGATGAGCCTATTTGTGTTCCATGGCTATAGAGTGCTTAGATTCAATATCATATCTCCATTAATTATGGGATATGGTTTTCCACTTTGGTAGAGTTTCTAAAATTGAAATGGCAAAAAATTGTATTTTACTTCCTATAAAGGAATTTTGTGTTTTATTGGCTATCTATTTGTTCCTGCTGTTGAATTAGCTGTAAATTGAAGGGAATGAAAAAGAAGGAAATAATATCATTGTATGATAAACATTAATATTTATGTTTCCACAGAAGTCTCTACAAAAACTACTATTTTACTGTGTATCTAAATTTGGCAGATAAATTCAGTTATGCACACGGAAAAGGAAGGAATGGATATCATTTTATGATAAATTGTCATATTTATGTTTCCACAGAAGTTTCTGGAAAGCTACAATTTGACTGTGTATCTGAATTTGGCATATAAATTCAGTTATGCTAGCGCTTTGCTTCTGAAGATTCTATTTAGTTCCCCTGTTATCATAACTTTGAATTGGAGTTTTCATAATTAGATACAGAGTTTAAGTGAAGTTGAACAGATTCTTATGTTTTCTTAATTCTGCAGGTGACTTCCAGTAAGGAATCTTTGCTGAGGCACTGCAGTCATTATAGGAACTTAACGTCCTCACATATTGGAAATCCAATCTGTCTACGATTGAATAACCTATCATTGTCAACGGTTGGATCTTTTGACAAATTATTGTGGGTTCAAATGCTAGACCTCAGCCACAATGAACTTAAATCAATTGAAGGTAAGCTACTTTCACTACTATTGTAAAGATCATTTATTTAAATTTTAGACATGTTATCCTGATTGCAATTATTTAATCTCCCTTTACTTTTTCTTGCAATCTTTTTTTTTTTTTAACTGAATTTTTTCTTTATCTTCACTTCTTTTTTTTTTTTTGGCCCCATTTTTAGTGACTCAGTTGATCTCTCCTTTGACTTTCCATAACTTGGGGACAGAGTTATCATTGACCCAAATTTAAAGAATCTTTACCTGATTTCTGCTCATTGGTTTTTTTTCTCACCCTGAACTCAAGTTTGTTTGGTCAAAAGCATGAATAACCTAGAAGAGTATGCTGAGATGCTTTTATAGGTCATTGTGTAGCTACATGTTTAGAATATCATTGAACTGATTGAAGCATATGTTGTTTTGTATCTAGAATTTGATAAGTTTGGAAATAAACTGAATAGAGTTGATATGTTTCACCTGGTTAAATAGTTCAAGCAACTACTGAAAAGGTTTTTCATGCAAGTTATTTTGTTCATTTGATAAAACATGTGGAAGTGCAAAACTTCATGGTTCCTTCATGTCAAAGCTCTTGACTGCTTTTTGATGCTTTAAGTTCTCAACAACCTTCTTTCGACCACCCTCTTTTTATTGAATGGATGATACTTATTGTTTCGTTTTGGAATTTTATGACAGGAATGGAGGCTATGCAGCTCCTCTCTTACTTAAATTTGAGTAACAATGTGCTGAGAAGTTTTACTGCACTGGAACCTTTAAGATCACTCAAGCCACTAAAAGTGTTAAATATTTCACATAATGAAATTGGTGCACACTCAATTGACACAACAAGGCATCTGTGCTCGTCTCCTTTATCTCACACAGCTGGAAGTGAATGGAATCCTGTTGAAATGATAAATACTGATATTGATATGAAAAGTTATTGGGAAGCTTATTTTATATTGAAGGACTTGAACTTGACACAACTAGATATTGTGGGCAATGCAATTAGTGATGAAAAGTTCAAGTCATTTCTTGTTAAGGTTCTGCCTGCACTTAAGTGGCTGGATGGCGAACAGTTGCATTGATGTCTCAATTCATTTTTCTGGTTAGTATACGGCCTTTTCATATTGCTTTCTGGTTCAATACAATGAGGTTGTACCACTTTTATGTTGTTAGCCTTTTACTTTGTTCAAAATGTAACATTTACACTGGACATGCTTTAACCAATATACTTATTTGTTACAATATAAACTGGCTTTATCAATTGTACTCTTGATTTATGCTTCACTGGCACTCCCTCTGTCTGCTTTTTTGATTGTTAACATTGTAGACGATATAAGTTTTGTTAAGACACAATATTATGTTCGCTAAAATAATTTGCTATCAGGTTTGCTGTTAGGGTCAAACCATGAGAAACTTAAATAGGCGGAATCTAAGTTCCAGATCTGGAGGGTTAAGGGGCATTTTTTTGCAAAGTTATGTGTGAGAGGCTAAAATTTGTGCCCCTTGCTCAACTCTCTCAGTTTATGCTACAGTTCCGAATCTGAATGGATGTGAATAGACACATTTCAGGTGTTCTTATTTGTTTTTCTAGCTGCCTGAAATCTGAAAAATTGCCTAAAACATCTAAAACTCAGAAAGTTAGAAAATCTACTTTTATTTGAAAGAATGAAATCTGAACAATTATTTAGCAACTGACTTCCTGAAATGACTGTAGAAAAAAAAAATTACAACAATATTTAGCTAGGAAAAACAGAGCAAAAATTTGTTCCGACTATGGAGGTCTCTCGCCCTTAGGAGGCTGGTGGCGCCTTGACACTGTAGGATGGGCCAATGGCTGTCACCAAGGAGGTTGATGGCCTCCTCTCAAGGGGCCGGAGAAGGTTCTCAGCCTCTGATGGTGAAGAATCTCCTATTTGCAGTTGAATTGTTGAAGGAACAGTAGCCTCCTTGTATTTGGAGACGGGATGAAGAAGATGAAGTGCATTGTTCACTAGTTCATTTAATTTATATTTTAAAATTTTTTATTTATCTATTTTTTAATAAAAAATACTTCTATGTACCTTGAAAATATCTTTTGTTTATTTATTTACATAAAACGGATTATTATAAGCTTTTGTTTTTTTTTCAGTTATATGCTTTGTGGTGTGGATGAGTCTTTGGAGCCTGGAGCCATAAAGTAAGAGTAGTAAATGTGTTAATCATTGTCAAGTTGCTCGATTCCATATGGATAACTTAATGTTGTACTTTCATGATTCCATATATATTGCTATATGTTGGAATAGTTTCATGAATCATGATTCCATACTATCATTACTGGAAAGTCTTGAAATAACATTACAAGAATCATCCGACATGGATGAAATTGATCGAGTAAATGCCACCCAAAATAGCAAAGATGGTAAAGAAGACGCAGACTGCAATGCCGATAAGAATCTGAACTGTAAAGATTTTGCAACAAAGAAATGAAGGAACTTGATTGTCGAAGTAACGATTCCATAGCGAACACTTATTGTCACAACACTGTATAATTGAACTGCACATTCGAAAAACAAGATGTTAGTGCTATCTGAAAATACTACACTGATTACGTATATAATCTTAAAGAGATGAGACTGTTTCAAAAACAAAACTCACCAAAATTCTCTCGAAGGTGACCTTCATTATCGTTGGCCAAATACTTCTGCAACCTGTGTTGACGTGAGCTAAGAATGGCCATTAAAAACAGGGCGGCCAAGAGGGCTTGGTAAATTATAGCGTTGTTGATGTTTGATTTCGATGGCATTGTAACTTGCAGATTTTTCTTCTCAGTTTCCACTTTTGGCAAAGATTTGGAATTTTTTCTGTTTGTGCCGAGTAAACTGTAGCAACCCTGAACTTGTGCTTTATGGAGAGCTTTGGAAGTGTCGTTATATACAAGATTGGAAAGCGAGTGAATGTGCCGAGTCTTGAATTGAAAGGGAGAGGGTAGCTTCTTTATTCTGTCACTAAAACTCCAAGTCTCCGGTTTGGCCAAGTCAAAACGTCCTCTGATTGCTATTTTGATTATTCTTCCTCTTAACCAACTCGTCTCTAAGGTTATCCTAACACAAGCCTTCTATCATTCGACTCGTGTGACACAAGGCTCTTCTTCGCATAATCCCAGATTCCAAAGTCATTAAATTGTTAATTACACCGATGAGATCAAGCGGGTGGTGTGTGTGATCTCGAAGTGTGTAATATAAGGTGCATTGTCTATGACGAAGCTCCAGTTTATTAGAAGATTCCCACACCAACATAATAATAATAATAATAATAAATCCAAGTTGGGTTACATGTTTTTGCTTTTAAAATATATGGGACCTAACGAGAGGGGTTTGATATAGTCTTGGGGAGCACGGCGTCAACCTCAGACAAACAATCGTGTTTGTGGCCTGCGGGGTAGTACATGGGACCTAACGAGAGGGATTTGACTGTAGTCTTGGGGGGCACGGCGTCAACCTCAGACAAATAACGGTGTTTGTGGCTTGCAGGGTACGGGTGTAAACTTTGTCAACTCTCCTTTCCCTGGGCTCTGGTGGGCTTAACTTGCTAAGCATTTGGGCCTGACTCAATTACTGCACTGCTACATGTAAAACTATCTTTTCACCATAATTCGTCTATTATATCTATTTCCACGAAAAAGAGAAGAAAACTCTCCATAGTGTTATATTATATAATATGCACATTATACACTAAAACTTTAATTATGTGTGAATGTGAGAGTTTATTTTTATTACTTATTTAAAAGCTCTTTAAAGTTACAAATTACATAATATGCACAGTATACATTATAATATTATTATAATGTTGTATGTGGAATATTTTAAAGCCTAAAAATAGGTTAAAAATGATTAATTTTTCATTTCAAACTAAAACTGAATATTTATATGTATATATATTGCCCTCTTTTTAATTTGTCTCATAAAAATATTTTCATAACAGAATTTATTAAATCCAATATATTAGACCTCTCACATTCTGTTTGTTATTTGCATCCCAATTCACGATGTAATAATTAGTTAATGATATAATATATTAGATGCCTACTTTACTGTTGTTATTTTATTTTATTTTGACGAGAAATGGACTTCAATCAATTAAAACATCAATGAATCTTAATCAGTAAGTCAATTAGTTGTGCCGTGACCAATTTTGCATTCGCAGTTGATGACACTTGACGGTGAACAAACTTTGAATGGAGGAGAGGATGTTTAACACTGTGCAGGGTCATATCCGGTTGTGACCTTTTTCTTAATAAATTTTTGCCACCTAAACATTACAAGCCCTGTCCCAGTTGTCTCCTCCAACTCCAGTACTCTAACCATGGATTAATTGATACAACTTTTCGTCTTCTTCTTCTTCAAGCACCATAGCAAACAAATACAAAAGCTTTTATAAAATTAACAAATATAAATTTTATTTAATATTATATTATAAAAGAATTAATAGTACAAGTGTACAGTTTTTTTTTTTTTTCACCAAAACCCGAATCCACTTTGAGATCGAAAACCCAAATGATTGTCTTACTATTTTCTCCCGTCTCCATTGTCTCTGTTTTCCCTCTCTACTAACCATTTTTGGCCCGTTGTGTTGGGTATTGGGGTTTTGACCAATTATGCTTGGGGGTGGTGGTAAGAGTTTGAGAGTAAGGCTATTTGATTGTTTAGGTGGTGGTGGTGGTAGAAAGGTTGGCGTTACGGTGATAAACTAGGTTGATACGAGTTCTGGGTACGAAACAAAATCAATTTTTGACCAAATAAAATCAATCTCGAAAAGGTTTACATTTATTTATTTTTTTATGGTGGAGATTGGAGAGCTCAAGTTGTAGCCTGCATCAAGAGTTCATTGAAGGGAAGTTGGAGATATGATCTATTTTATGCTTCAACGTTAACGTGATCAACTGAGAATTTACAGGTGAATTATCAGTAGAAGTTGGTTGTCTATTACAGTTTTTACTTTTTAACAATAGTTTTTTAAACTTTTCAATTATTGATTGAATAGGATATTTTTAAAAGAATCCTTATTATATATTTATTAAAAATATAAATACAACGTTTTATTAAAAAAAAAATACGAAGTACTATTAAGAAGGGACATGGTTTCCCTTGTCTTCTTGGTAGTTTACAGGAGAAATATGGTAGATGTCCATACATCTTCGGCTACTCCCTCTTGAAATTTAATGTGTTAAAAAGTCACATGGAAGTTGTTACGTACAATAAAATTCTTTAATTCCCGCAAAGTCTTGAAATAACATTGCAAGAAACATGGGACATGGAAGAAACCGCTCGAGTAAATACCACCCAAAATAGCCAGGATGCAATAGAAGAAGCAGACTGCAATATTGAAATTGCCGATAAAAATCTCAACTGTACAGATTTTGCAACAAAGAAATGTAGGAACTTGATCGTCAAAGTGATAAATCCATCACGAACACTTGTCGTCACAACGCCATATAATTGAACTGCACAAACAAATAACAATATATATATGTCAGTAATCATAAAATAAATCCAAAATAATATATAGAGATAAGCCAGAAATTAAATACTGACCAAAATTGTCTTTGAAGTGACCTTGATTTTGTTCCTCCAAAAGCCCGTCTTTACGTGAGCCGACAATAAGACTCACAAACACAGCCAAGAGGGCATGTATAATTATGGCCTTGTTAATATTGTTGTTTGATTTTGATGCCATTATATACAACTTGCAGACTTCCTTTATTTGAGTTTTGTGCTTTTAGTTGGAGCTTGTAGAGTCTCCTTACATACAAGATTGGAAACGGAGTAAAATGTGTATAAGAGTCTTTACTACAGAATTTAATGCTTGAATTGTTTGCGACTTGAGAGTGGGAGGGAAGCTTCCTTCGTCAGTCTAAGGCTCAAGTCTATAATATTTGGTGATTTGGTCCAAATTCCAATCAAATCGGGCTTGGACTTAGAATTTTATTTTTTCTCTCGAAGGCTTTTATAAGTTTTCGGGCAACATAAAATTAAACGGTGCCAATATTTTATTTCTACACCCATATTTTATTGAAAGATTTTATCACAAAAATACCGTTAAGTAAAATGACTCATTAGAAGAGTGATAATTAAATTGCAAATAAATCAAAACTTTTCTAGTTTTCTCAGTTCTTGGATAGTGTACATAAACTGGTTAATATAGCTAGGGGATTGCTTGCTAAAGCACTCGAATCATGGCAGAACCTAGAGAGGGATTGTATTAAAACTCTTAATAGTGGAAGAAGATTTTGGAAGCTCTAATTATATGTCGTCAGCTCATATGGGATCAAAAATATAGAACGAGAGGCATCTTTGAGGTAATCATTAGTTAGCAACTTCGACTCTTGATATTTTTCTTCTTTAAATTTTCACTTTTTCAATTTCATTTGCAATTTGAAAACTCATATCAAATTGCTAATTTTTACATAATAAATTTGTTTGTTTATAGTTTAAAAATTTGTATCCAATGGCCTCATTGGCTGCACTTGAGACATTACCTGAAGTATGCTATCTATGTGGAGGTGAACAAGCTGCTTATAATCAAGATAATTAGGGAAGTGATTCATGTGTAAATGGAGCTGCAAGGGTCAAAGTGAGGAAGAAGAATAACAAACTCAAGGGTGTCATTGACATAAAGTTGGGTGTTTTAGTAAAGTTGAATTTTCAAATTTTAGTAATGGATGTATTTATACATTGGGTGTTGGGTGGCTATATCGGCACCCAAAATTAAATTGTTATGTTCCATTGATGGTCAAGTGTAGGTAGGAAGTTGCATTGTATTGTCTATGATGCACCTCTTGTTTATTGCAACATTTTCATTGTTTAATTGAAATTAAAAGCCATGAGACAGTTGGGAAAAGTTTAGCCTTGAGGAGCACGGGTGAACTTTAAAGAATCTCTGGCTTGGGCTTATCTTTCATGTTATTTGGGCCTGGGCTGTCTCATCATAAGACTGCTGGTGCTACATGCAACATGATCTAAGATCTTCCAAATTTGTCTACAATTCTTCATGGTGAGGATGAGTCTCTTTAAAATTGGAATAAGGTTTGAGGAATATTTATAAATAAAATGTAAGGATTGAATAATATTTTGAATATTAGATCTACATAGAAAATATTGTTGATGCACTTAACATCAATGAAAATTGTAGTAATAATCATTACAATAAATGCATATCCCATCTCATTTTATATGGAGTTATCTTGTCCAAACTCATGTTTGGTCCAACCAAGTAACATCACTAATTTATCTCATCTATGATTTTATCCCATTAAAATGGGTAATTGAAATCCATTGAGTAGATGAGTTAATTTTCTCCCACATTCCCTTGGTCTGCTCTCTCTCCTTTATGGCTCATTCCCCTCCAGTTACGCTGCCACCACTCGCTTCTCCTTCTTGTTCTCACACCGTTTTGCGCCAGTACCGATCATCCTTCTCCCTTTCTTCTTCATTCTTCTCTCTCTTCTCTAATCAAATTGCTTACCTTCCACCTTCCGTCGATTCTTCAAGCAATAACTCGCTACGAGGCCGAAATCCTATTGATTCGCAACTGAGATCTGCGTGGATCAGATCGATTCGCAGTGGAGATCTATGTCATCTCCACCACCATTCTAGGGCATCGATGCTCTCATTGTCTCCACCATCCTGCTGCTTGTGGGTTTTGGATGGGTTTATGGTGTGATGCGTTTGGGGTGTAATGAGAGAGGGAGGATGGTGGTGATGATAGAGCTAGAAACATTAAAGCAAATGGAAAGTATTTTAAAATACCTAAAAAAAATTCATTTAGATCATTGAAAAATTTCACTTAAATCCTATCATATTTTAGTGTCATCAAACATTAAATAACATTTAAATTAATCTAATACAATTCAATTTAATCTCATGTAAATAACGCAATCCTATCTCACGCTATAACTAGGGTCTTATGATAGCAAATATTACGTATTTACCACTATATATGTGAATATTTTATCTCGAAGTTAGATATTTCTCCTTTGTGAGAACAGAGACTTCTCTCAAATGTTATGGAGATAGATATCCTAAATACAGATAAAGTATAATTAATCTTGACAAATTTAAGGAGACCTTGATAAATTTCATGTTATATTTTATATTCCCAAAAAAAAAAAAAAAAAAACATTAACAATAATAGTGTGTCAAATTTCACAATAATAATAATTTCAAAATAATAATAATTATAAGAGGTTGTTTGTTTTTAGTACATGTCACTTAATGGGTCTAAATCAAATCCATTAAATTATTTTTGTTTGTTTTTTTAAGTGATCAAATCAATTAAAACTACAATAAAATCACTAAAAAAAAGTTACGGTTTCTGATTTTTATCTGAATATCAAATCACTTAATGATTTTTTAAATATATTATTCTAAGTCTATCATTTTCGAAATAATACATTTTCAAATTAATCTTAATTTTATATTATACATATTCCTTTTAATGTTATAACAAACATTGTTGACAAATAAAAACCTTAAACATCTCATCCTCAAATATTCTTTAAAATTTATACTTTCATTGCAATAGTAATTAAATAATTCAACTTAAGATTATTTTATTTATTTTTATTTAAATATATAAATTAATTTACTGTACTATAATAATTAATCATATTTTAATTATGAATAAAAATACTATTAATATATACATAAAAGTGTTTTGGTTTTTGTTAAATAATTTATTTGTAATTGTTTATATCATATTAAATAAAATTACATAACAAGCAATAGTAAAAAAATATATAAATAAATTGCCAACATAGACAACCCCAAATATAGTCCAACTCACATCACGATCAAGAACAAAATTACTTGTACATTCCACAAGCCTCAACAACAAATTATTAGTTACTTCGTCAAGAAGTAATAATTGAAACTGCTATATATGATATCCTAATGTTTGTATTAAGCATAACGAGTTAAAAGATAAATACAATACTTGAAATTAATAAAAGATATATATATGTAACAAAAGATTTATTGTGGTTAGCATAAAAATTAATGTAGCAGGAGAGAATCATAATTCATACATCGTAAGCAAGCTATAATTAGCTTCGAATTTTGCAACTTGCCCTTCGTAGAACTTTCCAAATTTTCTTGGTAAACAAGCAATTGATAAAGATAACAATTCCCAATACGATGAGAAACTGAGCTAGTCCTCTCGCGAGAGCATGACTAGCTAAATGGTCACTTGTTGCCAAGTATAATACGTCTTTAAAAAGTACTGCTGCGGATGTAATAACAGCCCCTATCACGTAAGAGTAATTTGAAGGCCTAAAAGTTACCGTAAAAATCGCCACCACCGATGCCAAGAAGCACATAACATCAGAGTAGAGGAAATACTGGAATTTATCCAATTGATTCGCTGGAATGTTTTTCTTTGTTGGATCTTGCTGCCCATTCTGGCTTGATTGCAGTTGTCCCCATTCAATACCACCAGGAAGGTTGAGTATAGCCTCTAGACAAAATGTTGCAAATAGCGAACAGAGGACAAGTATTCCACTTCTTATTGAGTCTGATGAATATTGCTTAGTGGGTTCACAAGTTGGTTTTGTATCAGCTTCGGGTGACATTGTGTCTGCATTTCCTTGCTCAGGTGAGTCACCAACGTGAGAATCAACAACTACAATTTCTTTATCTTTGTTTCTACCATTAATTGCAACTTTCATTTTTTGAGGCTCTCTGTTGGCTTTGTGCTTGGCTAATCATTTCTCCCATATTATGAATGTTTGCACTATCAGATTCTGTGCAAGCATTCATTTCTGAGATGGTTGATGCGTTATGTCCATCAGCATTTATAGCATTAACATTGACATTTGTCTTTCTTAATAAGATCTTTGTTATCTGTACATGTACATGGTATAGTCAAAACATCAATTTAGAGCTGGAACCGGATACTAAAACTTGACATTGAAGGTTTCATTTTAAAAAAAAAAGAGGATATATGAAGGGACAAAACTGAAAATATTTTAAAATTAAATGGTAAATATATAAATTTTTAAGTTTTGAAGAAACTTCAAACTAATTTTTTAAAAAAGGTAGTTTTATAATTTGTCATTTCTAACTCATTCCTAAACTTTAAAATAAAATAAAATTACAGAAACTCGATTAAGTCATTCGGACTTTTAATTTTAAGTAAGCTTAGCTTTTTCTTTGTTTCTTAACAATCTTTAGATATCTCTATTAACTTTTAAAGTTAAATTCACTAAAAATACAAGCAGCCCTAACTTAATAAAATCTCCATATCGATTTTACCAAAAAAAAAAAAAAAAAAATCTTCATATGAAATTGAGGAAACCTCTTGTCTATATTTTGTATATCAGGAAATGTCCAAGTTTAAATGACAACAAAAACAATATGCAAAACGATTAAAGTAGAAAGGTAAAATTTAAATGATCATTTTGGAATATCAATTCTAATGTTTTCATTTCTAATTAACATGTAAACATCTAAAATTAAGAGATAAGATAAATAATAATAATAATAATAAACAAATATTCAAATGTTTTTTTTTTTAATTTCAAAAAAGAAAAGGATAAAAATGAACAAAGATTAAAAATCTAATATGAAGTCCGAAGTGGTATAACTTACATGGGACTGCTTCCTAGAAGTGGCAAGGTGCAACACACTGTTTCCATCTTCATTAACACAGTTGATAAGGTCGTCCAGCAGATTGAGCTCCCCAAGAATTGAAATCAAAGGTGCCATAATCTGGCCTTGGCTATTCTTCACAGCAAGGTGAAGCATAGTCTCACCTTTAAAGGTGACCTCTTTGGCTGACTCAGGACAGCATGACACCAAATGAAGAATAACATCTAATCTTCCTTTGATGGCTGCACAGTGAAGAGCTGTCCTGCCTTCACAATCCTTCAAAAGACACAACCCTTCGTCGATATTCAGTAGATCCTTCACAATCTGCAAATACCCTTTTAATGAGGCCAAGTGAATTGGATTATATCCATAGCGATTGAATTCTTTTGATAATTGTGGGTTCTGAGTCATTGCCAGTTCAGCAAACTCATTGTGGCCAAGCAGTGCTGCTATATGAAGTGGAGTGTCAGAATTTGCAAGAGTTGCTGTAAACAAGATGAGAGGATCTTCTCGCACCAGTTTTTGCAAAGCTTGAACGTCTCCTGAGTAAGCAGCGACATATAGTCTCTGATCCATGTTTAATTTCACAATTTGATGAGAAAGAACAAATGTAGATAAGGGGTATATATAACTAGACCAAGAGAATTTATAGGTAAAGTTGTGGAACTTTTTGTGTATGCAGAACTAGATAAGCCCTGCGACTTGTGGTTTATGGAAACGTTTCAAAGTCTTCTAGAAAGCAAGCTACATAAAAAAAACGCTTGACTTTTGACTTTAGAGTTAAGAGTGAGGGAAGCTTCCTTCGTCTATGTCCAGACTTTTTCTCAAGTCTTCGCTTCCAATTACAATTATTAATGAGTTGTTAGCATGATTTTAAAAATTGTTACTCGTTAATCGACAGACGAGACGATTAGTGAGTTTATGAAGAACTAGATACACCCTGGGCTTGTGGTTTATGAAGAAGTTTCAAAGTCTTCTAGTAAGCCAAGCTACAAAAAAAAACTTGACTTGAGAGTTGAGAGTGAGGGAAGCTTCCTTCGTCTGTGTCCAAACGTTTATTAAGTCTTTGCTTCCAATTGTAATTATTGATGAGTTATTAGCATGATTCCAAAAATTGCTACTCGTTAATCGACCGGCAAGACAACGAGCTAGTTTATGGAGAACTAGATAAGTCATGGGCTTTCGGTTTATGGAGAAGTTTCAAAGTCTTCTAATAAGCCAAGCTACCAAAAAAACGCTTGAATTGAGAGTTGAGAATGAAGGAAGCTGCCTTTGTCTGTGTCGAGACTTTTCTTAAGTCTCCGCTTTGGCCAAGTCAAACTGACTTTGGACTACAATAATTGATAAGTTGTTATCATGGTTCTAAAAATTGTTACTCGCTAATCGACCGGTAAAGTAGCGATTAACGATTTATCAGGTACTCGACGAGTAATCAGTGATTAATCAACATATACTGTTTTGAGAAGAAAATTATTATTTTTTAAAATCCGAGAGCTTTAAACCGATATTTTTTTAAACATCAAGGTCAAAATTTAGATATTGTGTAAGTTTATCAAACCTCAGAGGGTTTGTATAATTTACCCTAATATATGTGTTTTAAACACTCAAACCCTCGCCAATGCTGGCCCTCCACCTCTCTCTCTCTCTCTCTTTCTAAAACAATTGCTTCCTTCTTCTTTTTCTTCCCCTCATCTTTCATCATCTTTTCATCTTCTTCGTCAGACCGCTGCACTTTTTTCGCCACCATTCCAGTGGTTCCTCCACACTGTTGGACCAGGTACCTTCTTCTTCTTCTCCCCTTCTTCCTTTTCTCCCCTTCTCCCTTTTCCATTTTTCTTTTTCTTCCATCTCGGTACAATGTTCATAAGATCTGCTGTTGCCGAATCACACTGGTCAACTATTAGTCTGCTAAATTTGGCCAATTGACCAATTCGTCCAATTTTGGTCATCAATCTCTTCCTTATCGGACCAATAGCATGTTGGTTAGCATTTTATCATCGAAAAATAGTAGATTTCCGACAATTTTTGAATAAGATCAACAATTTTATCTGACTGACCGATAGCATGCTGGTTAGCATTTTGTCGCCGAAAAATCACCGATTTCAGTGATTTTTGAAACACTGATTGTTTGTCAACTTTAGCACATTTCCCTCCTGCCTTCTGCAAAAACAATGTAGCTTCACATATTATTTTGAATAAAATCATCTTGTTTTTTATTTTTATTTTTTTAAAAAAATTATATTGTTTTTGTTAATTTTTTAGTCATATTACTATCATTTTTAATTTTTTAAAAGTCATATTATTTTTGTTAAATATGGACTGATAATATTTATAGTGGCAGCCATAATATCATTATAAAAAGGGCTGCAAGGATATGGTAAAGAATTTTTAAATTGGCCTATAATTTAAGAAAGTGAAGGTGAATTTGAGTTGATTCCTTTGAAGTGTTTTACAAATTTTTTATCCAAATTCTCGTGGTTAAAACATCAAATATTAATCACTTTATGATTATTCTTCTTTTAATGTGACTGATATTGAAGCATTTAACAACACATTAAAACAAGTGAACGATATATGTAAAGCACATCTATGTAAAATTAGAAGATAGTTGATGCATTTAGTTTCGATGAATCTCTCTAAAATTAGAAGTTAATTGAGTTTAGTGACTCACTTCCATAGAGTCCAAAGTTCATACTCTCATAGATATCTATATGGTCAAAATCTATAATTTATTGCTCCCTAAAAATTGTAAGGTTCGACGGAGATATTCAGGTTTAAACTCCAATTCATTAAACGGTTATGAAAGATTCCTGAATATATATATATATATATATATAGACAAAAATTATCACATAATTTATTGACTATTAGATGATAATAATTTCAATGACTTAAATTTACTTATATTTTATATACAATTTAATTTTACACTCTACGTAAATAAGTTCTATATTCTCTCTTTTCATCATTACATCATTTCTCCTCTCTCCAAATAATATTAAAAACCCACCAATTAATATTCTTCTCACTAGTTAAGAAGTCATTGCATCTTTTTTTTTTTATAAGCAAAAATATATCTTTTACCAACAAGTAAAATTATAATTGAAATAATTTGACTATCTTATCCAACCATTAACTTTACCCTTAAATTGAAGCTTTAGATTAATTGTAAGGGTTATTATTGAAATCAATCCAAGAGCTTCAACTTAGAGGTAAAATTAGTAATTGGATAAGATAGTTAAACTCAATAAAAGATAAGTATAAGCTAAACACAAAAGAATTAACGGGAGAGATGCTTGAGGCATCATTAATGCTTTGATGTTAATATTATCAATAGGGGAGCGATTTTCAACCATACTTGATTATGAGATATAAATAAGTACAAATGTAATAGGTGCACATTAAACACAAAAACGCTGTCGTTTCGACTACGACGACCCAATCCGATCAAGGGCGGCTCGAGCGACTGCCGAGTTGGAGTCGACTTTCAAAGCGGCTTCAAAAGCCATCTTGGCCTCTTCAGTCATCTTCTTGATCTCGTGACACTCCCCAAGCAAACAAAACGCTTTCGAATTCTCAGGACTCAACTTCACGGCCTCACTCAGATCCTCGATGGCCGAGTCAACACGCCCACGGCGACTCATCGACATCTTCAGCTCGGCTCTCTTGAAGAGCGCGTCGCCTCTCTCTGTCTCGGTCAGGCTCTTGACGGCCGGATGGGAGAGGGCGAGGTCGAGGGAGTCAAGAGCGGAAGTCTTGAAACCCTGGAGATCGAGGGCCATCGATTTCAAGATGTGAGAGGCGGCGTCCTTGGAGTCAAGAGAGAGGGCCTTGTCGGCCTCGCCTTCGGCTTGTTTGGCGAGAGAGGCGGACGAGGACCGGGACTTGGAAGATCTGGCTTGGGCCAGAAGCTGGGCGCCGATGACGAAGTGGCGCTTGGCTTGGAAATCGGCTCGGTTGCGGTACCTGAACTTATTTAGAAGCTTCTTGGGGATGTCGTGCATAGCTAAGAAGATGAATACTGTAACCAGTATCAGACCAGCTTGCAAAAGAATATCGCTCCACATTTTTGTTTGTTCAACTGGGTTTTCGATTGAATTTGGGGGGTTTTGATTGGGGTTTTCAAAGCCAGAGCGGTTATTGAACAGCAACAGTGGAGTTGGTACCAATTGACTCAACGGTTAATGAAGCAACACCTTTTCCCCCACCTATAAAGGCTTCAAAATCAATTATCTATTTTCATTTTAAAATTAATAATCCTGAAATAAAATCTTGTCGCAATTAATCATAAGACTGAAGATCCCACGGCTACACGTAAGTTGGCTGGAAAACAAAAACAAATCATTTTAGTTCTTGAAATATAAAAAAAATCATGTTTTCAAAGTTATTTAAAAAAAAAAAACTCTTTTCATCCTTAAATTTTTCAAAATTCTTCCAAATAGTTCAAACTATAAGTTACTTAGTGGTCAACAGAGACATAATGCATAAAAATATTTTTTTAAAAAAATAAATGAAAAAATTGAAAAAAATTCAATTATTATTTTTTTTTTAAAAATAAATAATAATAAAATTAAATAATAAGATTTTTAATATATAATAATAATAATAATGAAACAGTAAGATTTTTTAAAAAATTATATATAATTTAGGGCAAACAGCGTAAACCTCTACTAAACTTTGACAAAAATTGTACAAATATGTTGATATATTAAAAACTCGCACTAATTTTCTCAAATGTTTTAAAAACTCATCACAAACATTCCCTGTCGTTAATAAACAACCGTTAAATTATTAATGTCAACGGTCAAAATTATAAAAAAATTAAAATACCCTTCAATAAATTTAAAATTAATATAATAATATTAATTTTTAATAATATTTTTAATTTAATTAAACATATAAAAAATTCAAATGTAAATAAATATATATTTTTTAAAAATATATATATTTTTTGGTCACCATGGGAGACCAAATAAGACCTGATCTGGTCTTCATGGAGACGGTTTCGTCTTCTGGTAGAGAGACACTTGTCTCCATCGCTAAAGACGCCAGTCTCTACCGTCAGAGACCAGATTTGGTTTCTGGCGATAGAGACCAAAGAGTCTTCACTATTGAAGACTAGTGATCGTTGGTCTCGAACGGTGGAAACTAGATAGTCATCTCAATTTTTTTAAAATAAAATTTCATTGAGTTTTTAAATTTTCATAAAATTTTTATTTGATTAGGGTTATGTTTGGTTTGATTATGATGTTTGATTTAGGTGATATTGGTTTAATGAAAATGATGATTTTGATGAATGTAGAAGATGATAAGAGGTAGAAGATAAGTAAGAAGATGAGAGGTAGATGATAAAAATGAAGATGAGGGGATGACGAGAGGTAGGAGATGATGATTTATATAGGGACAAGTACAAAAATAGCACATTATATTAATAAGTCAAAATTTATGTCATTTTTAAAAAAATATAATAATTGAGTCTTAGGGGTCGTTTGTTTTTTTATCTGAAAACTGAACAGTGCTGCTGAAGACTGAAAGCTGAATAGTGACTGAAATCTGAAATCTGATTGACATGTTTGTTTTTTCTTTTCTTACCTCTGAATGTATAATAATTTTGTTTGTTTTTTAAAGTTAAAATTATCTGATTACTAATAATTTTACATTTATATCCTTTTACTATTAGTTGTTGTGTAATTTTATTTAATATGATACAAACAATTGTAATAAATTATTTAACAAATATTAAAACACTTATATATAATATTTTTATTCATAATTAAAATAAGATTAATTATTATAGTAGAATCAATTAAGTTTATATGTTCAAATAAAAATAAACAAAATAATCTTAAATTGAATTACTATTATAACAAAAGTTGAAATTGTAACTTATATATATAGTATTTTTATTCATAATTAAAATAAGATTAATTAAAATAGTAGAGTCAATTAAATTTATATATTCAAATAAAAATAAATAAAATGGTTTTAAATTAAATTACTATTACAATGAAAATTGAAATTGTAAAGTAATATATATTTTCTGATATAATTAAATAAAAATAATCAAATACTTAAATAAATTGATTTGTAATTTGGTCTCTGAGTTATTGCATAAACATTTTATCAATAAAAATTCTTACCAGAATTTAATTAGAGAAATATAGTAATCCAGCTATAAAAAAAAAATTTGATGTTAAGATGTTTAAGGTTTTTATTTTTCAATGTTATTTATTAAAGTATTAAAAGAAATTTTTATAATATAAAACTAAAACAAACTTGGAAACATATTATTTTAGGAAGGATAAATTTGGAATAATATATTTATAAATCATTAAGTGATTTTGTATTAAGTGATAAGTCAAAAAATGTTACTTTTTTTTTTTAAGTGGTTTTTGGGTGATTTTAAGTGATTTGACCACTTAAAAAAACAAACAAAAATATCTTAATTAACCAAATTAAGCACCATTAAGTGTTAAGTGTAAAAAACAAACAACCCCTTAAATTATATGTAAAAATACCAAAATATTCTTACAATAAATGTAACAATTCAGTCATTTTTCAAAAAATGTAGACCTCTCACCAGTTTTAACAAGGGTATTTGTGTAAAAAAAAAAAGACTTGAGACCCAATTGTTAACTTTATTAAAATGGGACAAGATTGTCAATCCGATATTTAAAAATATCATTTAATGACATTTTCTATATATATATATATATATATACATGTTAGGTAAGAGATGATGATTTTATAAAATATATATATATTATATTATTACTTTAGTAGTTAAAAATATTATTTTTTAATTAAAATATTTATTAGCCATGAATTGATTGTTTTATCTTTCAAAATTTTGATTTAGCGATAGTTGACTAATGGTTGACTGATGACAGGGGAGGTTGATGATGAGTTTTTGGAACTTCAGTGGTCATAGGTGTGAGTTTCTCAAATAGCATCGTATTTGTGAAATTTCACCAAATCTCAGGGAGGTTACAATTTGTCCAATAATTTAAAACTTTTTACTTAATTAAAAAATATTAATAATTAAAAAAATGTCTTTCTATTGAAAACCATCTCTAGATCATTTTGTTTTCGGATCAACGCCAAACCGCCACCATTCCGTACCGACAAGTCATTACCACGCAGCAACCCGACCAACCACACCTACCAACCACCACCAATGAAGTCCAACCCAGCAACCTAGCAACAACCCAGTATTCATATGGGTTCAAGTGATGAACTAGGTTTGAAATAGGTTCGATGTGGCTATTGCAATTAGGTGTTTCAAATTGGTGGCTGTTACGAAGCAGATTAGCTCGGCATGGTTGTTGCGATGGTGCCCATTGTGATTGGATGTTGATGATGTTCGGTAGGGCTGTTGTGATTGGGTGTTTCAAATTTGTGGTTGTTGCGACAGTTTGAGTTTTTTTTTTTTTTTTGTCAGATGATTATGGGTTCGATAGATTGTTGATGAAGTGTGGATTGATTATAAGTTTCAACCGCTGTTGCTGCTCACACTGGAGGAGTTCGAACCTGTTGATTTTGGCTTAATTAACTATATTTGAGAATCTCACATCTAAAGAATATAATGTGATAGAAGCTTTGAGAATCTCACATTTGAAGAACATAATGTGGTTGGAACTTTGAGAATCCCACATCTGAAGAATGTAATGTGGTGGAAGTTTTAGTGGGTTATAAATAAGTTTTTTAGCTAATTAGTTTTGTATCTCAAAACAAGAATTACAAAATATTTATATACTTGTATTATTCTTGTTTTCTCCCCATTTGTTTTTGGGTTTTAGGATCTTACCCAGATTTTGTAATATTTTTCTTTGAAGTTAGTGGAAGTTTTCAGCAGTGCCCCGTGGACGTAGGTTTTATACCGAATCACATAAATTCTGATACGTTCTTTATTTTTTTCCGTTTTGCATTTATTTTTCTGCTTTATTAGCATTTGTTATTTATATTTAATAGCTAGCATTAGTAGTTGTGTATTCGTTTAATTTTCGCTGCGCACAACAATTGGTATCAGAGCTCTAGGTTTTGATTGATCCAAAAAATAATTCAGGGCATCAGCTGGCTATTAAATATTTGTTTGTAGAGTTTGGGTGTTATTTTAGAATAGTTACAATTTAGAGAAACTCTGTCGAAAAGACTATAATTGTCTAAGGAGATTGGATTTTAAATGGGACCATTTGTGACCCCTCCAGTCTTTCCTGACAGCTTACCTTTTGAGTACTATTCATTTGATTACTAAGTTATTAGCATACAACTTTTGGTATAAAACAGAAATGACAGCATCTTCATCTTTGTATGTGAAAATTGAAGTAGAGAAATTTGATGGTCGAAATAATTTTGGCCTATGGCAAAGCGAAGTTATAGACGTCTTGTATCAACAAGATTTGGATATTATTCTGAAAAAAACAAGACTAGAGAATATTGAGGAAAGAGATTGAGAGAGGCAAAATGCGAAGGCATGTGGTTTAATTCGCTCATGTCTCTGTAGAGAGCAGAAATATCCATTCATGAAGAAAACCTCTGCTAGTAAATTGTGGAAGACGTTAGAGAACAAATATATGAAGAAAAGCAATGAGAATCGACTATATTTGTTGAAGAGGTTTTACCGTCTTCAGTTGAAACCAGGTTTGAATATTAGTGATCATATTGATAATTTCAATCGTGTGTTAGCTGATTTGTTGAATTTGGATGAAACCTTCAAAGATGAGCAGAAGACCATATTGTTGATAGGATCTCTTCCTAATGAGTTAGATCATTTGTGCATTACACTTATTCATAGGAAAGAAAAATTATCTTTTAAAGAAGTGTGTGCAGCTTTGCTTAATTATGAAATTCGTAGAAAAAGATCAGAAAGAGAATAGGGATGAATCAGCAGAGGCGCTTACAGTTAAGGGAAGAAATAAGGGTCGAAAACAAGAAAGAAGGGGCAGATCACAATCAAGGAAAAGACTTGATAAAGATGAATGTGCCTTTTATCATGAGAAATGGCATTGGAAGAAAGATTGTCCGAAGTTACAGAAGAAAGATAAGGGCAAAGGTAAAGTTACTTCTAATGTATATGTAGCCGAACATGAAGAAGAAGATTTTACGTTGATTAGTCTATCTTCAACATCTGAATCTGGTGAGTGGATTTTGGATTCGGGTTGTACTTATCATATGTGTCCACATAAAGAATGGTTCTTCAACTTCGAAGAGCTAGATGGTGGAATTGTGCTTATGGGTAATGATAACTTATGCAAAATTAAGGGGATAGGTTCAATTCGACTGAAAAATCACAATAGATCGACCAGAGTTTTGACAGAAGTTCGATATGTACTATATTTGAAAAAGAATCTCATATCATTGAGAGTCTTAGAATCTAAAGGCTACATAGTATCTATCAGAGATAGAGTTATGAGAGTTGCATCTGGTGTTTTAGTGGTAATGAAAGGTATAAGGAAAAATAACTTGTACTACTACGATGGTAGTACAATTATTGAATCGGCAGTAGTAGTGTCAGAGAAAGATGCTGATTCAAAGATGATCAGGTTATGACTTATGCATCTGGGACATGCAAGTGAGAAAGTTTTAAGTAGTTTGGTGAATCAAGGTTTGTTGAAAGGAGTAAAAACCTGCAAGTTAGATTTTTGTGAACATTGTGTTCTGGAAAAGCAGACGAGAGTGAAGTTTAAAACTACAATTCATGATACTAAAGATATTTTGGATTATGTTCACTCTGATGTGTGGGGACCCACTAGGACAGCCTCCTTGGGTGGTAAACACTATTTTGTTATATTTGTTGATGACTTTTCTAGAAGAGTTTGAGTATACACGATGAAGAAAAATGATGATGTAATTGGGATTTTCCTTAATTGGACAAAGATGGTTGAGACTCAGACTGGGAGAAAGATTAAGCACCTCATGACAGATAATAAAGATGAATATTGCAGTAAATCTTTTAGAGAAATCTGTCAAGATGCAACTATTGTATGTCATTTTACAGTTAGACACACACCACAACAGAATAGGGTGGCAGAACGCATGAACCGAACTTTACTGGAGAAAGTTCGGTATATGTTGTCCAATGTTGGGTTGGGCAAGGAGTTTTGGGTTGAGACAGTGACTTATGCATGTCATCTCATTAATCGTTTACCGTCAACAGCAATCGATGGTAGAATTTCATTTGAGGTATGGTCTGGAAAACTTATTACTGATTATGATTCTTTACATGTCTTTGGTTGTTCTGCTTATTATCATGTAAAGGAATCTAAATTGGATCCAAGAGCAAAGAAAGCTATATTTGTGGAGATGTCTTCAGGGGTGAAAGGATATCGTCTTTTATATCCAAATTCGAATAAGATAATCTTCAGTAGGGATGTTACTTTTGATGAGTCTTCGATGCTGATAAAGAAAATAGAAGATATTGTTGAGAATAATCCGCAACAGGTGGAGTTTACTCGGAAGCAAGTGGAGTTTTTTCAGAAAAAGATAGAGTCAATAAATAATCCAGCTAAAATTATTGATGCAGATGGTGACACAACTATGACAGAGGAGGTTACTGAATTGGAAGCAGTATTTTGGATGATATATTAAAATCATATTTCAGCTTGTCTGTACGGTTATCTAACTTAATATTAAAAAGGTCAAAAAATCCCATTGTTAAAGTGGATGGAAAATTTTCATAATCATTATGGTCAACTACCTAATTTATATATTTAACTAATAATTTTCGTTTTCTCAATATTTCTACAAGCTCTTAACGTGCACGATATGTTATTTTTTCTATTTCAAAACACGAAACTAGTACCTATTACTTTAACACTATCCTATCCATATCATTAAAAAGAAAAATTTAATTTATTTATACATTTTATCAATACAAAACAAATGCTTCAAAATGATTGTTAATGCCATAAAATCATTCAGATATGCGGTTAGACTTTCTAGTTTCGAAGTCATTACAACACTCAAATTCACCCTCATATAGATTTCATAATATACAATTAAAATGAACAAAAATTCGCTTTTGCTACCAAGTTCACTTAAAAACATTTCTTAGATTAAAATGGTTCAAACAAATAACAAAAAAATTAAATATAAGTAATGCTTTATTAGTTTCTATACGACGACAATAAAATAAAGGTAGATGTTACAAAAACTACTTGTCAACTGTATTGGCCAACTGAGAGACAGATAAAGTGGCAAAGAGAGGAGAGTGGAAGAACGTGAGCAACAGAAATAACAAAAATAACATCCCACAAAGAGAAGAGGCACTTTCTCTTTGTAGATTATTTGCATTTTTGAGATCCCACAAAGAGAAGAAGCATTTTCTCTTCGTAGATTATTTGCATTTTTGAGCGATTATTTTAACAAAGATAGTACCAACTTGATGAGGAGATATAATACTGATTACATTCCAGATAAATGGAATCAGTGTTGTCTGTTCAATACATATATCATCAAAGTAGATTCCGAATTTCTAAATATTTCGGATAGACAGGCAGCCTCCGTGTAAAAGCCTATACAAACACAGTAACACCCTCTGCGTTTTAAGGGTTTATGGGCTTCAGCGTAGAAGGATTCGCTGCCTTCTGAAGTTGGGTTAGATAAGTAACACATCTACATCTTCCTGAAACCTGAACCGTTCAGTTAGTATGGGACAGCTAGCACGGTGTTTTGCAGCTATTTTGGGTTATTTGAACCTCCCAAGTCAGCTGAGTTTTTTGACGTACTTCTCTGTAACAACATACCGAGTGGCTTTGGGTGAGGCACTCTTTATTATCCACCCATTTGTATCAACTGGGCTGGAGACTTCAGCAACTTCTTCAGCGACTCTACTATATTAGCAATAGTTGGGCGCTGAACCGGATCGCTGCCAAAGGAAAACAACCATCAGCTATCTACATGGTTATAACAATCTTCAAGTGCAAGACAAAATGCAAATGTAATCTTATGTGTACGAAGAAAATGTTAAATGCAGCGTTTTGCTTGATAGTAAAAATTAACAGTGAGCATCTTAATAAAATATAAATTGGAAAAAAATAATAATAATAATCCTTTAGGAACTCTTCTGCATCATGTTTCTGATAACTTATTGTAAACTTCAAAGGAGGTCTTTTACATTTTTTGAGGAGAAATTTATAACTTCAGAATCTCAGGAGAGGTTTCTAAAAACTTCCAAACCAGTGTGATCCACATGTATTCTATTGAAAACTCAAATAAAGATAAAAATTTTACAAAATAAATTAATATACTTACTCAGCCCAGCAAGATTCCATGAGAGAAGTCAATACTGGTGAGGTATTTGGTGGGATAGTAAGTTTCCTATTCTGGAAAGCAACAGCTCCAACCACCTGCAAAGTTGCATTATTTGTCATGATCGACCTAAAAAATAATTTTGAAATACGATTACTAATATTAACTTATCATACCTGGGCTGGACTAAGTCCACTCCAAGGTTGTTGCATCGTCACAAGCTCCCAAAGGATTACTCCAAAACTAAAAACATCTGACTTCTCATTTGAAGGCTCTCCACGAAGAAATTCAGGAGCCATCCACTCAGGCTGAAAATAAAAGCAATAGAGTTACATGCTGATTGATGTGCTGGGAAGCAAATTTTCAACCTGCAAGGTATTGATGGAAATAACTGACTTTCCAAAGTGTACAGAAAATGAACCTATTCTATAGTGGACAATGGAAAACATTTATAATCATTGAAAAATAATACCAAAAGGTAGAATAGCAATAAATGAAGATTGTCTCCCATCACAATATAACTCAAGCCAACTACTAAGGAGCGTTCATTTCAGACAAGTTGCCCTTCCCAGTTCCAAAAGTGTGATTTCTTGAGCTACGTTAAAGGAAATTTTATCATCAACAACAAACCCCTTTAACCTGGTGTTTTCACCCTACAGTCCTCACCCCTATAATTCGTTCCAGAAGTAATCTTCTTTTCATAAACATTTATCTGAACACTCAAATAACAGGTAAGGAGCATCAGGGATAACTTGGGAGTATCTTCAAGCTAAAAATGTCAGTTATATTGTGTTTAAAGTCGAATTGCTCTGAGACCTCTGGAACAGCTGCCAATTACTAAAAACTTCAAATGATTAATCAGGAATCTGAGTCACAAAGAGACAGCTATGTACTAGTTAGATATCTATACTGCAAGTTACTAACACCTATGAAACCAAAGTACTCTTAATTATCAAGATATATCAATACAAACACAGATGGCTATTTTTACTAGTTAGATATCCATGATGCAAGTAACTGATGCCTATGAAACCAAAGGACTCTTAATTATCAAGATATATCAGTACACACTAATAAATTTGGCATGGGGGGCTGTGAGAGAGAGAGAGAGAGAGTAGTTAGATATTTATACTGCAAGTTAATAACGCCCATGAAACCAAAGTACTCTTAATTATCAAGATATATCAATAAACACACTAATATATTTGGCATAGGGGACTGTGAGAGAGAGAGAAAGTAACCAATGCATACCAAACCAAAGTGCTCTTAATTATCAAGATATATCAATACACACTAATATACTTGGCTTAGGGGGCTCTGTGTGTGAGAGAGAGAGAGAGAGAGAGTATATACTGCAAGTAACTAACGGCTATGAACCAAAGTACTCATAATTATCAGGATATATCAATACACATACTAATATAGTTGGCATAGAGAGAGAGAGAGACAGAGATTATGACTCACTGTTCCAGCAACAGATTTCGATGAAATAAAGGTGTTCGCTTTAAATCTTGACAATCCAAAATCACACACCTATAAATATGAAATGCAACATATCATATATCCGATAAGGCAGTTGTAAAAGAAATGCAGAAATTTAAGAAGGAATTAAACAGATGTTAACACACCTTCACTGTCCAATTTTTATCAACCAACAAATTCGGAGATTTAAGGTCCCAATGAAGTATAGGAGGACTTAGATTATGAAGATAATTGATCCCCTTAGCCTGCTTCCAAAACCCAAAATTAATATTTTCTGACAGAACATTAGTAGCAGATAAATTATATGTAAATTACGATAACAAATATTACAGACCACATCCAATGCCATACGTAAGCGTCTCCTTTGATCCAGCAATTCCCCGGAAGCTGGTCTGTGTATGAGCCGATACAGACTACCCCTGTTCCACAAACCAAGAATCTTAAGCAGTTTCTTCTCAGATAATATTGAATCAATTACCATGCAAAGCACATGAATTTTTTACCTTGGCAGATATTCTGTTACAATTGACAGATGAGGACGCTTTGTAACTGCACCCATGAAAAGAACCACATTTGGATGGCGGACACGTTTCATTATTGCAACCTAAAGCAAAAGGAAAACTACAACTCAAGCTAAAGCCATAGAAAATCACATTATTGAGAATGTTGCTAACAATTATATGATCTATTAAGTATTAACAGGCAATGTGTTCTCACAACAAAAAATTTATGACAATTTGTGCAAGTATATGTGTAGACATATGTTTACAACTTGTTCAATGTGATGTTTACCTTACGTTCATAAAATTTTGCTTCCTATCAAAGAAACGAGCATGTAAATATATTTTACACATTCTATAAAATGGATTTCCAAGAGATTATGAGACAGAATATGGACTGACTGGTTTACAAATGGCATTTGATGTTTCAATCATATTAATCCAAACATGAGAAGATTACATTGCATGGCTATAGATAGCAAGGAGCCCATTAAAACAGATTATCATGTAAAAAAACGAAAACTGAACAAGATATGTCATATAATGGGGACCAACACAGATATGAACACAAAACAGGACATAGATAAAGTTTGCATGATGCGACATGACAATAATGACCGGGTACCTTAGACAACTCTTTTCACAAAAGGATTAAAAGTCAATACCTCTCTTAAAAACTCCTTTAACTGGTCATCAAGAAAATCTTGAACTGTTAAAACCTTTACTGCTACGTCCTGCATTACGAGGGTTTAAATAAGCAATGAAGTCAAGAAAGCAGTGCAAACATGAAAACATCCATTAATTAAATTTGATTTCACAAAATTGAGCCAGGTTGAGATTTCACATGGAGGTATCGAGATGCTTGCCATTCGTAGTTTCTTTTTTTTTTTTTTCTTTTTTCTTAATATATATATACACACACACACATTTACATAGACACCTTGGCTATTATGCTGATTGCAGGAAAGCAAAAGAAGTACATACATATACCCTCCATTTATAAAGTGCTTATCAAGCACATTGATTTTCCAGTCATAATTCAATTCTGAACAATTAATATATTGAAACTTCGCACATAAATCCCTGAGATAACAATGCACAGATTCATCCTCAGTTGGACCTGACTATGTGTGTTATTCAAATAACTATTCAACTACTTACCTCGTAGATCTAAATTGAACTCTAATGATCCTGGTAAAGGCTTATGCGGCATGACCGTCGAAATAACAGTTCAAAACTTTATCATTAGCTCCTCCAGCACAAAAATTTGTGTTTGTTAATATCAGGAGTTTATAAATTGGTGGAAAATTGGTGGAAATTTATCAATTTAAACAATCCCGCATGTTGAGATAGAGAAGGCAGGAGGTTCTTTAACAAAGTGTGCATTTATAGGCCAAGGCACTAAACAAGAAGAATACTGATTCTGCCATTTGCTCTAATTTACCATATACAAATAATGCAATATAGAAAATCAATGAGCTAACATTTTCAGACAACACAAAATAATCTCAGATGCAGCACGGTAATCGCATAATGTAACATAAACTCAAATGAAGGATCCTCCTCATATTTGAACATAAGAGATCAAGTCATAAGGTGCAAATACTAACCGATCCATGCCATTCTGCACGATGCACTGTCCCAAACGAGCCTGCAAGGCAAAAAAGAAAATCATCATGCTTCACATCATTGCATTCTAAAAGCAAAAGATTTCTATGCTTCAGAAATGGAAGTCGTAGGTAATAGAATGAAAATGAGGAAGTACCAGCACCAACACGCTCCTTGATATGCAACTCATCCCATGAAATCTCAAGCCAGTCCATCGCCAGAGAAGGTTCAAGATTCAAGTATCTTGGTATGGGTGCAGCTAGAAATTTGCCTTGTTTCTTAACTTTACTCTCTTCTTCCTTCTCAAGCTTAGAGGGCAAATTGGCCTTAGGTGGTTTGCCAACCTTTTTCTTTACTGAACTTCCAGATGCAATAATCTCATTGCCGTATGTGTGTTGAAGAACAACACTTTCATCACTAACTCCAGAAACGTCATGGATTGATTCCCCTGCAGCAACATTCAATGCTTCAGGCTTTTCTTCCAATTTCAAAGGCATGAGAGGCACTTCCTCTTCAAGATTATGTTGATCAATTGGGGCATAGCTGGAACTCTGCGGATCTCCAAATAGATCAGTATCCTTCAACGGTTGACCTTCTTCCTCGCTGCCTGCAAGAGATGGATTCCAATTTTCAGACTCATATAAGCAGGGTTGTCATAAATTGGGGAAAATCTTGTTACATTCAGGAAAAGAAATGTCCTAAAGAAATTAAAAGGCATCTGAGAACTTCAAGCATGCTTATCAATCGGACATGGGGATACTATCACGGGGAGGAGGTGAACAACCACCATCATCAACCACAATAACTCCGTATATCATCCAACAAAAGTAGAATTATAAAAATCATGTTGCCATATTTGCTATTCAAAGACCACAAGTATCCCAAGAGAAAAATGTAAACAGCTTTTGTTCACACATGAAGACTAAATGACATGAATGCAATCGTCTCAAAGACTGATAAGACTCATAACCTTGAAGATGCTCTCAACGCAGTTCATTCAACCTTTTTTTTATAATTTATGCATAGACCATCAGAAAAAAAATATCTTCCACTGTATACAAAATGTTGCATACCTGAATACAGATGATTTTCGGGGAAAGTAAAAGAGCGTCTTGACTCTGTAATTGATGCATTATCCTCATACGGTTGCTGGAATTCTTTAAGATGAGAAACTTGAAATGGTGAAGGCATAGAAGAAAGTAGTCCTCCATTGATTGAAGAATCTGGACCATGAACGTTTCCTGGTTCCCCGACCAGATCAACTACATATTCCCTGGTAAGAAAAACATACGTAAATAACAAAACAAAACACGAAAGAGGTAAGCTTACAGGGACAGAAGAAAGTTTGAGACCTTCATATAACTCCAGAGTTCATGGAATCACAAATAGGATCAATTATATATGATAGTCCACCATGACTTAACTGAGTTATGAAGGTTTCAGTTTCGTTTAACATAGAAGATTTTTCAATTTTATGTTGTTTTCGTCTAACAGAACTGCTGTTATTACATAGTCCCTACTTAACACAAGAAAAAACACTACCAAAGAGAAGGTTTCTCTCTACAACATTTTTTAATATTTTTACTTGTCATTAATTTGGCTTCATAATTGAAACAAAAAATTATCTTTGTGTGGTATAATTTAGAATTCAGAGTGACATCCAACAGTCCTAGAGAATTTACTCCACTCTCGTGACTCTCGTTACACATTTTTTCGTTTCTTTTCTATTTCTCAGTGTTAAGTTGTGTTGGGATTTGCCAACTGTTTAGGCATCAGCTGGACATACTAGATGATTAAATTTCTACCATAATAGAATTGGAAACATAATGTAAAAAATTGCTATCCAGACATGGTAAAGACTAAGATACAAATACTGATTATATCATATCAACTTTTAAAGTTGGTTGTTTGATTATGTTTTTGTTAGAAACTTCTCCACGATACCAATATTAACAAAACTCTAAGCATACCATAGAAACAACATAATTTGGCACAGAGACTAGGCAGTGATGAAGCAAAATGAACCCAACATCACCATAAATTAACCAAACAAATAATAATAATAATCAGTTAAACAGGAACATGTAAGAGTCATTAAAGTATTCGACCTTAAGGATTGCCTATCATCTTCTATTTTGACAAGGCAAGATGACCTGTGGTCTGCTTCACAATACTTGCAACCACGAGCAATCCGACATGGCAAACCTATATAATCTGCCAATTTCTGCACAGGTGAAAACATATCACTGATCACTGATCAACTCCTCTGAAATGACATTTTTTACTCGATTCTTAGAACTCCTTGTATTTGCATTTAAAGGATGATCAGTTCTTTCTTACACACATGTACATGCACATCTACTACAAAGAATGAGATAGCTCTAAGCGGTTTAAAAATTTACATGATACATTGCCAAAAAGTGACTCAAAATACTTCACAATAAGCTTGGATATTTTTGTCTAAATTAAATTTAATAGCATATCAGCGCAATCATAGCTGTTACAGCAACTTAAATTAACTCACTTACATGAGCATGGAACTCTTTCTACATGTGATTGCTCATTATTCATTATTAACGGTGATATAACAGCCTACGCAAAAAAAAAAAAAAAAAAAAATTCCCATCCTATAAATTAAGTCTTGAGCTACATTCAACACCTGTTTCAACAAAACAAACATGTTTCATGCAGAACAAACAAAGAAGAATAAAATTCCTTCTATCCTGTGTACAACCCATGAAATCATAAATTTATCACATGAATATTCAATTCAACACAGCAGACTTCACCTCACAGAGAATAGATATCTTAATAGACAGCTCTACAAAAATGTGGTTGTCAGCCGATGCTTCCAACTCAGTCGCACTCCCTTGTGATACCAATCCCCCTGTTAACAACTTCACTTATGCTTTCAAAAAAATCTGATACTATCTGGACATGCGAGTTCTAGAAACATGATTTTCTAAAATTGATTCACTGCCAGCAAGATAAAATTTTGAAACTAGCTATTAGGTTTTAGAAAAAAGAGAAATATTCACAAGTTGAATGGATGCATTATTCTTTAATTTCATGAACACTAAAAGATAAATCCAAACTCCATAAACAACCAATGCAAGAAATCTCCTTCCTGAACTTGTATACAAAAACACTTGTGACTTCCCCATATGCTCACATTCAATATGTGATGCCCAAATAAAATCAACAGAATGGATCTTTATGGACAAAAGAAGTTAGAAGGCACTAACTATTAGACAAGAGTACCCATCTACTGACAGTCGACAATGACTCCAGAGAATCCTAGGGTGGATCTAAACTTATTAAAAAAAATGCAATTCGGTTGTTCCTTGGCACAGAGTGCTAGCCCACCCGAGCCAACTAGTCTTTACATATTCCCAATAACATCAATGACTTGGGATGATTAAAATGTAGATAACCTGAAAAATATTCTCCTAATCAATGATATCTTTCCTCCATTAGCAAGCACAAAAACAAGTTTTCAGATAATTAGACCATTACTCCAAGCACAATCTTTACTTGTAATTAACAGATCAGAATCAAACTCTGTCAACACACTAGCCAGTTTTCATGCCAATAAACTAACTAAACCTTTTACTTCCCATTTCAAGTTACTACTTTTACGATGATAATGAATTGATTAATTTCGAAGTTGAGTCAAACACATCAAAACCTCCTGTCATGTATAAATATCTAACAAAACGATTCAACTTCAGCACAGCTACAGTTTTCCAGAACCAATGAGACTTAAACCCGAAACAAAATGAGTAGATGAAAAATAGTTAAAAAAGAGTTGTGTGTTTTGGTTACCTTGAATAGAATTGCACGGTGTCTGCAAAGTCCCATAGATAGGCTGCCTATAGGCAGCATAATGCACTTGCGAAGTTTTCTCAATCTCTTGCTAACCACTTTCCAGCGCTTGTGGAGATCGCCTTGCTCCACCGGAAAAGTTCCGCTGAGAATCAAACAAAGTCAATACCGGAAAACCACAAACACAATTCAAGAGTGCACATTAAAAACCTACCCCATACAGATAGCTACAAGTTGGCCAAGTTTCTCCACCAACACTAATGTATTCTCAGAAGCACAATACAATTCCTGAGCTTTGTCTTCAAGCTCCTTCAAGCGGGAATCGCCTTGTCTATCAATAAGAACCACCTCCATTGATGTCTCAGTAGGTTCAATGTCTTTAAGCGACATCAAAGACGGCAGCCGCTTTCCTTCCTCCAAATCATTGCACATCACCCACAGATACGGGTTCATTCCCAAAATGTTATAAAACCCATCCGATATCTTGTCCGTGTACGACAAGCAACCACTAACCTGAAAACCAACCACCACCTTATAGATTTCAATTAGCAAGTGCTTTCAAAACAGGAAAAAAAAATGATAAAAAAAAAAAATTGTTTGAAGGCATACCCAGAGACGGTAAGATACAGTTTCGGGATCAGTGACCTCGAGTTCACATTCCTGTATAAGTAGAGGCCCGTTAACAAGGCTTGCTTGCAACGTAAGTCTTCTAGCTAATGTGAGCTGCAACATGTAACTCTCTTTCGTCTTCTGAGCCAAGCTGTCCTTAGGCTCCTCTTCTGCCTCCACCTCCTGTCTCGACGTGGACACATGTGTCGACGCGTCCTTCACGTCACTCGAGAAATTGCCATCCAAAGTAGTCCCGGAAAACAAGTTCCCATCTAGAGTGGTCCCGGAGAACAAGCTCCCAGCATAGCTACTCCCACTCGATAGCCTCACCAATGACGCCTGAGGATCAAGGCTCCGCTCATTAACAACCGGCTCAGCAGGTGGAAGCAAGAGCTCACGATCTTCATCACTGGACGAAGGCCTGGTCTTCACGTGATGAGTAGATCTCTCTCCGCCTTTTTTTTCCGTCAACCAATCGCAAAAGGCGGCAAATTGCTGCTTTTTGAGATGGAACTTTTCGTCGCTACTCGTGAGGATCTCCGATAGAGCAGAACTTTTGAAGTTCTTGGCGGTGGTTTTTGGTTTTGCTGTTGTTGTTGTTGCTGTTGCAGAAGAAGACGACGTCGTAGTCTTGCGGTCGCTTTCAATGTTAAAAGTTTCCTTGGCCGTTTTCTTCTCGTGAAGCTCCAACAGTTGCTTATTCGCAGATGCATCGAATCCGCGATCCGGAAATTGCCTGGGGAAGAAGTAAGTCGTTCTGTGCGGCATTTTTTTCTTTTCTTTTTTACTCTCCTTTCACGGGGTTTATACACGCACGCACGCACCGACCCACTCCAACGCTTTTTTTTGTTTTTCGTTTTTTCGATTCTCTCAACTTCAGCTCATCGTCTTATACACCAAAACAACAACCTGATGATCACGACAGTACACAACCTCTACAAAAATTTAAAAATGAACAAAAAAAAAAGGAAGGAAAAGAAAAGGAACGGTGAAACTAAATAACAAAAAAAACTCAGTCCTGAAACAGTGAAAAGAAAACGAAAATTTTCATAAAACTTGAGATGATATCAAGTTTGGAACTTTAAGCTTCAAGCTCGGTCAGCTGCAAACTCGTTGAACCTCCACATTTTCAGGATAAAACTCCAGTAGAGCTCCTCGAATAAGGAATTCAGCGAGGTGTGGAGTACGTCAGGAAAGGAAAAGTTTTGAGATTGGATAAGCGGTTTTCACAGCAGAAACCGGAGGCAGCAGAAGAAATACAAAAAGCGGTTTTGCAGAGTCGCTTGTATTGAGACCTGAGAGAGCAAGAGAGAAAGAGAGAGCAGGTGGGATGTTAAGAGTTTTGAGGGAGTATTTTAAGAAGATGAATCGGTGGGAAATTGAATAATGGAGAAAACGAAAAAACAAAAAAAAAAAAAAAGGGAGAGCAGCTAACGGGTGCACAGAGCGTGACGCGAGCCTTTTGTGTAGGCAGTTAGACAGCTGATAACCGCACGAGTAAAATTTTCTGCAAAACTCGCTGCGACACGTAAGGGGTGCGCACTGCGCATTGGTACGTAGGTTAGACGCGGTTTGTTGCCGCAGGTTTTGAGAGGCTGATTGGATTATAAAATTGGAAACATATACCGCCTTTGGGACAAAGCGAGGGTGAAAGGACGTCAATACCCTCGCGTTTGGTTCGAATCTACAGATTTATTTTATTTTTATTAAAACAAATAGGCACGTGATGGTTGTTGAAATTGATACTTTGATACTGTTTCTTGTCTGTGTTGCTGTACTGTTAAAGGAGTGGCGTGTGTGCGAATTGGATGAGCAAGAAAACTGTTGGCCAAAATTTCACTTGGAGTGTGTGAGGCTGTCTAGCTTTTTGTTTATTAATATTTTTTTTTGACTAATCTATCCTCATTTGAGATTAACTGCTGGGGTTATGCTTTTAATCGAGGATTGGACTATTTCGTTATGGGGGATATGCTTTGGATCCTGTGTTGTTGTCGTTGATGTTTGACTGTTGGAACATTGAAGGGCTGGTTAACCAATTTGTTTACGATTTTTTTTTTGCCCTCCCATGCCAACAATTGGAAATTTTTGGTTCTCCTTTTCGTTTTCCATGCACCAAGGGCATTATTGATATAGACAATGTGCCTGATCTGGAAATGGACGTGTATTTTAAAATTCATTTGTTACATCCATTGCGTCTGTTTTGAGGTTGATACGTTAAAAGTAATATTTTATTCGATTTTGTAAATTTTGGGTTATTCTTGTTTAGGAAATTGGTTTTTTAATGATTAAATTAGGTATGAAATTATTCAAAGACCTAATTAAAACATTGACTAATAATTGAAAAGATAATGTTTGACTTTTCAAATTTTTCGTTCCAATAACATAATAAGTGAGTTATCATCGTCTTATTAATTATCACGCTATCTCGTAATCAAAACATAGTTAAATTGATTGCAAATCAACTGTCATTAGTCAATGAGCTGCTCTTGCATGACAACGAAAAATTTATCAAATTAGGGTTATGTATTACATCTCCCTATTAGTTAGTTTAATTAGTGATGAGTAAGTCTAATGCACAATAACCACTCAACTAGAGATCTTATAAAATAAATCAAGTATTGTATATAATAATTAATAAATATACACTCTTGTAACACAAAAAATAGATCTTATAACATACTTTGGATCTTAATCCCACATGACACATGTGAAATGAAAGTCTCATATAGTGTCCGAGAAGGGGAGCCCGTTAGGAGTAGGGATCATAGCCACCTCCCTGAAAAAGATATATATAACTTCATTTTAAAAATTGAATATCTAACCATAAATTATGTGATTCTTTTCACCTTGGCCTTTCTCAAAATGTTTACTTCAATGTAATGACAATTCAAATAAAAGTTTCCAGCACAACCCCAAGGTTCACACACGTAGCCAAATACTAGACGTGTGATAGGATTTTGCTTTTAAACAATGCTGCTTCTGTATGTATACTTACCGAAATTTTAAAATATATTTATTTATTCATTAATTATATGGAACATATATGCAATAGCATAAATTATATCATGTGTTAATATCAAGTCTTAAATACTATAATTGAGTATTTTTCTATCAACTTAAACTTTTAGATTTAATGGCAACTAATATAGTATCAGAACTTGAAAATTATTGGTTCGAACCCTTTCTCTCTTCATTATCTCAAATTTTTTTTACATATGTCATAATGGTAAATGGCATTTAACATGTATTTAACATCTATAAGTGTGTGTCATGTATTAATCTCAAGTCTTAAATATTATAGTTTGATTATTTTCTATCAACTTAAGTTTTTGGATCTCATCACAAGCTAACCTCAAATCTTAAATACTATAGTCGGACACTTACCTATTAATTTAAGTTTTTTAGTCTAATAGTAACTAGCTAATTAAGTGTATACATAAAATATATAGCATGATTACAATCGAAACATCATTTAATAGTAAAAACATTCATTTGTATATAATAAAGTTTTTCTAAAAATCTGTTGTGTAATGTACGAATTTAAAATTAAATTGAAAGTACTTTAAAAAAAAAAAATAGCATGACTTAGAAAACAAGTGTTTGTGAACCAAGAAAGTGTATTTTAAGTGTTGATCAGGCAAGCAAGGCCACTCACTTATCGAAAGCCATCTCCTTCTCGATTACTCTACTCTTTTATAACAAAGTAACCCATACTTATTGGACGATTTATGTTAATTAATTTCATGTACTGAAATCACGTACTATTTACAATCTTTAATCAAATAAACAAAAAAAAAAATCAGTGGTCCTCACTTCTCACAGCTAATTTCTTTTAAAAATTAATAGGCTGCATTCTTAGAAGAAAATAGATTTTTAAAATAATGACTTCACAGAAAAATAAGAGATATTTGGTTTTGTCCAATAATAGTGTAGATAAGTGGCCCGACTATGGTGGAGCACATAAGTTTAGTTGTTGATTGGTGGATTTAGAGATAGATAAATGTGACCACTTTAGGCATAAAGTGAGTGGTTTTGGGAGGCAAATGAAGCGCGGTCAAACAGTTTCTTATGTTGAAAATAAGTACGTATTTCCATTTAAAGAAACGATAGAATAGATCTGCAGCTGCTACTCCGATGCTCTCTACAAAAGAGGAAGTTGAATGCTGAAAGCAGACCATTATTATAACTTTTGAAACGCATAAAATTTCACCCACTTTCTTGAAATGCAAGCCAATTATAATTTTAGTTTTGTTATTTTCTTTTTCTTTTGATTGGGCTCTTTTATGATCAGTAATTATTGTCTATGAAAGATTTGCAAGTTAAATCCGTGGAATTTTAACGTGAATATAAATGGAATATTTTACAGAATTTTACATAAAATCCGAATAATCTTATTTATTTTAATTATTACATATAATTTTACGGGCTTCTCAATAAAAATTTTAATTTAAATTTATATAATTTTAATGATATAAATGTCAAAAGTGTATTATTGAATAACATTATCTGGTTATTTTGATGTAAATTGGTTTTTTTAAGGATCTGTTCATAGTAATTTTTTATCATTAAATCAATCATAAGATGATATTGATCTAATAGCATGCTCCCCACACTTACATTTAACAAGTTATAAGTTCAAATCACATCTACTTCTTTCAAATCTCAAATCTCAAATCATTGTAATTATTAAAAAATATATATATTCTGTTGTTATGGATATAAATTTTGTTAGGAGTTGTGATTAGCATACAATTTAAATCAATGTTTCATATCTAAGCAAAAATTGTTGTCTAAGCATCAGAAAATTGGTAGTCAGCTGATCGGTAAGACAAGAACCCCTAATCGAGGGTTTCAGGCGTTGGGCAGCCCAATTGGTGCAACTTGGGCTCTATGACTAAAAGCCATGAAGCACCTCACCAAACCTCTCACCCATCATCGAGCACCCCTCTTTTGCAAACCCTAATTCTTATCTTAACTATTGGTTTATTGTTGTCTCGCCATCACTACTATTGGTTGCCATCCTGCTGTCTTTGTTGTCGATCATCCATTTAGTTGAAATGGGTTGCAGGTTGTGAGTTTTAATAGTTTAGGGATAATCCTAAAAAATCACCCCTAGTTTACAAAAATATCCATTTTAGTACTTAGGTTTCATTTTTGTCCAAATTATCCATTCTGTTAGTAAGTTAACAGAAAAATTGATAAAATTACGAAATGAAAATTTTAACCCCGATAAAATATTTTCATTTAAAAAATAAAATAATTACAACATAATATTTTCAATTAAAAAAAATGATTAAAAAACGGGAGATTCATCAGACCATTTTCATCTTCAACCTCTTCAACATCCATCTCCATCATCATCAATCTTCATCACCAACCATTCAACATACCAGCCACAGACTCTATCAGACCACCACCGCCAACCACTAACTCTTTCTTTTTCCTCTTCCCCCTTTCTTTTTTCTCTAGCCCTATTTATGGGTTTCCAATCACTGGAAACCCAGAATTTTCTGACTAGAAAGCCAAAATTTTTCTGGGTTTCCAGTCGAAATTCTGGGTTTCCAGAATCCATCATCAACCCAAAAAAAATTTGTCACATCATCCATCATCAATCATCAACACCATTATCATCAATCTTTAACACAATTAAACTAAAATCAAAATCATCTGAAATCAACAACCAAAATCAATCAAAGTCAGCAACTAAAATCAACCAAGGAAGAGGCACAGCACTGCCCAGCTAACCACCAGCTAGAAGAAATACTGCGAGGGGAGATCGAGAGGGAGAAAGTGTGTCTGAGTGATGGACCAGTGAGGGAGAGCCAAAGGGAGGGAGTCGTCCGTGTGAGGGACTGGCGATGGCGAGGAAAGACTTTAAAAATGGACAGCAACCCGGCGACAAGACGAGAGTGGGTGAGAGGATGGTGAGATCTCGTATGGTTGGGAGAGGGGAGTGTGTCGAGACTCGACGGTGGTGGAATGGGTGAGCCAGAGTCATCGGCGGTGAAGATGGGTGGCGGCAGCGATGAGATCAATGGAAAAACAAGAAAAAGAAACGAGAAGGGTAGAAAAAGACACAGAGAGATTGGTGGCGTCGGCGGCGATAAGGAGAAGAAGAAGATGAACAGAACAGTTGTTTGGTTTCCGATTTTAACTTTTAATTGTAATATTATTTTGTTTATTTATATTATTATTATATTTTAAATTATTTTAGTATTATATTATTATATTTTAAAAAGTTTATTTATTTTCAATTTTAATATTATATTTTATATTTTTATTAATTAATTTTAATTAATTTTTTATCGCATTTCCCGTTTTTTCCTTGAAGTCAAACGGTCAACAAAGTCAACCTAACGGAATCTGTAACGGTCAAGGATATTATCGTCCTTTTACATGCCTTCAGCGGGCATTTTGAGTGTTTTTATTAACGTTAGGAGGGATTTTAGATAAAAATGAAACTATATATAGTAAAATGGACATTTTTGTAAACTAGAGACGATTTTTTGGGATTATCCCGGAATATATTATGCTCAATGGGTTGCTAACGGATCATTGTCATTGCCCCGTGGGCCATCGTCATCATCAGTTTGTACGTGAGTAGTGGTTTGGTCGTACGTGGGTAGTGGACATCAGATCATGGGGTGTTTGAAATGAGTTTGATTGGTAAGTGAATGAGGGGGGGTGTGGTTTATATAAAGAGGACAATTTGGTCATTTAATAATTCTTTTGTGTTTTTTTGCTAAATATTATTTATGTAATTGTGGGTGTAAAGGCATTTTAGTCATCAAAGGGCTGAAATATTTGTTTTAGTAGGTCATAAACAATTTCACTTTTGAAATTGATTAAAAATGAATTTTTACCTTTTTACATGTCTCTTTTTGAAATTATCACTTTGTTTGATTAAATTTAATCATCAGTCATCGAATTGATCGTGTTAATGTTGTCCGACGGTCAAACAGTATAAACGTCCACCTAGCCACCTAAGTAATAGGCGGCCTACTGCCTTGGGACGCCTAACAGTTTATTAGCATTGATAAAGAAACAGCAGCAATGCCAGTCTTCGTTGCTGAGTATAAACCGTATATAAATGCCATGCTTGTAGTCAGGTTTTGTAAAGCGTCATAAGGTGACGAATGGCACGTTTTTGTGATGAAATAAGAATGGGTGAGGTTTTGGATCAGACATCTACGTCAATTGTTAATAAAAAGAAGAAAAAAAAAGTAGGTTGCATCAAATCAAAAAAAAAAAATCAATTTTCAATCCATATTACTATATATTAGATTTGTTAGTTTGTCAATCATTGGTTGACTAATGTGTACGACGAAGATGGTAGGCTATTAACAGTTGTAGCTTGTTCACAAAGGTTTGAAAGTTATTTATAGAAACACTTTTTACTGTAGCCGAGCAGTTGCTTAGATGGTTTCGCATTCTGCCCCCCACCCATTTCTTACCTTATGCAGACCCTTTCTCCGTCTACAAGTGGATTGTTTCCTTGAGTATGAAAATTTCGTTCTTTAAAATCAAATCTCGTTTAATCTTATTTTATCCTTAAATTTATACTAGCCATAAATATATATATATATATATATATTGTTTTTATAAGAAATATTGTTCTTTTTGCATAAGAGCATCTTGCATTACTTTGAGGGTGAGTTTGGCGGGCAAGTAATTTTATGGGATCCCACAAAAGCCAGCGTTTGGGTGGGTAAGGAAATATGGACGGGTTTAGCAAATCTAGCTCATGGTGGATTTGTTATTTTTTTATTTTTTTTAATATATTGTAATAAATATAAATAAGTTAATAATTATAATATTAAACATATTTAAAATTATAAATTTCAAAAGGTAGAAAACTTTTAATATTAATGTAAAAAAAGTATATTCAATTAATTTCTATTTTTATTATTTATTATTTACATTAAATACATTTAAAAATAATTCAATATTTGTAAAAAATTAATTTAGCCAAATCCAATATAATCCCAACTATACCAAATATATTAATATTTATTAAATTTTATCTAATTCTATTATATCTAATCCTGCAAACCAAATGAAGCTAAGAAGAAAACAAGTATGTATAAGTATAGAAAGTGCTAAAATTAATGGGTACAAAGATAATTAAAAAAGCCACAACGCGAGCAACCCACATGCCTCTCTTTGTAAGAGGCATGGGTTCGGCAACCCAGCCCGCAAAATCCAAATTTATGAATATAATAAAATATAATAATATTTATATTATTTATAATAATAATAATAATAATTCGTCTCTCATCATTTATGTGTGATGATCTTTTATTTTTATATGGATCTCTTTTTTACCTTTACGTGGGTAGATCACTTCTAATTGAGAATAGTTTTCCAGTCATGTCTCTAATATCCTTTCTCTTTTGATTCTGATAATTCTCTGAAGCTGTCTTATATACCGTTCTTGTAGAAAATAATAATAATAATAATAATAATTAAGAAAGCCCTTACCATAATTTAACAAAAACAATCGCAATCAACACGACTTAAAAAGTAACTCTGACGATGGGAAATACTAGCTGTCAACACGAATTAATAAGCTTACGTCGAAAGTATTTTTATTGCGCAATTTTTATTGTAATGAATACTAGCTATTTTAATTTGTCTCAATTTTTATAATTAGGTAATATATGGTGGAAGTGAAACTGGAAGCATTATGTACTCGATTAGGGTATATTATTTCAAAAAATAGGATTAATCATCAATATGATGTGATACGATTTAGATAGAAAATACTCAATAAAAAGAAAAAAAATAGGCTGCATAATACATTGAATGCACCCAATATTTTATTGAAATATCAAGATTCATTCAAATTAGGTCATAAGATGTAAGTACAAATATGATTGATTATAAACAGCACATATTATAATTTAAATAGAGTATGTACAACATATCTAATACACTCAATATTTTCTCCAAACATCGTGAGAGGAATCATTTTGTGGTAAGTAAAGTCATTTCGTCGTAGCCCAAAATTTATTTGATGGTTATGTATATCCATGATTTATATAATATTTCCACTGCAACTTGATCCACAAGTTATGATTTCTTACGATTTAGCCCTCCAAATTGATTCATTGTATCTATCCTAGGTATTGGATTATGGGGGATCGGATTACCTTCACTCACACAAGTTTTGCAGCTAAAAACAATATTTTGACAACATCAGAAAAGCTTCCTAATAAAAACTCATAAGAGCATTTTCAACCATACTAAATATCTACTGTCTTTAGCTAAAACCGTTGGTAGTATCATTTTTTATGCATTCCAACTACTTCCTATGTGGTTAGTTATTTTATAAAATTTGAATCATCCTCTCTAACTATTGGGAGCAAAAAGGTCTTATCCAAAATTTTTCTTCTATTATTTTAATATTTAATTTGAAATAAAGTAATTTAAAAATCTAGCAAAATTCTCTCTCGTATTATTTTCATATTATTATTTAGTCAAAAATCTCTCATCTATTATTTTAGTATTAATACTTAACTAAAATAGAGATAATGGTAAGAGTGATTTAGTTAGAAATTACTAGCTAAAATAGGTTTTAGGTTATTTTAATTAAAATTTAGTTGAAATTTAGGAGTATGGTTGAAGATACTCTAAATTACTTGTAACTTTCTTTAACTAGGTAACTTGATTCTGATTTCAAATTCATTACAATTAAATATTGAAATTATATAAATTGTAACAAATCCAAAGGCTACAATCCATAGGTAATGTTACTGGTAAGGTAAGGAAGTTAAATTCTTAGAACTATATATAAAAAAATATTAATAGTGACCTCATGATTCCTGGATGTTTGGAATGGGACATTGAGTTGTTAAATGATTTGTTTGTTCCTCGCAATGTGGCTGCAATTCTCAGCATTCCATTGTCATATAGGTCGACTAAGGACAAAAGAATTTGGAGGTATAACAAGAATGGTGTTTACTCTGTCAAGACAGGATATCGAGTGGCTCTTGAAGTTTGTAACTTTTATTTGTTGAATAGAGTTTCGGGTAATTGGTCTCAGTTGTGGAGTACGATTGTTCCCCTAAAAATTAAATCGTTTATTTGGCGAGCTTGTCGTGATATTCTCCCTACTTGTTTGAATTTACGACAAAGAGGTATTCCTCTTGCTACCACTTGTGTGTTATGTGGGCATGATTTGGAAGATGCGTGGCATATTTTAATTTTTTGTCCTTTTGCTCAACAATGCTGGAGACAGACAAATATTTTGTTAAAAATTGATGGCTTTAATTATGTTAAGGATTGATTTTTTCAAGCATTGGTCTCTAGTGAGATATCCATTTTGGGTAAGATTTGCACTACTCTATGGAGCATCTGGGGTGAGAGGAATTCTAGGATTTGGCAGGATAAGTCTTACTCTCCAGCACAGATAATTTATTCAGGTTTTTCTTTTCTGTGTGATTGGCTTGCAGCTCAGTCTCACCAAGACATTGTTCATTCTATTTCAGCAAATGTGCACAGGTTTGACGGTTGGATTCCTCCTTCTCCCGATATGTTAAAATGTAATTTGGATGCAGCTCTTTTTCAGAATAAACTTTGTATTGGTTTGGGAATGGTGTTGCGTAATGAGGATGGTAGATTTTTGGGGTGTGCAACTCGTCTGATTAATGGTCTGTTTGACGTCAGGGAAGTTGAGGCAATGGGTTTACATGAAGCCCTCTCATGGATTAAAGGTTTGAACTATCATAATGTCATTTTTGAGCTTGATGCTAAGCTGGTGATAGATGCAGTGAATTCAAATTTGGCGGACATTACGGAGTTTGGTTCCATTGTTCAAGACCGTGTTTTTCTTTTAGCTGAAGAAAGTTTATTTTCTGTGGTCTTTGTTAAGAGATAAGATAATGAGTTTGCTCATGTTCTTGCTAGAGTGGCTCATTCTCATGCTAGTCACTCTGTTTGGTTTGAGCCTCCTAGTTGGTTAGGAGCTTTGTTATCTTCTGATGTTCTTTTGTTTTGAGTTATGATATTTATTTATTTAAAATATATATATTAATGGTACGTTTACTTCAATTGTAGTAATCGAAATGAAAATTAGAATGATTTAGAATCATAATGGTTTGGAATCGAAATAATATATTGAAATCAGAATGAGTTGTTTACTTTAATTGCAGAAATCAAAATTTAAATCAACAGTATTCTTATTGAACTGTTTACTCTACTTTGGAATCACAATGAATAATTATAAATTACAAAAATACTCTTTATTAACAATATTTTATACTCCCTTTTAAAAAATAAACTTTCTTAATAATATTGTTGTAAACATATTGTGCATCCATATTTTACTTTTTATTTTTATTAATATTAATGAATTTCAAATTATTCATAATATATGAAATCACACTATAATTTCTTTTTTTTATTATTATTTTTAAACAAAAATTACATAATATTATATTCATAAGAATATGGCAGTCATGATCGTCATATTCTTATTTGAGAAAGAATATAATATTATGTAATTTTTGTTTAAAGACAATGAAAATAGAAATTATAATGTGATTTCAAATTATATATTAACTTTATACTAATAAATTGTTACTAATCTCTTCAAAAAGTCTTTTTAATAAGGGGTGTAAAAATATTTTTAATCTAAAAAAGAAAATGATAATGAGATTCTTAGGTGACATGAGGGGAACAAAATTCTCATTCTACAACTCTAAATTCACGTGGGACTCATCAATTTTTTTTCAGTACGAAATAATTTTAGAGCAGTAAACACTATTAATCATTCTCATTCTCTATCTCCATTTTCATTCTTTATTCCATCAAGTAGACATACCCAATAGAGAAAACGAAAACATAAGGTGTTGTTTGGATGCATTTTTTAAAATGATTTTTCATTTTCAAAAGCGAAAAATGAGAAAAAGTTTTTTGGTAACATGTTTTTAAAAATGTGTATTTGAAAATGAAAAACACTTTAAAAAAAAAAAAAAAAAGATAACTACAAATTGAAAAACAATTTTTTTATGTTTGTCATTATTTTTAAAACAAATCATTACGTTTTCCTCTAAACAACTATTTTAAAAACAACAACAAATATATTTATATTATTTTTTTATTTTTAAAAATAATTTTTAAGAAACCGTATCAAATACATTACACTTTTAAAAATATCATTTTCAAAACGTTCATTTTATTTTTTAAAAATATTATTTTAAAAATAATTTCAAACGTACTGTAAGTATGTGGCCACTAGATGGACATTTATTCGTTATGATTTGGTGAGCAATTAGTCCTTGGTCAAAATAAAATAATTGACAAGGGGGCTGAGAACATGACGGGCGGTGGGCACTTTATTTGATTAATGAAGCTAATGGCCTAGTATTTGGGGGCAAAGGTAATTAAGTTATAGACTAATTGAGATTAGTGGCAGAAAATATCGTACGATCGATTGGACACGAATTTGATTGGAGCATGCTCTGACCCGGGACAGGAATTTGATTGGAGCATGCTCTGACCCAGGCGTTAAGAATCTGGCATGGGTTTAAGAATCTTGACTCCCTCGATGTAATAAAACAGAAATTTCCTCGCTTCAGCCAAAAAAAAATAATAATCAAATCTCATGTGACTTTTTTTGGGACGACTAAAGATGTCTGCACTTATTCGGTCTGTCTCTTAATAGTAGTGATCGTACGTAACCCTTGTTCTATTGAAAGATCTTATTTTTACCAATAAAGTATCAGTTAAAATGGAAAAAAAAAATGAAAGAAAGAAAAGATGTTAGAAGTTGATTCTTAATGGATTTCTTTGATTATTTTAATTTCTGTAAAGATGATTTTAATTTAAGTTTTACTTTATTCAAGTTTTGGACAATTACTTTTCATTGAATACATTTTTTTTTTAATTATATTCTATATATTAATGTTATTGTAAATTATACAATAAGTAATATATAAATGTCATAAATCATGAGACAATTTGAATCACTAATTAAATTAAATTTTTGTGAGAGATTGAAAATTTGAATTTTTTATTTTATTTAATTTTTTATACACATTTAAATTTAAAATTATTATTTAAATTGTTAATCTTAATTTAATTTTATTTGTTATATATATAATTTTTATTTTTATCATTTTCTGATTGACTCATATTTAATTAAAGGCTTTATTTACCATCTTGTCCTTAACCTACTAACAGTAATGACTTCGTCTAACATAAATTATAATGGCAGGGTGAAAAAAATACTAATTTCGAAACAATATTTTATAAAATGTTTTTTTTTTTAAAGTAAAAGTTGGGAGTTTTTTAAGAATTCATCCTAAATTTGTTTCAATATTTTACAATTAGGGTTGATTTTGATAATATTCCTATAAGTAGTAAATGACATGTCAACCTCACATGGTCTCTTTTATATGGGTCAAACGATTCAAACCACTAACATATGACGGTGAAATCTGTAACGTCCCAAAATTTTCTGAATTTTTTTTATATATATATTGAATTTTATTTTCAAGGGGGATTAAAATAAAAATTCAATGAGTGGCATAAAGGTAATAAAGTAGTTGATCTTGGGGTTAAGATGGAATAAGAAATGAAAGAAAATATCAAGTTAGGAATATTTCTTATTTGAGGGGTTTAAATGAGAATTTTAAAAAGTTTAGGGGTCGATTTAGCATTTTAAATTTTTGAGGGACTAAATTGTAATTTGACATAAAAAATTATATAAAAAGATAAGCATAGTAACCGACACTATTCCTTTTTCTCTTTCCTTCAGCCGGCTGTATCTCTGGTGCGAATTTTTGATTTTTTTTATTTTATTTTCTATTTTCTTTATTTCTTTTAGTTTAATAACCCTTTTTAACCCATTTCTTAGCCAAAACACCTAGATCTAACCTCATTCAAGCTATGGGGTGTCTAAATCTAGACTTGAAAAATTGTCAGTGAAGTGAAATTCGGGTAAGTTAATTTTTTTATCCCATTGAGAGCTCAAATCGTGTAGAAATTCATGTAGAAGCATGCTAGAATATTTAGGAAGCATCAATAACATTATATGATAGCTTAATCACCTCTCAAGCATGATTTTCTTTAATTTTTCAAACCGCAGGTAGAGAAATACGCGATTCTGATCCCAGAAATTTCAATTAAAGATTTTAGGGATCAATTGGGAGCTGTTAGAGGCTAAAGAAAGCCCAAAGGTTGGTGTACTCATATTTTTAAAAATTTTGCTTATTAATTCCGAATTTTAATATATATTTATTATTGTGATAGTTGATTTAATTGTTTGTTTGAGATATTAAATTGTTTTGGGTATTAATTATATGTTATTTACTTAAATTATTTGAAGAAAAATGATTTCGAAACAATTTTCGCAATTAAAATCCCCTATAGTCGAAATTGATGTATAAATTATTATAGGGGTATTTTCGTCATTTTGTTTGCCTTAAGATGATAATTATGTGATGTATTGGTGGTATGTTTGATGGATTTAATATTTGAAATAAAAAAAAATTTTGAGAATATCCTATTTTGGGATCGTCCCAAAAATATGAGAAAAAGGGATAATAATTTTATTAAGATGTGATAATGAGATTAGGGGTGAAATGGTCATTTGAAATGATCACGAGTGATACCCCGAAGAATCTGGAATAACAGATTTAAATATGGAATAAAATGTTTATGCGATGAAAGTCTTGGTAAATTCTGTATTTTTGAAAAATTTAAAGGGCCCAAGTAAAACTAATCACCGGTAGGTGGGGATTGGTAGTTGGCTAGCCAATAGGGTGATTTTTAGCAGTACTGCACCGTTATGATTGCTTATAGACGTTGTATGACGGACTGTGAGAGGCACCGAATGCCCGGTCCTGAAACGGAAACAGATTGTGATATGCGACCCGGTGGATAGACACCGAGCGGCCGTTGCCGGGGTTGCCGTTTAGTCTGGCTGATGCCAGTAAACCCGTTACCGATCCATGGTATCGTGATAGATTTTACAAAGGGCTAAAATAAATTGAATAAAGAAAATCTTGTGATTTTATTTGATAATGGCATTTGTGAAAATTAGATTGTGATTGTGCTTGCAATAAAAATGTATTGGAAAGTCACAGAATTATGATTTATTTTGTGAAATTGCGTACCGTGTGTTTTATTGATAAATAAATTATGATCGTGCATATAGTTTTAATTTATGCTTGTATTTTGAAAATAAATATGATTTCAATATTATGTGAGTACACCCACTAAGTCGAAAGACTTAGCGCGTTGGATTTACCGCGCGTAGGTAGTTGAGTAGGGCTTGAAGCAACAACGAAGACAAAATAGCTGCAGTTTCCCTCAAGTCACATCCGCCCTCATCATTTTGGTAATCATCATTGTTGTGTTGTCGGAATAACTTCTGTAAATTATCCGTTGAAAAAGATTTTATATGGTATTATCTTTGTAAAATATTTGAATGTTGATCGAAATATTTATGATCAAATGATTGTGTGTTGGAGTGGATTGGAAACGGACGAGAGGTCCGAAACCAGAAAGTTGAAAAATGAATTGATTTAGAAGTGCGTTTTCTCTACAGGTTTAAATTTGGATTTTCAGAAAAATAGAGAAAACTCTGTCGAAATTTCGTTAAAGTATAATAAGAGTTTTTGAAAACGATAATTTTTATAAAAGAAATTTCAAAAATAAGAAAAAGAGTAACATCCCACGCCTCGATCCTCGTACAGACGGGAATTTGGGATAAGGGTATTACAAAATCTTTGTTTCAATCCATACATATAATTTGAAGCTGACAAGTACTGCGCGTGATATCAAATCATAGATACATTAAAACTGGGCTATCAATATCATGGGTAGTCTTTGAAATCTAGACGAAGGATATAAATATAGAAAACTGTTTTTCAACATCATCCTGACCCCATATAACCCAAAGTAACTGGTTTCCATTATTCGAATTCATTTTATTCCAATTTTTAGGATATAAATAATACTATATTTTTTAAAAATTTATTTAAATAATATAATAAATTGATATAATTACTTATAAGATTATTATATTATTTAAATAAAATTTTAAGTAATATAATATTAATATATATATTTTTTCTAATGTAATTGTCACGCATGGACCTATCAATTCACGATATCAACCTAAAAAAAAGGAGAGATGCTGTATTCCATATTAGGCCTCCAACCAAAGCGCAAATAATTAATGTGGACGGCTCTAACCACAATTTGTTGACTCTATCCCACGCCCGTGACTTGCACGTGAACCATCATCTCCGTCGCTCACTCCCTTACAACTTACGTGTTGCTTTGCACCGCCACGACGTCATCGTATTTTTCTTAACTATAGTCTTGATCACTTCTTAATACAGGTGGTTATACACCAAACCATCTATCAACTGATAAAGATTTTAATTTATTAATCATATTTTATGAATTTTATATGAATAATTTATTGTTTTTATATTAGTAATGTATCTTAATAAATTTCGATAGTTTTAAATCCAATTGATATCATATTTAAAAAGATAAAAGAAAGAGAATTCAATTGTTTTCTTTATAAATTGAAGTTATTCTAAACCATTTTAATTTCGTTTCCATATTCTTTAATAATTCTGTGCATATTTTGATCCGTCGAGAGCAAATTTCACTTCAATGACATCATAAAAAAATTGATTTTTTTTTACATACGTGATTGATAAATAACTTTATTTTTTTATGTTAGATTATGTTATATTAATTTAAAATTTACAACTTTCAAGTTTAATATGTAATTTTATTAATAATGGAGTCAAAATTTAATTATTGAACCAAAGAACATGTTCTAAATTTTTATTTCTAAGTTATTATATATTATTATCGACGCAACTAATATATTGAATTGTATTTGCATTAATTAAACACATCCCAGTTTTAAATAATAATATTAATAATAAATACATCCCACAATCTTTAATATTCAAAACCAACGACAAAGTAATTGGGATTTGAAATGTACACCCATATTATGTTAAGTTTGTGCACCAGCAAACAAAATCTAAATTTAATCATTTTCAAATATTTAATATTATTATTAATTGTCTAGGAAGGATTATTCATTTCAATTAAAGTGAGAGCTACATTTTTTGCTCTTAATTGAGTGGACGGACTCACTTTTATTATTTTTAAGATGAGTCACCTATTCATTTAAGGACACAGAGGGTACTATAATAATAATTATTATTACTGTAATAGTTTGAGGACAACATGTAAAAGTTGCATGGTTTTATCTAGCCAGCTGCTGGCCTGCACTTTAATTAATGTGGCTAGCTCAACCAAGAGACCTTTTTCTCAGCTTCATTATTTCGTCAATCATCACGAGTTTACATTACTTCAAATACCTACTGTGAATGCCCTTATTTTGCCGACATATGTCATCTTTCAGGAGGCAGAAAGTCACCATCATAAAATGTCTCACAGTCCTTTTCATTAGAGTAACCATAGTTTGCCATTTTTAGCTTTGAAAAACTGAAGTAGTTTTTGTTTCCCCTTTCTTTGGGGGTTGAGGTATAGGTGTACCAAGTTGTTACTATTTCAACTTTCACCAATTTATCAAACAATATAGTTCCTTAATGTTTGTTTTCTATACTCTCTCTCTCCCTCCCTCTGTCAATTTTAATTAATCATGCTGTCCTTTCTCATTCATTTTTTATATACAAACTGTTAATGGCAAGGGATTGCTTGTCCTGATGAGTTTTATAAGTAGGAAGAAGCTGGTGAGATTCACTCAAATTGATTAATTGTTAATTAGGATAATATATACCTTGAATGGAACAGATGGTTAAATAACAAGAGAATATTAGTCTATATAATTATGCTAATTACAAGTTGCGTTTGGGAGTTTGAGTTAGCTATGACTGTGATGTGTGAATTGTGAATTGTGATCGTCAGTCACTTTCCAGAATGAGTGTGCTTCTCTTGTATTTCACAATTAACTCTTGGTGGTTGGCTAGTGATCTCAATAAGGCAAGCCAAATCTATTTGTTAATGTGTCATGGTGATCAAATATTGTTAAGGCAAATCATTAGAAATGGGTTTTAAAATTTAGGGAAAAAATCATTTTGGTGTTTAAGTTTTTAAAAATTATCAAAATTTTAATTTTATTTCAAAAAATCATCAAATCATTCGTAATCTTTTAAAAAAATGTTAAATTAATTATTTCCATCAATTGACTGGGAATCAAATCCAATAGAAAAAAAAAAAAAAAAACTATTTTACCCTTCATTTTATTTGTAACGTATATCATTTTACCCTTAATAAAACCAAAAATTACAATTATTTAAAATAATTTAAAAGTTAAAATTAAAATAATATTTAAAATCTAAAACATAAATAAACTTAAAAATATAAATATAAAAAATAAAAAATAAATAAAAAGCACAGATCATCTTCAACCTCAAGCGCCAACAACAATTGGTTTCACGACCAATCAAACTGCCTTCGTTGCCGGCCACAATCACATCATTACCTCCATCACACCACAATATCACCACAAAACCAAATCGCACCATAACCATAAGTTAACATCATCACAAACCCATCTAGTTTCAATGAACGAATCCAGGCCAGTTACAAAACAAATTTTATGTGATCCCCTACACATAGTGAGAGAGAAAAAACAATGGTGACAAAGAAGTAGGCGGCGTGGACCAAGTGGAGGAGGAGTTCACCGTCTGGAAGAAGAACATGTTGTTCCTGTACGACGTCATCCTCTCGTACCCACTCGAGTGGCCGTCGCTCATCGTCCATTGGGTCCTTCCCCCTCTCTGCCACCCTACCCAATGTAGCCCTCTTTCGCCGTCCATATGTTGGTCCTCGGCACCTACACCTCCTTCTATATGATTTTTTATTGAATTTGTTTTATGGGTGTGTAGAAATGTTGTGGTTTGATTTGATATCGATGTAAAGGTTGAAATTTTTTTTAGATTGATTTTTTTTTTTAATTGGTGAGTTTATAGATATGTTTTTGGGATTTGATTTTTGGGTTTGTTTTGTGTGTATCAAGTGTTCGATGAAATTACTAGGTGAATTTGTTGTTTTGTGATTTCAAGATTGGATGGAATTTGCTTACTGAAACTGAAGTTCAGTTTTTTAGAAGATGTTTAATTGTTTATGGATGCTGTTAAACACTTGAGTTTCAAGTCTTCTGGTTTCAATGAACCCAGACAATTGGGTTCATTTAAAGTGGGTTTGTTCAAACTTTTTTGTCTGTAAGTTGTTTTTTGGTCAAATTTTTTATTTTTAATTTGTTGTTTTATATTTTTATTATTTCACCATTCATTGGTTGACAACTATCTTCTTTTTTATTTAAATTTTCTATCCACTAATCAAATTATATAATGTTTAAAATATCCCTAAGAATCATAGTTAATGTAAGTTTGATTACCAATGATAAGAAAGATTAATATGATATTTTTTTGAAATTTTATGAATAATTTGATTATTTTTTCGAAACATAATTAAAAATGTGATCATTTTTTAAAACTAGAGAGGAAAATAATTTTTATTCTAAATTTTATTTCGAAGTTAATTTGAAAATTTTCAAAAAAAATATTTAATGAAAAATCGTTGATAAGAATTTTATTCAAGCATTCTATCCATATTTTAATACTTAACAAATCTTTTTTTTTTTTTATACATCAAATATATTGAAATTTATATATATTACTTTACATAATAACTTTAAATATAAACAAAAACCACCAAATTTCAACATGAGGGAGATTTAAATTTAAAACATTTTGTACAACAAAAACAAAATACCAATTGAACTAGGTACAACCGGCAAGTGCACATAACTTTCATACATCTAATCAATTATACCAAACCTAAGATAAACACTCATGGTATATTTACTTGATAGATTGAAAAATAAAAATAATTGATAGTATTACTTACTTTAAAATAATTTCGTAATAATAACGAAATTATAGATTTCATATAAATTTTGGGTAATGGAATGAGAATCTCATTTTTACTATCTTATTTAAAAATCTCATTTTCATTCCTCTTTTCGAATTAAAAAGATTTTATACCACCTAAATTTTATTTTTTGTTCTATAGATTATATGATGTATTGTTATTAAATAAAATTGTTGCTTTTTACAACATTATTGGGTTATATGAGAGTTTAAAGATAATAATATAATCAATAATTATAACAGTTACAATGATGGAGTGTAGCATAACTCTTATGAGAAAGATAAATACATATACATATAAAAACAAAAATGATCATCATATTCATATTTAAGAATGAATGTAATATTATGAAATTTTTATTTAAAATAATGAAAAATAAATTATAATGTGATTTCATATATAATGGATGATCTGGAATTCATAAATATTAACAAAAATAAAATGTAAATTATAGATACATAATGTACTTATAATAATATTGTTAAAAATAATTAATAATATTTTTATAACTCGTAATTAATCAATTTTGATTTTAAAAGAAAATAAACTTATGATAATTAGCCCATTGAAAATATTGCTTCCAAGTTGTACATAGGTCAATCACGTTCGCGTGTTTATTAGGAAAAAAAAAAATTGTTGCAGCGTTTATGGATTAACATAACGTACTTATAATAATATTGTTAAAAATAATCAATAATACTTTTGTAACTCTTAATTCATCAATTTTTATTTATTTATTTATTTATTTTGAAAAGAATCAATTTTTATTTTAAAATAAAATAAACTTCTGATAATTAGCCCATTGAAAATATTGCTTCCAAGTTGTACATAGGTCAATCACGTTCACGTGTTTATTAGGAAAAAAAATTGTTGCAACGCTTATGGATTATCATTGTATACACTATAGAGTGTGACCTATTATGGCCCATCGTTTGAAACAATTCATTGACCATGACTTTAATTTATAATTGGCTAAAAGATCTCCACAAAACCCCAGATCAGCTTTTACGTATTTTTTATAAACAAATGTACGAAATCAAACTAACAAAAGAACAATGAGAAAGGCAAAAAGTTGCCTTTGAATGTTTTTAATGGGCCTCGTCATCCTCCAAAAAGACTGAATCGAGACACCCCATTAACGGAATTTATTCACTATAAAGAAGATACGTTGCAGCTGATCATGCTTTTAAAATAATAATTATCGACTCATGTAGGAAAAACAGATGCCTTAGCTGCCCACATATTGAGTTCATTTAAACATAAAGATTATATAAAATAAGTGACCACTAACGTTATCATTTTAGTTATCTTCGAATGCTTTGTCTACAAAAGATCTTTGTACATTGCAATAATAGTTTACTCGAAGAATATCTTTAAGGATCTAGGTTGCTGTTTGATTTGTAAGTTAAATATCATTAGTAATATGTAGTGTACAGTACTACTAGGGATGGGTCTTTGATTGATGTGAATTCTAAATAAACACATTTGTTTTTGGTATTATAAACTGCATGATAAATGATCAACCTCCAGAAGAAAAGCTATATTTGTTGTATTAATTGTTCGGTAACAACTTTTCAAATTAAACGCCAAGTATAATATTGTGAATACATTACTTAAAAATTATGATAATCACAAACCAATTTTGGCCCAAAATTATTGTTCAAAATTTTATTTAAAATGATATGATATGTAAATTGTGACTAAATAAAATAATTACTATTCATTTTTCATATGTTTGAGATGAACTTTGGCCTAAATTTTGGATTAAGTAGTTGTAATTATTTTCAAAATTAAGTGACAAATAAAATTAAGAGATTACATACGTGTCGGTTGAAGTATTTAAAAAAAATGATATAATTTCAAATATAGAAGCATTAAGTTTAAGTTCTCCCTTGTGGTTGTTTCATAATTGCATCACAATGACAATCAAGGTGAGATAGACTAGTCAAGTTGTATATCCCAATCCACATTAATAAGGTAATACATTTGAGTCATATCTTTTTTTTCTGAAATTTCATATTGTAATAATTTTTTTAAAAAAATCATAAATCTAACATTTTTACGGTGCACGACAAATATGAGAATGAATCTCAAGTGTATGTATAATTTGTCATTGAGTGATGTTATATTATCCAATATTTTAACCGAAATCATTATCTAAATGATGTAACAAATTGATTTATAATCACCACATCATCAATTAATTATCTCATACTTAAAATGATTGCTATAAATCAATTTGTAATATCATTCGAGAAAAAATAAAAAATTGGAAAGTTTAGTTTATATTTTATGATATTATCTGAGTTATCAATATTAATAATTATACATCATTTATTATATTGTTTGGAATGAGGCTTTTAACTAACAATTTGTGTTAGGTGTCACTACTAATTTAAAGAACTTAAATTAAACTCTCACGAAATATATAATTAGTTTGTATAATACTACTCACATAACTTTTATACAAAATGATGTTAATGATAATTTATATGAATATATAATACTCAGAAAATTTAGAAATTCAGCATGAACACACCATTAGGGCTGACCTTACTCAAAGCAAGACCTCAGATGAAGTTATAATGTAATACTATTTTTTTTAAAACAAATTACTCAAAGGCAGATCTTAGGCCCCTTTACATACTTAATCTTCTTTAGGTACAATACAATCAATTGGTTCATTAGCTAAATTTTTATAACTTTTATTTATTATTATTTTTTTTAAATACTTTGCTTCACTAATGAGCAAATTATCAACTACACCTTTTTGAGATTGAACTAACTCTTCCACTCTTTTCTTCTTCTTTCGTTTTTCACACCCATTCGTCGTAGTTTCTAGCATACATTTTTCTTAAAAAAAATGATGAAAGACAATAAAAAAAAAAAAAGTCACATTAAACCGAGAGAAAATATAGCATATGATTTTTTATAAGAAGCAAATTTTGATAAAGTTGAAGTAGCACCCAATCTTCCACAATGACTAAAAGAAAACAAAACCAATCAATTACTTGATATAGTGAAAACAGTAAAAAATAATAATAATAAAATAATAAAGAAATATTAAAAAAATTTGAAACTTACCTTTTTTCCTTAAGAATATGAAATTGAGATTATTTACGATTGAAGAGAATGTTGATTGAGATTGACCACAGTTAAAGAAAAATATTGATGTAATTAGAGGGTTTTGCAATGTAGGAAAGAAATAAGATTGTTATTATAAAATGAAAATGCATTATATATAAAAATTAATTCCAGATTATCTTAATTGCAATTTACCATTTGTATTGTTGAAGTTTTCAAATAAATTAATGCCAAATTATGTTTATTAAAATTGTACCTTTTGGATGGTTGAAAATTTCAAAAGAAAAGTAATATCAAACTATCTTGTTGCTTATATTTTTTTCATTTAACTTTAGGTTAAATATCATTTATGTCTAAAATATTGAAAACAACAACTTCATCAAAAATAAACTCTCATTTATTAAAAGAATACTACTATTTAAACTCTCATTTATTACTTTGGAGATAAAGTTAATTTTTAAGATAAAATTCCGATTTATTACAGTAATGATTTGTACAACAATTTGCTCTTTCTCTTTTTTGATGCAATTTGCTCTTTCTAAATAAAAACACATAAAATTATTTTATGAACCTCCAAAATTTTGATAAATATGGGCCCTAGGCCACTGGCCTTACCCTAAGGCCGGCCCCGCACACCATTCAAGTGTTTTTGTCTGTCTGTAGACATGTGGACATGACAATGGAGGCTGTGGATTCATTTAATGAGGTCCACTATTTTTTTAAAAAAAAACAAAAACAAAAGAGGTCCACTATGGTTTTGGGCCTGTGGAATCCATAATCAGGATTCAGGCCTGCATTTTTGTTTTTCGGAGTAACAATATTGACGCCCATGTGCACCCCTTTTTATATGTTTATCTCATTATTTTTCTTTAAAATATTGAATGCCTGTATTCAAACCTCATAAAATACTAACATATCATTTTATTTTGCCTAATCTCCATTACCATCGTCGTCATGATCTCCATCAAAATTTTATTTTTTATTATTATTATTTTTTTAAAGTTGTCTCTCTTCAAAACTTTTCACTAACAACACAAATCCACAACAACAATCATCGAAGGGCCGGAATTTGCTGTTGTGTTTTGGCGAAAATTGCGATTAAAAAAGGGCTGAATTTTGAGCTTCGGATCGGCTTGTTTGATGCAAGTGGACAACAGCCGGTTGCTGTCACACCAGGCCAGCAGTCGTACGGTTGCTGGTGTTTTAAACGAGCGATGCTGGTGCGGCATGAAACACCAAGACAGCGGACCAGCAAGGGTGCTGATTCACCAAGACAGCGGTTGTCAGTGTAGACCTGCAAACCAGTCACAAGGCTGCTGTCAATGCAGTTTTGTGCTGTCTTCGACACCTGTGCAGTTTGTGAACCGAACGGCGGCAAGCAACTTGAACTGCTAAACCGTTGCGGCAGCAAAAGTTGCACCCAAATGCTCTTATTTTGTGCCTTTTTTCCATTTAATTTCACTTTATAATTAGTTATAGAGAAAACTTCAAAATTAACTAGCCAAAATAAGAAAATTGTTTGGATTTATTTTTGAATTGGTGTTTTGACAAACAATTTTTAAAAAGTGTGTATTGGACAACACTCCCTCATGTTTCTTAAAAAACAGATGAAAATATACTTATATTTTTATTGCACAAGACCCCCCGTACTTAACCTTATATTTATCAACATTAACTGAGTGAAGGGTATTTAGGTATTTTCCCTCTCTTTTTCATCTCACCCACCATCACCGGTTCTCACCCATCTCCCTCTCTTCCCTCTCTTCCTCCAGTTCGTTCCTCACCATCGCCGGTTCGTTTCTTCTCCCTCCAGTTTGTTTCTCATCTCCCTCTTTCTTCTCTCTTCCCTCTCTTCCTCCAGTTCGTTCCTCACCATCGTCGATTCTCACCCACTCACCATCATCGATTCTCACCCACCCACCATAACTGGTTAAAACTTCCCATTTCTCTCTCTTCTCTCTTCCCTCTCTTCCTCCAATTTGTTCCTCACCATCGCAGGTTCTCACCCACCAATCTGTCCAGATCTGTCTAGATCTCTTCCTTCTCCACCGTCGCACCATCACCGGCTTCCCGTTCCTCCAATTTGTCACTATCGTCGGTTCTCACCCACCAATCTGTCCAGATCTCTTCTCTCTCCACCGTCGCACCATCGTCGGCTTCCCATTCCTCCAATCTGTCCAGTTCCACCACCTGTACAGCGATAGCTCACTCCCATTTCAAGTTGGAGGACGTCGCCATCACCACCGACGAAGAGGACGATGGCGCCATTCTTAATCTTGTCTCCTTCAACGCGATCTCCCCTTCCTTCGCTCCTTCCCGTCGACTACCTCCCCCAATGATCTCTTGGTTTTCATGTTTATTTTTGGTTTCTGTGTGTATGTTTGGATTTTGTATTTGTAGATGATGAAGATGATTTTTTTTTGGTGTTTGGTTTGCGTGGTGGATGTCTGATCTGATGGAGCTCGACGGACTGGAGAGGGAAGTGTTTGTGGATGACGAAGTTGATTTTTTTTTTTTTGTTTGGTTTTCTGTGTTTGGAGTTGACCGATGACAAGGAGCGGGTGAGATGAGAAAAAGAGATCTTCCAGTGAAAGGACCAAAATGTTCTTCATTTAGTTAACGTTGACTTTTGTCAACGTTAATCATGGGGGTTTCGTGTAATTAAAGTATAAATATGTCTTTGTCTATTTTTGGAGAAACCTGGGGGAGTGTTATGCAATTTGCTCTTTTAAAAATATAAAACATGTTTTAAAAAATATGTTTTTGAAAATGAAATGTGTTTAGTATAATTTCTTTAAAGTTATTTTTAAAAATGAAAAATAATATAAATGTATTTAATATTATTTTTTAAAATGATTAAATAGTTGTTTGAATGAAAAATTAATGATTTGTTTTGAAAATATATTTTGAAAATGATGAAAAACACAAAAAGGTTATTTTTTACCTTTTAATTGTAATTGTCAAAAACAAGTTTTATAAAACATACAACTAAACACTTTACTCTCATTTTTTATTTTTGCATCTAAACACCACTTTAGTTTTTCACCACAAACGAACATTCAAATGTTTTTAATAATTTAAACTTGCAATTGCTCAAATGTCGCTCTAAATATTCCATTGAATTTGTAAAATGTTTCATGATAATATCTTTGCACATATATATTGTTCGCAACAATGTTGATGTTTCACGGCATTTGTTGGATGTTTCATAGTGTTCATTCTTTTAATTTTCTTTTTCTTTTTTTTTTTGAAAAGCTTTCGTTTAATTTTCGTATTCAATGTTTCATGACATTTTCAATATTTCAAGTTTTTTCATTGTGAAATATCTAAAATTTGCTTAATATACGGAATTTTTGAAACTTTAATCCACCTAACCAAAAAAAATTCAAGATACAACAAAAACCCCCACACCCATAATGTTAAAATTACAATGAGACTATTTGAGTGGGAAAATAACATATGTTACAAACATATCTTCACAAATCTAGTTTTTTTTGCCCAATCCTTTTTCTCTCACTATTCCAATTTCTTGACAATAATCATTTTGGCTTTGTGATGACAAGAAATGTTTAGTACAATGTAGACATTTTTTTTTTCTTTCCATTCAAGAAAGAAAAAAAAAATGAAAGACAAAATGCGATTTGTGAAAAGAAATGATAGAAAAACCAAGAAGAAAGGAGTAAGAAGGAATGAAGGAGAAAAAGAAAGAATGAAGGAAATATGATTTTTTGTATTATTGATTACAATTTAATATGTAGTCTAAAAAGAAATTTGGTTATTACAAAAGATTAATTTTCCACAGTTTTCACTTATTTACAAATATAAAAAATACTTTTACTAAAAGAACCTCATAGCTATAAAGTGTAACTGCACAACTACTGAACACACCATTAGAAATTATAATAATTTTTTAAAAGTTAAAAAAAAGGATTAAACTGTGAAAATAAGAGTAGAATAAATCAATATAACTAATTATTATTATTATTATTTTTTTTATGGTTTGCACAAACTCGAAAATCAATCAGGATCAAGGGAAATTTGTCTTTGGAGTACGGCTTAGAAAGTAACTCCCATATAGAAATGAGCACTCTACACATAGGTGGGAGAACAACCCATACAATTATTTGATGGGAGAGAGGTTGTGGAGTATAGAATCGTATACTAAGACATTGGGTCAGTAGACTTGAACCAACATAGCCACTAATGCTACATGTTAAATTTTCATTTTGCTATTTTAACAATTTCAAATATTAGATTGACAAAAAACTCTTAAAACTTTGATACATACAAATATTATATTCTTTCACCTGATCCTCTACACAACCTACTATAAATTATATGTTCTAAGAAGCCTTCATTTTCACATTGACAGATATATTTTCTCACAAAAAGGAGAAAATATTTTGCATATCTCCATAAATGCCTATGGTGGGATTTGAACTCGGGAGCTATGAGTGGCTACATTATTGTTTTTAAAAGTTATAATTGGACTTTTGAGAAAATGATTGATTTCAATCTTGTACCTTCATTAATATTAATTAAAGCATAACAATTGACAATCTCATGTGTGTCACTTATCTTATTATAACCAACGTTATTTATTAACTTCATTATTTATCTAAATTGCTAGAGAGTCTATAAGACGCTATATTGGAACAACTTCT
>CM041018.1:6373617-6394364 GCA_022984855.1 Dimocarpus longan
GGCGAGGCGAGGCGGTAGGGCCCTGACGAGGCGAGGCGATAGCCTCAAGGCGATTGAGGCTATAGCCTCGACGTCAAACAAAAAAAAAAATCCAAAAAAAAAAAAAAAAAAAAAAACTAACATATAAAATCATTTATAACATTATAAAATATTGTGAAAAGCAATATTAGAACCACAAATATTAAACAAAATAAAACCAAATAACCAACATAATAAGTAGGGATCATCCATATAGGGTGGATTATTCTTCTTCTCATAAAGGATGGCTCTTTGATTTTAGGAGAAACCTGAATGATAGAGAGATTGAAGAATTTTCTTCTTTTATTTCTATTCTTGAGGGTGTTTCTCTTAATTCTGGTTTGGAGGATTATAGGGTGTGGAGGTTAAGTTCCAATGGCATCTTCTCGTGTAAATTCTTTTTTGAAAAGTTAGTCCAAGATGATTCGATTAATAGGTTTGAGTATGATAAATTGATTTGGAAGTCAAAAGTTCTGAACAAGATCAAGTTTTTAGTGTGGCTTCTAGTTCATGAGAAATTAAACACTTGTGACATCATTCAAAAGAGATATCCTAGTCTTTGCCTTTCGCCCTTTCGGTGTGTCATGTGCAAAAGCGGGGGAGAAAATTTGGATCACCTTTTTCTTCATTGTCCGGTGGTTGGTTTGTTGTGGAATAGGCTGTTTTCTATAGCTGGCTTGAGGTGGGCATCCCCGAAGTGTTTACGTGCCTTTTTATTGGAAGATTTTGGAGCCTTAGGAGGAGGTAAAAAGGTTAGGATTCTTTGGAACTGTGGAGTTTTCGCTATCCTATGGATTATTTGGGAGGAAAGAAATAGAAGAATATTTGAAGAGATCGAGGAGGAGATCAACTTCTTAAGGGACAAAGTGTACTATTTAGCTTCTCTCTGGGCGTCTGCTAGTGAAGAATTTAAACATTTATCTTTATCTCTTATCTTATTAGATTGGAAGGCTGCTGTTTGTTGATTGATTCTTCCATTTTGCCTTTAGGTTGTCATTTCGGTTGTTTGTTTTTGGTGGATTTCTGGTTCACAGATGTATTTTATTTCTTTTAATTAATAAAGTTTTTGTTTCCTATCAAAAAAAAAAAAAGTAGGGATCATCCATATCATCCTAAAACACAAAATCATCCATATAAAATCTTAACACACAAGATATCAAATGATTAATGATCATTTGGGCTATGAAATAAAGAATCATTTGAATCTAATGGCCTAAAGTTTAGATCAAAATATGGAGGCATGGTTGAATCTGGAGGTAAAGTTTCATCTCCATCATCCTCATCATTATATTCGAATCTTGCATCACCCTCCTCATCATTACTCTCATCCTCCTCCAACTCAGGTTCTTCAGCTTCTTGGCGTATATTCTTCCCTTTGTCTAACAAATAATATAAAATAATATTTTAGTAATTATATCATTAACTTTAATAGAATTTACTACACTTAATTAGAGAATAACTTACCTGCACTTCCCTTTCTCTTATAGGTTAGTTGTAGTCTACCATTGGGTTGACTCATGTTAACTCCTAATAATTCATCATTCACCCATTCATCATCAGAAGACACATCATCATTTACCGTCAAAGGATCCTCATCATCTTTTAGTGCCTATTTCTTCAAGTATCTATGTTGTAGTCTTCTATTGTACATGATGTTTTTACATCAAATCATTCAATCTCTTAGTTTCCAAACGATTTCTCTTCTTTGTATGAATCAAATTAAAAGCACTTCAATTCCTCTCACAGGCAGAGGACGAGCAAGTGAGACTTAAAATCCTCACAGCAAAAGATTTAAGTTCAGGGGTGTCAGCTCCAAATGCAAGCCACCAATCAACTACAAATAAGTATTTAGAAATTAGAAGAATACTATAAATTCATAAACAAATTAACAATGTAAATAATAACTTCACATACCAGGACTACGTTTGTACACGGTATTCTTTGCCAATAAATATCCAAACATCCCTCTTTTCTGCCTATAATCATCCATTTGACAATGAGTCTTAATTTTGTCCATCTCATCTGTAAAAAGTTTCTCCACGCACATAATGACTCCTCGATCAATCTCTGGATGCTTGGACGGATTTTCACTATAATGGAATTGTGGGTTCAAAAGTAGGCAGCTGCATACAAATGACGGTGCAATTGAAACTCCCATTTGTCATCAATAATGCTCCATATCTCCTTGTAAGCTCCTAAATCATTTCCAAAGGTTTTGGCTATTTCCTCCTTAGCTTTATCAATGACACCATAAATAAATCCCATTGCAGGAGCCTTTTCAGAATCCATCATCCTCAACACTTGCACAATGGGCTTAGTTGTCTTCAATGCATAAGACACAGTATGCCAGAAGCTCCCATCCGTCAGTATGATTTTTTTAATTGCTTTTCCCTTTGGTTTTTTTGCCCAACTACTGTCCCGCCACTCTCGTGAAATGAACATCTCCTGCAATTGTACCTTCAGACTGTACATACTTTGTAAAGTCAAGTACGCAGTCGCAAATCTCGTAGGGCCAGGATGAACCAAATCTTTTTTCGTATGGGTCCTCATTAAGGCCAACACCCACCCATGATTGTAGATGAAGTTACTCACCTATTATATAATAATAATAAAAAATTAACAACTAGAAAATAATTATAGTAAAAACAATACTAATAAAATAATTGATATTTACCTTCTTTGCTTTAAATAAGACATTTTTTGTGTTGAGGAAGTTCTCCAATTTTCTCAAGCATTAAATCAATGCAATGAGCAGCACACGGCGTCCACCATAGACGTTTCCTCTTGTCCATCAACATTTCACCCGCTTTTTTGTAGTTAGACGCATTATCCGTCACTACTTGAACAACAAGATCTTCACCAATTTCTTCAACTACATCATCTAGTAGTTTAAATAATAACTTTGCATCTTTCATCATATCACTCACATCAATTGATTTCAAAAATACTGTACCATGCGGATTATTCACAAGGAAGTTCACCAATTGCCTTCCTCTCATGTCTTTCCAACCATCCGATAATATTGACACCCCTGTCTCTGGCCATGTCTTCTTTATGTCATCAACAACAGTTACCACGTTGGCCACTTCGTCATTCAAAAAGTTAGTGCGAATCTCATATGGTGTAGGAGGTTTTAAACCACGTCCATAATTGCCAATTGATCGACACATATTAATGAACGAAGGATTCTGGGCAACATTAAATGCAATCCCATTCTCAAAAAAGAATCTACTAATGTCCAAACATGTTCGATAGCGTGCTTCCTTCTCACTCGCTGTAGACGGTCTCTCTCGCTCCACCTGCACATTATCCTCATTAACATTTGTAAAAAACCTATCAATTGGCCCTCTGATTCCTCTTTGGGGCATCGAAGCTGAGGTTGAATCTCCTTTAGATGGAGGAGTGTTAAAGTTGATAGAGCTGTCAAGTCTTTCCTCCCGTGCTAATTGAGCTTGCTTTTTAGCATCTCCAATTTTCCCAATGTACGTCTTTATTTCATCTCGAACTTCCGGGGTAACTTTCTCACATGGGGCAGCATTCCCATGAGTTCCCGCAAGGTGCTCTTTCAATCTATACCCTCCCTCTTTGATTATTTTATCACAAAAAATGCAACGAACATACTTGTATGCCTTTCGTTCACCAAATTCAACCTCAACTCCGTACTTCCAAGTCGGATCTTTCCGGTTCGACATCTCACACAAAATCTATAATAATATCATGTACAAATATAAGAAACTTGATTACTAATCTATTTTTTAATCATACTATCTAAAACTATAAACACATCAAATATTACAAAACTATAAACACATCATATACATGTTAAATAAATGTTTTTTAAAACAATACACATAACATCAAAATCAAATAAGCTGTTTTTTAACAGTTTTGGCAAATGTAGAAAAACAGATTACATCAAAATGTAGTAAAACAGCTTATTGTTTTTTAACAGTTTTGGCAAATGTAGTGATTCTGTTTTACTAGCATCACTTATATTAAACAATAAGCATCACTTACAATCAACTTACATCAAACAATAAGCATCAAATGCAATATCAAAAACAATATCAATATGTTGCCGGCAGCAATCAACTACACCATAAACAATATCCAAAACAAATTTGTTATTAGCATTGCATTCTAATTCTAAACACCACAACCAAAACATAACATAGAGCATGAAGAGAGTTATAGTTGCACAAGCTAAAAAAAAAACAGAACCGAAAGCTAAAAAAAAAAAGAACCGAATGTCAAAGCTGCCATTGAAGTTATTTTTTAACAACCACAAACAATATCAAAAACCCAAACCAAAACCAAAATCAAAACCTATTGTTTAACAAGTTAAAAGCTGAAATAATTGAAAAACTTACATGACAGCTGGATTTCAGACCTTCGTGAGTTTCAGATGGAGGAGAGCTGTTGATTTCAAAGAGTTGAGTGATGAAGATGGAAATGCAGCTGCCGACTTCAGGGCCTTGAGTGATGGAGAGTGTTGGAGACTTGAGGATTTGAGAGATTTTAAGAGAAAATGAAAGAAAATGAAAGAAATGGAGAGAATGGACGTGAAAATGGGTGTCGGCAGAGAGGAGAGTGGCTGTCGGTGGGAGTTATTAGGTTTTTGAAACAAAAACCACCTCCCGAAATGACAACTTTACCCCCTGTTAAAATAACCGCCCCATACTGCCTCAGCCTCCAGAGGCGTGGTTTTGTGACTGTCCCGCCTCTGGAGGCCGCTTTGAGACGTTTTTTTCGTCAAGGTGACAGGCGCCACCTCGTCTCGCCTTTTAAAACATTGCTGCTATTAGCTATTGTAGACTCTCCTTGAATAATTGGATTGTTTGGAACAGATCTTCAAAAATTACTTGGGTTCCAGTTAACTGGCTGATTTAGTTGAGCCTCAACTTTCAAGGCCATGTTGACTGTGTTTATCTATGTCCAGACGTTATGAAGAACCAATTTATCTCAAATAGCAAACTTCAAGCCTTCAATGTAATGAGCCACTTGTTGATCCATTGTTTCTGACAAGTTGCATCGAGCACCCAATTGGTAAAACTCTTCAGTGTAATTTAAAGCTCCTCGATTCAATTGTCGACAATTCTGAAATTGTTGATACAAAAATTGCTTGTAATCGGGAGGAAGAAATCGTTGTTTAAGCAACCGTTTTATCTTTGCCAATGTTCAAACATGTTGCTTTCCTTGTCGTTGACGATTAAACTGTAATTGTTCCCACCATGCTATAGCTCCTCCTTTCAACTTGTATGCCACAAGTTTAACTTGTCGATCTTCCAGGATTCCAAGTAATAAAAAACGTTCGCAATGTCATATACCCAATCAAGAAAGTCCTTAACGTGTAATCAACCATCGAAAGTGGGCAAATCCATATTCATCTTGAAATCCTACTGATCTTGACGATGAGACATACCCCGAAAGCATTGTTAGCTATATTAATATTATCTTATTCGCCAGAAAAGTCTTCAAATCCTCCAATGGGTGGAAACCTACCTTCGCCACTTTTGTACTCTGATTGTTGTACTCCTCCATTGTCGTACCACCTAAAAACACCTTGATTACCTTGTTGATATACACGAACCGGGTTGGGTCGGTGTGGAGGGTGACGGGTCAAGGTTGTTGTGTCCCGGATTCCTTCAAACCATTCTCTTCCACCGTCGATCAGACCTCCACTGTTGTTGATCTGAGGTCATTGGCCTTCGTTGTTACTGTTAAAGCCATTGCTAGGTCAAGTAGTTGTCTCTTGGAGGCATGAACCCTGTAAAGACATTGCAACAATCATTTGTGGAACGTTTCGAAGTGTATCTTTGATCCCGTCGAGTCGTTGCTCCACTATTGTGAACTGTCGTCTGTTGTTGAGGGTCCTTTTTCCACTTGAACCAGTTTCAGTTATCAGACGAGCGTAAACCTTGCTTTGATACCAATTTTGGCGTAACAGAATGGTTGTTTCAAAATCGAAATGGGTAAACTCAGTAGAAAACGATGAAATGCAAACCTCTAGTTTGTTATTACTGAAAGAAAATAGAATAAGCTACTTAACACAAGCAAATCAATTCTTTAAATAATATTTCTACTCCTAAACTTAATAGGAATAGGAATTCTAATTTGAAAACTAATCCTAAACTAAAAAGATATGATAATAAACAGCTAACAATATAGAATAAGGAATCCTAAACTTGTAGAAATCCTAATGTTGTACTATATCAATTCAGGTGGAAGCAGTTTGTATTCTGCTTACATATCAATGTTTTCTGGCAGCTGTGACCATAAACTCAGCACTATACTGTTTTCAAATAAAATTAGCTGGCTTGTAATTTCATGATTACATAACTGTCTCAGTTGCTAAGTAGAAATGTTTGTTTATCATTTGTCTTTGTTGCAGTTTCCAGTAAATCTCTCTGATTTTTCTATGGACTCCTTAGAGTTAGAGAGTCACAAAGGTTATAGTTCTGCATTGCCCGAGGATTTGCTGGGAGAACTTGATGGCCAAATGTCCAGGTACTGCCAACTTAAGTTCATTTGTTATTTCTAAAATTGTTAACAAGATTGATGCCATTTATATACCTTCCTTCCAATTATTTATCTGAAATCAAATACATGTTCTTTAGAATTTATAATTTAAATCACCTCTAGTTAAAGGTATGGTTTTCCTTAATGACTGTAGATGGTTTTGCTTTTTTGTCTTTTGTTTTTTGTTTACCTTATTTTATTTTACTTTTTTGTACAAATAATACTAATATTTTCTGTCTGTTAATTAAATTATGTATTGATTAAGCTACTTGAAGTTGAACTTCCTTACATTCCTCTGTGTAAAAGAAGAAAAATGTTTCTTGAAAACCAACCTGATTGTAATTTTTTGATAAATAATTGTATGAATTATTTTATTTATAGAAATTTGAGGGTTTGCAAGCAGCCAATCACAAGTGAAGATGTTATAGTTGATGAAAAATGGTGGGATATGTATGATAATTTGTGGATTATTATTAGCGAGATGAATGGAAAGGGACCAAGCAAGATGTTACCGAAATCCTCGTCATTGGCAGCCCCTTCTTTTGGCCAAAGAGCACGTGGCTTAGTAGAGTCACTGAACATTCCTGCTGCTGAAATGGCTGCAGTAGTTGTATCAGGAGGGATTGGCAGTGCATTAGGTGGAAAACCAACCAAAAATGTTGATAAAGCTATGCTTCTAAGAGGAGAGAGGTTCCCAAGAATTGTGTTCAGACTTGTAATTCTATATCTTTGCCAAGCTTCTCTAGAGAGAGCTTCACGATGTGTCCAACAAGTTATTCCACTTTTGCCTTCTCTTCTGGCTGCGGACGATGAGCAAAGCAAGGGCAGGTTGCAGCTTTTTATAGGGTACTATTTCTTTACACATTTGGATGGTATCCAAACCAATTTGTAAATATTGATGCCATACAGCTTGGTCTATTTGCATTTTTATAGGATATATATCTATCAGTGTTTACGGCATTTCCCATGAAAATCTGACTTTAGATGATATTTTGTCAGGGTTTTGCTTGCTGTAAAATCTCAGTATGGAACTTTAGATGATGGTTCTAGATTTCATGTTATAGCACACTTGATTCGAGAAACAGTTAACTGTGGGAAATCAATGCTAGCCATTAGCATCATGGCCAGGGATGACTCCTCGGAGTCTGGCAGCAACTCAAAAGAGACAGGCTCCATTCAAAATCTGATTCAAAAGGATCGAGTTCAGGCTGTGGTATGCTTCAAATATTAATTTGGTGGCTTGTACATGTGTAATTCATTTATGTTCTTTTAGTGGTTTTGGATTGTCCTCTGCTGTGTGTTGATGTTTGTGGCTCTATTTATTTGCTATACCGTATTTGGAGTCAAGTAGTTCCATTTTAATAGAATGGAACATTACATTAGAATGTAACTTTACAATTTTATTGATGAGAAAGAGAGTATTGACAAAGTGTTTAAATACTATTTTTGGACCCTTGCTTACAAACTTAAGTTTCTTGAGCCTAGTGGCTGCTTAACATGGTATCAAAGTTGGTTCTACTGAGAGCTTAAATACTTTTTTTTTGGATTCTTCCTTACAAGCTTAAGGGTTTTGTCTAGTTGTCATCTAACGTGGCATCGAAATTGGCTTCAGTAGGAGTGCCTCAGTCTTGGTCTTCCCACATGGTTGTATTTGCACATAAAAGGGTTTATTGGAGTGCTTAAATGTCACTGTTTGGGTTTATACCTAAACTAAGTTTTGTGGTCTACTAAAGGGTTTATCGGAGTGCTTAAATGTTACTGTTTGGGTTTATACCTAAACTAAGTTTTGTGGTCTACTAACTAACAAGTACAAGAGTGGACAAGCTGTCCACTGTAACTAGACAAGTGAAAATTTGTTTGCTGTATTAATTCTGTACAAAATGCATGCATGAAGTTTCTGATCTATCTTATTTACAAAAAAGTAATGCAAAAAAAAAAAAAAAAAAAAATTGTTGGCCCATTGAACTGTTTCTCAAAATATACAAAAAAGACTAACTTGATACCCTTTCCAATTTGAGTGACTCTTTCAATGTGTGAAGATTAATTATTTCTGTGGATCTAGCACGTACAGAACTAAACCCAGGTAACCTTTTATTCTCCATCTTCATCCTCAGTTACATGCATTGAAACTCTTTGTATAATCCTGGTTCAATATAAGTAATAAAATTAATGAAGATCTGACATTCACATTGCATGAGTCGTTTCCCTTGTTTCTCCGATCTTGTAAATTTTAAATGGACATGATATATTGGTATCTAGTAGAAGATAAAGTCCATTGACTTGTGCATAGAGGGTTTCTTTTCTGTCTTCTCTATTTGTTATCTAAAAGTCTAGTTTCAATCTTTAGGTTGCTGATGAGGCAAAATATATAAAGACATCAAAATCTGACCGCTCCAGGCAGTTGCGTGAGCTCCTTGCTAGGACAGAAGAAAATTCCTCCATAGAAATTAGCAACATAAAAGCTTTTGAAGATGAGATACAAAGTAGCTTGAACATCATCCTTGCTTCGGATGAGAGCCGGAGAGCTGCATTCCAGCTTACTCATGAGGAGGAACAGCAAAATGTTGCTGTATGTGTTTCGCTAGACAGTCTATTTTGTACTTTCTGCTGCAGTATGGCATTGTTTTCTTCTTGAATCACTCCATTTTTTTCGTTCTTATGCTGCAATAATAATTTCCAACAGGAAAAATGGATTCACATGTTTCGCACTTTGATTGATGAGAGGGGTCCATGGTCTGCCAATCCTTTTCCAAATAGTTCTTTGATCCATTGGAAACATGACAAGACGGAAGATGCATGGCGGCGTAGACCAAAGTTACGGCAGAATTATCATTTTGATGAGAAGTTATGTCATCCACCATCCACGGCTCCAAGCGATGAGGCCAGTCTTGCTGCCACTGAAAACAAATCTAGTTTTGTGGGGCATATGCCTGAGCAAATGAAGCGATTTCTGCTAAAAGGAATACGACGAATAACTGATGAAGGGAGCTCAGAATCGAGTGAGGTTGATGCTGAACCAAGTGGGCAGAAGGCCTTCATTGCTGAGGTTCCTCCAGACAGTCTGTGCTTGGAGCAAATTAAAGGCAGTAGTGATTCAAAAGATATAGCAGACAGAAAAGATTTGTCTTCCTCTTCATCAGAGGTTGAAACTAATGAGGTATGTGTAACGTAATTTATCTGTGAGAGTGCAACTAAAATACTGTACAACATTGATTGTATGCAGCTTGTTGTTTCAGGTTCTTTTGTCAATTCAATGTGTTCTAGTAACACCAAAGAGAAAATTTGCTGGACGATTAGCCGTCATGAAAAATGTACTGCATTTTTTCGGTGAATTTTTGGTTGAAGGTACAGGAGGGGCATCTGTTTTCAAGAACTTCCATGGTTCTAGGAATTTGGATCCAAATAAGCCTGACCAAAAGCAGAAGTTTCTTAAATGGCCTGAATATTTTGATTTGAGTTCCGAGAAGGGGCATCCTGCTGATAATGCTGAGTCAGAAAACTTGCATCAGAAACAATTAAAACATGTTAAGCGCCATCGAAGATGGAATGTTGGCAAGGTGGGAAGCTGTCTATTATTACTAATTTTATATCTATTACATAAATTCTGATATCTTACTGGTTTTTCTGATTATAGATAAAAGCTGTCCACTGGACTCGGTATTTGCTTAGGTACACTGCAATAGAGATTTTCTTTTGTGATTCAGTTGCACCAATATTTTTGAACTTCGCTTCCCAAAAGGATGCAAAAGAAGTTGGAACGTTGGTAGTTGCTACCAGAAATGAATTATTGTACCCAAAAGGAAGTAGTAGGGACAAGAGTGGAACTATTTCATTTGTCGATAGACGTGTGGCTGTAGAAATGGCTGAAACGGCCAGAGAGAGCTGGAGGAGAAGGGATATAACAAATTTTGAATATTTAATGATTCTCAACACACTAGCAGGACGATCTTATAACGATTTAACACAGTATCCTGTCTTTCCTTGGGTTTTGGCTGATTATTCCTCAGAGGTTCTTGATTTTAACAAGTCATCAACCTTTCGTGATCTTTCCAAACCTGTTGGGGCATTGGATTCCAAACGGTTTGAGGTTAGTTGCTTTTGTCTTTGGTTTGTGGAATGGCATTATAAATGAGATTTCATTGGATCAGTTCTTAGCAAATATCTTAGCATTCTGCTTCACCTATGCAGGTGTTTGAAGACAGATATCGTAATTTTTGTGATCCTGACATACCCAGGTAATCTTCTGTCACAGTTTTGAATTTGTGGTGATTCTTAGTTAAGAGTATTCTAACAAGGCTTAAATTATTATTACAGTTTTTACTATGGATCCCATTACTCAAGCATGGGAATCGTGCTTTATTACCTTCTTAGATTGGAGCCATTCACATATCTTCACCGTAATTTGCAGGTACTCTTTTCATGGCACTAAATTTTAATATTGTACACGTGATGTTAAATATAATTTGCTTGCGGCATCCTCAGTCTGGCACAAATATATTATACAGTTGGGTGTTCTGACTTCTGATTGTACCTTATGGTACATGATATACTGCATGTGCAATTAGATAGTTCTGTACAACAAAACAAATTGGTGTAGATGATGAGAAGCTGTTTGGTACATATTTGATAACTGTGAGATATTCTTATTCTAGTGAAAACTTAGTTCAAGCCAGCCTTGTAATTGCATCACTATTTTTCTATTCAACAGATCTTGGTCTATCCCATTTTTTTTTTCCCTTTTTCTTTCTAACTCTTGTATATCATCTAAGCTTTACTAAGCTACTTCTTTTGTTCAGGGTGGGAAATTTGACCATGCAGATCGTCTTTTCCAAAGCATTGATGGCACATATCAAAATTGTCTTTCTAATACAAGTGATGTGAAGGAGTTAATCCCTGAGTTCTTTTACATGCCAGAGTTTCTTGTTAATTCAAACTCATATCATTTGGGAGTCAAACAGGATGGAGAACCTCTAGGAGATGTCTGTCTCCCTCCATGGGCCAAGGTATGTGAATTTCCTCTACGCACTTACGAATAAATAATCTTTTAGTGTCCCTCCATGTACTTTGAAGCTTTGGTTAAATCTTTTAGTGTTTTGGAAATTAGTGTCTAAGTTATCACCATTGTAATATATTGTTTTAGGTCCTATTAATATAAAAATAATTAAGAAAAAAGGATATAGAAGAAGAACATGTTCTCACCTTTTTAATCTCAAAAACAGTGTAGCTATTAGATTTGCTGAGAGGAATATTATAGTAATTATGGTGTTATTGAATTAACACCTTTTAATTGGTGTTACGATACAAAGAACTCATGTAGCTTGTACCAAATCTCTGGTTTGACTGAACTTGTCACTGGTTTCTTACTTTTTTTTTTTTTTTGGTGACTTTCCACCAATCTAATTTCTTGCCTCTCTCCTGACACCGGAAGCCCTTCATCGTAAGCTTTAAGTCTATATATGTCAAGGGAGATCTACATCTGTCATAGGTTGCCTTGTTTTCGACAGAAAAAAAAAAAAACTTAATAAAATTATTAGTCCACTTAATCTAAAGCCATAAACATATAATACACTTTAAAGACATTGAGAAAGGACGGTTCTGATAAGTGTATCTTTATTATATATCAACATAAATCTCAAGTGTTAAAGTGACTGCTTGACCCAAATGCTTGAAACTTATAGGTTAGAGCTCAATCATTAGTTTTAAGCTCTAACACAGCCTTCACGTACAAGATCAAAGGAGATGTGAAGCACTATATATGTTTTGACTTTGCTGGCTCGTAAATATATGCCAAAGACTGCCAGAGAGAGTTTTCAGGTGTTTCTCCATTCTATAAGGACATATAATTTAGGTATTAGGTAACTATTAAGCCCAAAAGCTTAAGTATATGTGGTGCAGCCGAAGTTTTGTTTCGAAACGAAACGAATAAACTTAGATAATGATAGAAAACTCACAAATTTTATTACTGAAAACAATATTGAACAAGTTTTCAAACATAAACAACATAAACCTATTTATAATAGTTCTAATCCTAACTCTTATAGAAATAGGAATCCTAACTTAAAGATTAAATCTAAACATTAAAAGACTTAATATCCTAAACTAAAAAGGCTTAATATCCTAAACTAAAAAGACTTAATAATTCTAATCTAATGAGGAATTGTAAACTTGTCCTACATCAATATGGGTGAGGAATAGGATCCAGTTGTCCAAATAACAGTATTAGGCTTTCACATCCAAATCAATGAGTTTGTCACAGGGACGCAGCACAATACAAATGCAGGCTCAGATGCTGATTGGGGGAACTTACACTTTAGATTCTCATAGTAGAATTAGTTCTAATAACATGTAACATGATGCATGGTTTATGCACATGATCCAAGCTCCGTATAAGTACCAATTTAATGTAGATTTAGAAGACTCACGCCTAGAATCTCATAGTAAAACTAGCTCTAATAGCATGTTATAATTGTTTTAGACAACAGATAAAGCTTATAAATAAATAAGAGAACAAACTATTTTGTTAAGCTCTAGCATTAAGAATCCACATAAGTGATATAAAGCACTCTCTATGTAGGCTTAGAATCACTCCAAATTGTTTTTTTGATAGGAAGAATCACTCCAAATTGTTAGTATCATAGTTTTAAAATGCAAAGGCTTAATGAGAGGCGTTTGCAAATAAGGGTCCAAATTAAGTATTAAACTCTAATACAACCCCCTCATGTATGAGACTAATGACTTGGTCATGTATTACAAACCCACACACATATATACAAATTCAGAAAAAAATTCTGGTAACAAATAGAAATGCAATCATGTAGGAAGACTCAAACCCAAACAAGAGTATTAAGATACAAGAGTTCAAAGTTATAGAGCAGAATGTTTAGTTGTAAATTAAACGAAAAATTAATTAGTGTCAAGTAATCACAAGAAAAGTATATTGTAACTGGTGAGAGCTATCATTTTAACAATTTAAAGGTGTCTTAAGACTGGAACTTATAGCTTTTTCCCCTGACAGTATAGGAGATGCTTTACAGGGAAAAGGGAAGAGATCCTTTATGCTTCCATAGTTATGTTTCGAAACTGACTTTGTTTAACCAGTGTCGCTAGGTATGAATTTTAAGAGCAGCAAAGCTGCCCGAATTTTGCAATATTGTGGGCCGTTCAATATTGGGCTGCAGCATGGACAGATGCATTCACCTCCATATATCATACAATTACACTTGACTGTTGTATTCAAACTGAAAAAGAGGTTAGATAAATACTTTAACGAGGCTTTAGATGCAGGGGGTAGATGAATGGAAAGAGAAAAAAAAACTCTTGTTTTTGCCTGGAATAACCATAATTTTTAGTGCTGTTCGTAAAGCTTTCCTCAAAATCCATTGATTTAATTTTCTAGTAAGCTGTTATATCTCTTTCTTTTGTTGTTGGCTTGCTTCAATCATCCAAAGTTTAAAATGCATCACTTCTTTATGTTTTGAGTAATATTTAATCCATTAATAACCATAAACAAATCAGTCCATTCTAAGAAAGTCTATGGAGTTGCATGTCTGGGAAAGTGAAAGTTTGGCAACAAAAAGAGAACAGTAGTGTTTTTTTCTTTTGGAAATCAGGGAATCCTCATTTCATTGAGTCAAAGATGAGAAAAATAACTGGAACTGGCTAATCATAATGTGTTCCAGGCATCATATATCAGATGCAATATGTCAATTAAATTGTACTTTTGACTTTGAGATGATTAATTGTATAACAAACTTTCCTTCCATGAAAACTTAGTTGCCAATTATTTCTGTAGGACTACTGAAAACCAAAGCATATTGAAGGGAAAATTAATTAAAAATGGAGGAATATAGACCCTTCAAAGAAAAAAGAGAAACAGGAAAACGCTTAATAAGAGTTATGAGTTCAGGTAGGTTCTCTCATTTAGCTAGGCAAGTTAGAATCGAGAGCAAGGTCTTTTCCGTAGAGTTCGATGAACATTATGCTGGTAGTGTAATCAAGTTCTGGGAGAGGTCCAGGCATGGCTCTTTTGAGCTGAAGATGGGGTTGGATGGTGCTCATTGGTTGGGGAATTGTTTGTTAGAAGCGGTTCGGAATAGGGATGATAGGAATTTCTTCCGAATCCACAGATTCAATTCGCTTCAGCTGTGGATTAATAGATTTGAAAACAACAGAGGAGCTTTTTTAAGAGTTTCCTTTGTTGTTGGCAACTCGGGTCTGAAATGCATTTATATTCCAATGGGAATAAATGCTTCTGGTTGGTCTGAATGTACAAGGATGATTTTAAGCATATTTCCTTCAGGTGGTAAAGTAGGCTCTGTGGTGAAGGAGAAGCCTGTTAAGGTCAGTAATATGAAGATTGATGCTCCTGGTAGAAAGGGAGGTGAAGTTGTCAGTAGGACGAGGAACTCGGCAGAAATAAAGAAGGGAGTAAGCTTTGCAGAGTGTTTAGTGTATGGTGAATGGACTAGAGCTGTGGTTTGTTCGAAGATGGATGGGAGTGACGAATGGTGGTCTATTCAGAAGACCTTGTCAAGTTTCCTGGGGATCATGATTAAGTTGAAGCCTTTCCAAGATGACAAAGCTGTCTTCTTATGCCAGGATGAAAGAGAGGCTGCCAAAGTGGGGAAAATTGGAATCTGCCGTTTAGAAGGATCGGTCCATGTGTCCTTACAGCAATGGAGGCCTGAAATTAATAGGGTCAAGGAAAGAATGGCTTTCGGTGGAGGGTGGATAGCCATTGAAGGGCTTCCCTTTCATTTATGGAAGTGGAATGTCTTCTGCAAAATTGCTGATTGCTGTGGGGGACTTATCGAAGTGGACAAACGAACAGAGCTTCTTATTTCTTTGCGGGAGGCAAGAATTAAAGTGGGGAAGAACGAAAACTCCTTTATTCCTGCTGTGATTCGGATCAAGGAGGGAGATACTGTTCTGGACGTTAGAGTTAGACCTTTGACAAAATTCGTCCCTCATTCTAGCCGCAACTTCAGCCATAATCTCAATCGCAAGGTTGAAGATGAGTTCGGAAAGGGGAAAGGTGTACGTGGCAGCAGATGGGGAATGGACAGTTCAAAAATTCAAATCGGGTCTCCATGCAGAAAGCAAGCAAAACCGATGTGGAGGGTAAAGCGAGACAGCAGGATCAGAGAAGGGGCAGGTGTGCAGGCAGATGAGGTTGAATACTGCCGAGAAAGGGGTGTTTTGCTGAGAAGGCTGAACCAGAAGCAGGGCTTTGATCTGGCCTCAATCTCTGCTAAGAAGACGAGTGTTGTCGGGGAAGACTTCAGAAAGTTTGATCAATTTGGGTCTGACAGGGAGAGGGAACAGGAAAATGGTATAAAAGAGTTCCATTTAAAGGAGAGCAGTAGTCGGCTGAGATGTCCCAGTTTAAAGGGTGAAAGGGCCCATTTTAAGGATGTGGGCAGCGGATATCTAAGTGATCCTGGGCCTAGAAGGATGAATGGGCCGCCAAGTTGTGTTGGAAATATTAAAGCCCATGGTGAGCCTTCTAAATTGCCTAATATTTCTGGATCCTTGATGGACAATATATCAAGACAGGGCCCATCAGTTTCAGACGGAGGCGGCAGGACCAAAATAGGGCCATTCAACCCGAAATCTCCAAACCGGTTCATTTTCAACTCCTCCTTCTCGGGTTCCTCCACCGATCGGGCTAAACAGACCAACTCTGATGGCTTCTCCGTTTTAAAACCGACCGACTCAGATGATGAAGACTAGAAGTCAGAAGAAGACGTCAATCTGGGTGACGATGAAATGGACGAAGGGGAGATGAAGACCCATTCTCTTCCTGTCGGACTCTGTTGCAGGCAGAACTGTTTGAGATTCAAGGAGGAGGAAGAAATTTCCGGCCAGGGGAATAAGCCAGAAAATCCTATAGAAAACCCACTTGAGACTGAAGACATCTCAAGTATTGCTGCTGACTGGAATGACCAGTTCTTTACCGAGGAAGTGATCTCCGACAGTGAATCAGATTTAAGCCGGATGGAAGAGGTCGAACTCTCTAAATCTGAGACAGGCGAGGAAGATAGAGAGGCAGTCGAGGAAGCTAGCGTGAATCTGCAAGTTCTGTTTGAGGAGACGAGGAAGGACGTTGGCGATGCTGGTAAGTCGAAAGTAAGTGATAAAGGGGAGAGGGATGGTGGTTTTATTCAATATCACAGAAAGAAGAAGTCTGTGGTCCCTTCAATAGTGTCGAATGAAGCTGTGGAACTCTTTAGTTCAGGAGAGAGTGACAGATACAAGTCCCTGTTAAAAAAAATGAATTTATCTCTTTCTCAGCCTATTAGAACAGTTCAGGAGGTGTCCGAATTGGAGAGGAGCAGGAAAAAGGAAATCAGCAGGAAGGTGCAGATGTTCAGGGGGGAGTTCAGTTCCGAGAGAGGTAAAGGCAATTGTGGTAAGGGTCCTAAAACTTTATCATGAAGATTATGAGCTGGAACGTGCGGGGTTTGGGGTGTTGGAAAAAAAGGTGTATGATTAAGGAAGCAATTAGAAAGGCTAATCCGGATCTGGTTATTCTAATTGAGTCTAAGAAACAGGTTATAGATCATAGTGTTGTTACCAGCGTTTGGGGAGCTAGATTCAAACAATGGGTATTTTTACCTTCTGAGGGTAGTTCTGGAGGAATAGTAGTTATTTGGAATTCCAAGGTGGTGAAGGTAGTGGACTCCATCATTGGTGAGTTTTCTGTTTCTATAAACATCCTTGGTGTTGACGGTAGAGACTGGTGGCTTTCAGGAGTTTATGGCCCTAACAAGAAGAAAGACAGGGGGGCTTTTTGGGATGAATTGGCTGGTTTATTTGGCTTATGTTCTCCGAGGTGGTGTATCGGCGGAGATTTTAATGTCGTTAGATTCCCTTCTGAAAAGTCCTCAGGAGGAAGGGAAACTAGAAGTATGAAGGACTTTAACCATCTTATCCGTGAAACTAATTTGATAGACCCTGTTTTGAGATACGCGGATTTTACTTGGTCTAATCTTAGACAAAGGGTTGTTTGTTGTAGACTCGACAGATTTCTTTTTTCAAGTGAATGGGAAGAGTATGTCGGAGGGAAGATTAGACAAGATGTTTTGGTGAGAACGATTTCTGATCATTGTCCAATTTTATTGGACTCTTCTCATAAGACCTGGGGTCCCATTCCCTTTAAGTTTGAGAATGTTTGGTTGGATCATCATTCTTTCATGAAAAACATGGAGGAATGGTGGACCGAAGCCGAATCTCAAGGTTGGAAGGGTTACAGTTTTATGAAGAAACTCGAGTGGGTTAAAAGGAAACTGAAAATTTGGAATAAGGAAGTGTATGGAGACATCTTCAAGGAAAAGAAAGAGATTGAGTCAAGAATCTTTGATCTGGATAGAGCCGAGGCTGTTGGAAAGTTGAGTGATTCGATGAGGTTAGAAAGATCCCAGTTGAAGATAGACCTTGAGAAGTTGATCTCTAAAGAAGAAATCTTGTGGAGGCAAAAGGCTAAAGTTAGATGGGTGAAAGAAGGAGATTGCAATTCTAAATTCTTCCATAAAGTTGTCAATGGGAGAAGATCCAAGAATTGTATCAACAAGCTGGAGTTAAATGATGGCTCTGTTTTAGAGGAGGAGGAGGCCATTGAGCAAGAAATTATTCAGTTCTTTCAGAATTTATATTCTAAAGAAAATGTAGAAAGACCTTCAATTCAAGGCCTTAATTGGGATTGCATTGGAAGAGAAAGGGCCGCTTGGTTGGAAAGACCTTTCGAAGAAGAGGAAATTAAGAAGGCAGTTGCGGATTGTAGTAAAGAGAAAGCTCCTGGTCCAGATGGCTTTAATTTTGATTTCTTTCATAAATGTTGGGTGATTATCAAAAAAGATTTGATGGATGTGTTCTCGGAATTTTTTGGGAATGGGATTGTCAATAAGATCACCAACGCAACTTATATTTGTCTCATTCCGAAAAAATCCAACTCTTTGAAAATTGGTGATTTTAGACCTATCAGTTTGGTCTCCAGTCTGTACAAAATCATTGCAAAGGTTTTATCTCTCAGATTGAAAGAGGTGCTGGACTCTACCATCGCTAGTTGCCAGTCTGCTTTTGTTAAAGGCAGGCAAATTCTTGACTCTATCTTGGTGGCTAATGAGGTTGTGGAGGATTATAGAATAAAGAAAAGAGAAGGGGTTGTTTTCAAAATCGATTTCGAAAAAGCTTATGATCATGTTGATTGGGACTTTTTAGATTTCGTTTTGGAAGCAAAGGGTTTTGGGTCAAAATGGAGAAGTTGGATTAGGGGATGTTTGAAGACTACAAATTTCTCAATAATGATAAATGGGAAACCTAGAGGAAATTTCTCTGCCTCTAGAGGGCTTAGGCAAGGAGATCCTCTCTCCCCCTTTTTGTTTATTCTCATAGCGGATTGTTTGGGAAGATTAATTGATAGAGCTAAGGAGAGTCGCTTGATAGAGGGATTTTGTGTCGGAAAGGAGAATGTCGTGGTGTCTCATCTTCAATTTGCAGATGATACTGTCTTCTTTTCCTCGGGTAATAAAGAGAATTTTGCCTATTTGGTTGAGTTGCTTCGTTTCTTTTGTTGGATTTCTGGGCTTAAGGTAAACTTGGCTAAGAGTGTGTTGGCTGGTATAAATTGTGATGGATGTAAGATTGTGGATTTGGCTAACTCTGTTGGATGTGAGGTAGGTTCTTGGCCTTTGAAATATTTAGGTTTACCTTTGGGAGGCAATCCTAGATCTTCAGAGTTTTGGGCTCCAGTTGTTGAGAAAGTAGAGAGGAGATTAGAGGGATGGAAAAATGCCTTTTTATCCAGGGGAGGAAGATTGGTCTTGATTCAAGCGGTGTTGCATAGCATTCCTACTTATTTTCTTTCCTTGTTTAAAATTCCTATCCGGGTGGCAAAGAGGATCGAAAAGGTTATGAGAGACTTCTTGTGGGAGGGTTTTGGGGATGGAAAGAAGGCTCATCTATTGAGCTGGGATATTGTTTCCCGCCCTCGGAACAAAGGAGGCTTAGGTATTGGGAACGTGGTTTTGAAAAATTTAGCTTTGCTCGGGAAGTGGATTTGGAGGTTTCCGTTGAAACCTAAATCCATGTGGCATAAAGTGATTAGAAGCAAGTATGGGTTGCAGAGAAATGGATGGGACTCTAATATGGTTATTACAGGTTTTAGCCGTTGTCCTTGGAAAGTAATTATGCAAGGTTTCCAAGCTTTCTCTGAAAATTTGAGGTTAGTGGTCGGAAAAGGGGCTCGAATTCGGTTTTGGGAGGATTGTTGGGTAGACACTATGCCTCTTTGTTTAAAGTTTCCAAGATTATTCAAGCTGGTAACTTCTCAGAGTGCTTTAGTTTTTGACAGATGGGATAGTTCATCGCTTCATAGAGGATGGTCTTTTGATTTTAGAAGAAACTTGAATGATAGAGAGGTTGAAGAATTTTCTTCTCTTATCTCTTTACTCGAAGGTGTTTCTCTTAACTCAGGGATGGAAGATCAAAGGATTTGGAGGATAAGTTCCAATGGTATTTTTTCTTGCAAGTTCTTTTTTGAAAAGTTAACCCTTAATGATTCTCATCCAAGGTTTGTCTTTGATAATCTTATTTGGAAGTCAAAGGTGCCAAACAAGGTGAAATTTTTAGTTTGGCTTATTGCTCATCAGAAATTAAGTTCGGGTGAAGTTCTCCAAAAAAGATATCCTAATTTTTGTCTCTCTCCCCATTGGTGTATCATGTGTAAGCGTAGTGAGGAAAACTTGAATCATCTTTTTCTTCATTGTTCGGTGGCGGGTAAATTATGGAGTAAGTTGTTCTCCGTGATGAGTTTGAATTGGGCCTCTCCTAAGTTCTTATGGTCTTTCTTAATGGAAGGCTTTCACGCTCTTGGAAGGGGAAAAAAAGCTGGTATTCTTTGGTGGTGTGGAGTTTTCGCCATCCTATGGGTAATATGGGAAGAAAGAAACAGAAGAATTTTCAAGGAAATTGAAGAGGACGAGAATTTTTTATGGGATAAAGCGTATTTTCTGGCTTCGCTTTGGGCATCTACGTGCGCGGATTTTAAAAATTCTTCGTTATTTTTCATTTTATTAGATTGGAAGGCTATTAATTGTCAATTGTTTGTTGTTTGTTCTTTTCAATCTCTTTTGGTTTGTGTTTCTGTTGTTTGTTGGTGGACTTCTGGTTCACTCTTGTATCTTTGTTTCCTCTCTTTTCTAATAAAGTTT
>CM041018.1:6394464-6602410 GCA_022984855.1 Dimocarpus longan
TCGCCTCGCCTTTCGCCTTTTAAAACATTCAATAGCAGCAAGGACAGCTATAAATCCACGCATTTGGCCCAAACGCAAGGACAAGGACTAAATTCCAATGATGTCCCTAATCGAACAACACCACCTAATCAGCAACAGAACCGAACCAATTCCAACCCTACACACGACCTAATCTGGACAAATACTTTAGGTGTAATCTACTTGGACATGTTTCGAATAACTATCCTAATCAAAGGTCTGTTAATTTTGTTAAAATGGAATCGATAGACTATTCCATAAGGAATCAGAGAGTAGACAATGATACTTACAAGGGTGCCAAATATATTGAAAGAGAGGAAGGAGAAGAAATTGTTTGTATTCTTCAGCGACTTTTGTTAGCCCCTAAGAAGATTAAGAATTCACAACGTCGCCATAAATTTTTCAGGACACGATGTACTACTAATAACAAGGTTTGTAATGATATTATGGATAGCAAAAGTAGTGATAACATAGTTTCGAGGGCATTGATTGAAGAGTTGAATCTAAAGGTTGAGAGGCATCCTTCTCTATACAAGATCACGTGGATCAAGAAGGGAAAGTTTAAGTCAAGGATGTTTGTAAAATTCCTCTAACAATTGGCAAATACTACAAGGATGAGACTACGTGTCATGTGGTCGATAAAAACACTTGTCATATTCTCTTGGGAAGTGGAAGACCATGGCATTTTGACATTTATGCTACTTATAAAGGTCGTGACAACACTTATACGTTTTGGTGATATGGTAAGAAGATTGTTGTTGCTACCACAGAAACAACAAACGGAGCCTCGAGGTTTTAGCAACATGGCAAGACACCTTTTGCGATTATACCAAGGCTTGAGACAAAATTCGAGGGCAAGTTTTTCTCGAGGGGGGGGGTGGAAGCCACAGGGGATTGATGTAGTACAACATTAGGATTCCATAATCTACATTGTTAGCTTTTTATTATCGAACCTTTTTAGTTTAGGATTACTTTTCAAATTAGGATTCCTATTTTAAAGACTTGATTCGTTTGTGTTAAATAGCTTATTCTATTTTCTTCCAGTAATAACAAATTAGAGGTTTGTGTTCAATCATTTTTTATTAAGTTTATCCATTTCGAATTCAAACAACCATTTGCTGCACCATGAACCTAATACCAACACGAGCGAGACAATGACAGAAAACTTTCGAAGATGAAAGTGCACCAGCATCTACGTAACAATTTCTACCTTCCATCTTTAAAGTTGCTACATTTTATTCATGACTATGTGATATCATTCAAAAAGATTTCCTAGTATTTGTCTTTCACCATTTCGATGCGTCATGTGTAAAAGATGGGGGGAAAACTTGGATCATCTTTTTCTTCATTGTCCCATGGTTAGCTCATTATGGAATAGTTTGTCTTCTTTAGCTGGCTTGAAATGGTCAGCTCCTAAATATTTATGCGCGTTTTTATTGGAAGAATGTGAAGCATTCGGAAGAGGTAAGAAGGCTGGGATCCTTTGGAACTGTGGAGTTTTCGCTATTTTATGGGTCATTTGGGAAGAAAAAAACAGAAGAATCTTTGAAGAAGTCGAAGTGGAGAACAACATTTTAAGGGATAAAGCGTTTTATTTGGCTTCTCTATGGGCGTCTTCTAGTGAAGAATTTAAAGATTTATCATTATCTCTTATTTTATTAGATTGGAGGGTTGCTATTTGTTGACGGTTTCTTTCAATTGTGACTTTAGGTTTAGTGTTTGTTTGTTTGTTTTTTAGTAGACCTCTGGTTCACAGGTGTATTTTCCTTCTTTTATTAATAAAGCTTTTGTTTCCTATCAAAAAATATCAAAATGATAACTACTAGCAGAATTTATGTAGCATAAAAATACACAAAGTTGAATATAAAGACAAAGTAACAGAAACTAATGAAATATAACATAACTAAAGGATAAATTTAATTAAAATGATCATATTCATTAACAATATGTAGCATAAATTTAATTAAAATGATCAAATCCACATCTGATTGCAATTCATATTTTACAAATTTTTATCGGCTAAATAAACCAAGGGTGACAATTCACCAAATGACAGTTTCAGGTTCAGCACAGCAGCTTCAAAACTTCAAAAAAGCGGCATGAAATCTATGTAATTATTGTAAACTAAAGATATCATAAAATCTAGTGAGCACATATGGCAAACAGATATGTAAGATTTATATACTTTTCAATATTTAGGGCTAATCTTAATAAAATAAATTACTTTGGAGAACTAGAATAAAGTATCCCTTATAAGTTGGAAAGAAATTTTTATAAGATAACTACCAGCTAGCATTGTTTTCTGTAATAGAAATTTTATGTGAGTTAGTTTTAAGTTCATTGTTTCCAGGGAAACCCCATCACTCAACCACAACCTAAGCTTATATTGCATTTAAACATTGAATGGCCCAGTAAAAATCACTCAGGAAAGTAGGATACCGGTAGTTGATGATCCATTTCGGAGATGAGCATCTCATCGACAAGTCGTAGAAGATATAACATATTGTCCCGACATGGTTGCAAAATAAAAATATTTTCCTCGGACGAAAAGTCTACAAGCCTTCGAATCAAGTCCTCGTATATGACACGCAGAAAGTATTTGTATGAGATGCCTGCCTGCATGACGAAAATGTCAAGCTACCTTGGACACAAAAAATTAGTAACAGTTAAACAAAATTAGACAAGATATTTGTAGAGCAATAACAATTTCAACATACTTGCTCATGGTGCATGAGTAGGAAATTAACAGTCTCCTCTAACTGCTGCCAGCCTCCTTTTACAGAATGCATATAATGACAAAGGACAACACAGAATAGACTCCTCACATAATTTTGCTCATTCATCTCACTGTCACCTCGATTTCGTAACTCAGGCTTATAACCTTTAATCACATCAAGCTTTACAGAAGCAATTAACCAGGCATTCCACCCATATTCCTATTTACAACATTTGACAAGTTAGATAGCAGTTCTATATATATATATATATATATTCCAGCCAGGATAATCCTGATTTAAGAAATCCCCAACCTTCTTAAACAATGATATGAAGATCTTGATTAACACTTTCATTCTTTAACGGCGTTAACAATTTCAAATAATTGATTAAGACTACAAAAGCTTAGACCACGACTGTCCAGGTCATTTTTAAATCAGGATGGTCTTGACTATGGAATGACTTTATAAATATAGTTTTAACAATTTATGCTAAAATACCATGAGAGCTTCAATATTTAAAGGATTTGAATCAAGAAGATCAAGTAGATTGCCCATTATTTGCATTCTTTCAGATGCATCCTCGCAGCCTGACAAGAACCTGAAAATGATAACCAAAATCTGAGGAAGTGAAAAGTGGGAATTATTTCCTTTGCTTTTCTGCTTGTCCTCCTGATTATGCTTCTGCAACACCTGTAACCATTATGTTAGATTTTACAGACAAAGTTCATATCAAATTCTTCTTTTGCACATGGTTGCTAGGAAACTGACATGACCTAATTAACTGAATGGAAGAACAAATATTAAAACAACTCATATTTCATTGTTTACCTGTTTAGGGCTAGCACCACCAAGCAGAACATCAAACAAGGTGGCACACAAATTATCTGTCTGTGGAAATCTAAACAACCTATCAGATATAGCCAAGAATATAGGTGGCATCCTCAAATTGGTTTTCTTGTGGCTTTCTATAAGAGATTTGGATCTTCCAACAGCAAGATGGAAAAATCTCGGCCCCTTCTTCTCAGATGGTATACCAACCAAAAGTCTTCCTAGAAATTGCAACCCGAGCAACCTAATAGGCTCATACTCCCTGTTTAAGATTTAAGAATGAAGAGTCAGTACCTTCATCAAAACCCCATTCTAACTTAAAGCTGTGCATAAGCAAATAAATCTGGTCACTGTTTGGATACATCACAACCTAAGTCCAAGATAGTCATACCTTTGAAGAAGATTGACAAAAATGTGACAGCCACCAATCAAAGTGACTTGTTCAAGGAAAGAAGCAAGAAGTTGTTTTTGAGAAATAGCACGGATAACCATATGTAAAACATCTTCTATGCATGTCATATCCTGACTTGTTTCAAAGAAAGCTATTAGAGCTTTAATATCTGCTGTTGCAACGTTCTGCCTGCACATTCACCAAGAATCTTGAATAAGAAACAGGAAAAACAATCTCCCATATTATAAAATTTTCATTAAAAAGACACAAGTGACAAATCAGATGTTTAAGAAACCCTAACCTGAGGCTCATTTCACCAAGACTTAACAACAGAAGTCGGATTTTACGTATTTCTTCTCTTCTTGGCCTCTCCCCAATAATTTGTTTGGTAATGGGATGCAGCAGAGGCTTGCTTCCAACAGCAAATCGAGATTTTGCATTATCCCAGTAAAACTGACGTATTATATCAATCACACGCGGAAGCCTACAGAGATTCTTTAGCAACCTTGGATCATTATCAAATTGCTGAATGAGAAACATGTACAATTCCCGTTGCACCTTGTAGACTGTATAGAGCCAGATACGAGGATTGAGAAAAATGTTTGAAACAGCATCTTTGACAAGCACCTCTGCTAAGCCTGAAGGGGAAACGATAAGATATAATTTTTTTTTTTTTATAGGAAACGATAAGATATAATTAATACATGTTTATAAATTATGAGCAAAAGACTGTCACAAGACTGGGAGAAAAAGAAATGCAAAACAATGAAGATCATGTACATAAACTTTGCCACTTAAGTCAAAGATCAGAGACCAGTTCATGATACATACCACTGTTTGCAATGACATTAAACAGATGTTTCAATGCCGACAGTGTTTCCAAATTGAGTTGTTGTGGTGGAACTGATTGAAACAAAAATCCTAGAATAGAAAATCCGGAAAGAAGATGCATTTGTTGTTGATTTGATAAATTCTCATCTAAGACAGATGCTATAAGCTCAACAACCTCAGCTGTCAGACGCTCTCTCGTGATAGGCATAAGCAATGTATGATCAAAGAGCCCACTTTCTTCATTATCATACCTATCAGACTGAGCAATCAGCGGAAAAAAGACAGATACACCCCCAACACAGTAGATTATCTGTTGAAGCAAGCGTCGAGAACATAACTGTGTTCCAACCATTACAGTTGCTTCAAATGAATTCTTATCCAATGCAAGATCCACAATTGGTGAGACATTAAACAATTTCCTACCACTACTTGCCTGAAAAGGGATACAAAATTATAAGAATTCAGACAATGAACAAGTCAAATTTAAAAGAACAATCTTTTACAAAAGAGAAAGGAATAACCTGAGCATTGAGTCCAAAGACAAATTTAGATGCGAGACCATCTTTAGCATCAAGGATTCCACTAGGCAACGGGTTATCATAGACAGGTGCAGCTTCATTATCAAGGAAAGAATACATATAGCTTGGTCCTAGAGAATGGATGCCCTGGACTTGCTCTGAAGAAATGGCATCACTGAACAAATAAACAGGACCAATCTGACCAAAAAATGGATCTGAATCTTGCACGCCCTCAAAAGCAATATCTCCTTGGCTTTGTAGCATTTTCACTTTTGTGCCAACCGAGCAGCTTGTCAACAATTCATTCACTTTTGCATATCTAGACCATGAAAAGATTAAAGCCATTGATAAAAATCCATTTAATTTGAGGAAAAATTATTCAGAGTTTTCTAACACAACATAGATCAATTCAAGGAAAAGACATGCAGTTGCATAGCACCTGCATCTCCCAGATGATATAAGGGCACCATCTATGTAACACCTCAACAAGCTACCCCCAGAAAATGCTCTTCCAATGCTATGAGTTATGCAAAGAAAATGCCATTTCCCTCTGCCTAGATTAACAGGAAGCTGAACACACTGTCGCTTCAGATTGACCGACTGCAAAAGACATAAACAGGTATGATTAATTGCATGACAGAACAAAATGGGGAAAAAAAAAAAAAACCTTAATATAAACCAGCATGCATGCAACTAGTTAATATTATCAATTATAAATTGACAGTTTAAATGGGTTAACATTTATTGGATCAATGCGCAAACCTAAAAGCTAGCTTAGTTAGGTTGAAAGTCCAATTTTTTATGTTCATCACTGATTTTATGTTTACTTTTTCAAGGTGAATCTGTGTTTTCACAAGTTGGATAAACTTTTCTAGCAGAGTTTTGTTTGAGGAGTGCCTTTTCTTGACGAAGTTATTTTTGAGTATTTTCCTTTTCTGGCAGATTTTTTAAACCCGCTAGAGCAGACCCACTTTAATATTATGTTAGATTTAATAAATTTTTATTGGATCAATGTACAACCAAAAAACGAACTTAATAGGTTGCAAGCCCAATTTTTCTTATTAACTGTTTTTCTTACGATTCATTTTTCAATTTGGGATTTTTTTTCACAAGTATTTCATTACTTTTCTTAATTTAAATGATATCATGCAACGCATTCCAGTTGGAGTATAAATGAAATTATGTAAGTTATCTCCCAAAGAAAAACTTGTCCTATAACCTCATAGATAAGCTTGTCCTTCGCAAGTACTGCCAGGCATCCTCTCCCATTTTCAGTGAGAAAACTGAAAAGGCCCATTGCACCACTGCTGGGGAAGTTTTCCACCCTCAGCCAACAAGAAAACGAGAAACCCTTATTGAGAGGCCATTGCAGAGGCGTCTTAATTATAATCCCCTACAAGAATTTGAGAAGTGAATATAAAGTAGGAATTTAAGAAAACTTAATAGAGCTATTGTAAATAAATATAAAGAACCCCAGTAAGTTCATTTCATCAATTTCCTTCTTCATGAAGAACTTGCATAACAATCAATCAAAAAAATTAAAAAATTAATTCAATGAAACTAGAAATAAAATTACAGACGACAACACTAAAAAGTTCCTTTGTTTCACTGATAATTGCCATCCTATAGTTTACAGATTGAGCTTCCTTAGAGTTAGGTACTTGGTACTAAAAAAAGTCTGGAATTTTTATAAATCAACAAATACTGATTTCAGGTTGAATTTAAGAGTCAATCTTAACAGTGGGCCTACCACGTATCTTAAAGGGCCATAGAGGTCACAACTGCATCACAACAATTTGTTTATATGTCTTGCTCAATACACAAAATTGAAAAGGCAGCTCTAGTTATCCATATAATCCACTAACAGCACCTTGACGGCCAATTTCCTAAATGGCACATTTACTAATCAAGAATCCCGATGGCAAAAGTAGAACTTCATTCTTGATTCATGATTACTCTGTTTACAGTAGAACTTCATTCTTGATTCATGATTACTTTGTTTACAGTAGAACTTCATTCTTGATTCATGATTACTTTGTTTACAGTAGAACTTCATTCTTGATTCATGATTACTTTGATTACTAAAAATTTGAGAATTAAGTTATATTGACCCCATACACAAATCAAGAATTAAGTTCCTTTTGGAAAGAAACTTAATTCCGTAATTTCACCCTCACACCTACAAAATTAAGAACTCTTTCCTGATCTCCAATCCGGTAACACTTGATTCCCTTTCATTTTTGTTCCCAATTAGTAAATGTACCATAAATTAATTTATCAAATTCCAGTCTTTGAAATTAAAAGAAGCAGACATCTCTGTCTCCTCGTAGTTGAAGACATGGACACAAAGGCAACAAAACAAGAGCAATATTTAACTCTCCCACATGATAAGAAATATAAAAATCCTGTCCCAAGAATAATAAATGATAATAATCATAAAGAGGGGAAAGTACTTGCATTCGAAGAGATATTAATTAAAGGACATAGGAGGTATATGCCTCTATACGTCAAGAGTTTGCACATCCTTGTTTGTAAATGTTTCTTGTTTGTAATAGAACCTAAAGTGTGGAACTGTCGATCAACAGGCACATGCCCTAGAAAGACCAATTTGTGATAGATAACATATAACAGCAATAACACGGCATACACTATAATATATATTTCTAAGCAGAACCAAGAAAAAAAAAAAGTTATTTTAGAAAATCAAATTTCTATCCCTTGAACTACTAAATATCCATATTACTACTTTCAATTGACCATCAACCTTAACAAGCTTCAAAGCCTACATAAAACAGTGAGATAGAATATATCAAAACATAATTACTCTTTAAAATATCTCCCAGCACACTAACGGACTTACAGAATCATTTCCATTGAGATCGAAGAAGGCTGTTGGGCCCTTCTCATTCAGCATTGACAAAACAGTGTTCAATAACAGTGAGCAGTACTGCTGTCTAGTTCCAACTTTCTCACTTCGAAGAAGGGCAAATATTTTGCGGATATCCTTCCCAGATATGCTATGCCCACCTATGACCTGAATCAATTGAGCAATTTGCAAAATGATGCTATCATTATCTTCTTGAGAAAACCAATCAAGAAGAAAATGAAGCATTCCAGCTCTAACACACGAAGCTCGATTAGAGACGGAATCCTTAAGCAATTGTTGAACCACATTAAGCCCATAACGTTGTAATGAGTCACTGCTCTGCCCAGTCACAAAATAGCAAGTAATGATATAAAATGACATTCTTACAAGAAAAAAAAATTCATAATGACTCACACATTCTCACAAATAAGTAAACGCAAACTTCCAAGTTTGAGAAAATATGGGATCAAGAAGAACCAAACAGTCCCAGGAATGAACTACCAACCTTCTGTAGAACACTCAGATAGAGAATGATCACATCTTCATTCTGATTCAAACAGAGAAAGAAAATATATATGAGAAGCACGCCGCAGGCACTTAATCACATAACCAAGCATTACTGACTGCTTACTACTTAGCAAGAACAAAGAAAGTATCAACAAGCAAAAGAAAAGGAACAGACTCAATCAATAGCCAAGGATTGCTGACCAATTAGCATGGACGGAAAAAATATTATTAGACAGAACAAAACTTGAAACTAAAATCATAATGCATTATTAAACACAACAAAACTTGAAATTAAAACATTCTAGTTTTCTATTAAAAAAATAATAACAATAACATTCTAGTTTCAAGCACCAGATTAAGTCACCTGTATAAGAGGGTTTCCATTAACGTCAAACGTTCCATCAACAAGCATATCAAGTAGTGCATTTAAAAGTTCTAAACTTGGACACCATTGGCAAAAGTCCAACAGCAAACTTTGAAGTGCCCGGTAACCTTTGCCGACAAGAGTTCTAAAAGCAGCCTATAATGATAAATTAGCAAATGAATATAAGCCATGGCTCATCACATTATAAATTCAAATAATAATAGAAAATAGAGAAATTTGCCAAGGCACCGTACAAGATTAACAATGGTTGCATGCACTAAAGCAAAAAATCAACTTGATGATAAATATGCTAAATTCGGTCCAAATACTCTGTCATATCGTAAGACTCATAACCAAACCCTTGTAATTAAAAAAAAAATAAAAATTTAAATCGCTACAAACACCTAAGACACCTTAAACAGGATTTCATGTCTTCAACAGGTTGAAACGTAACTCCATTCAACTGATGAAATCTACAATCCCAACCAACTGGGTCAACTTAACAAATTTTCTTCAACATTTTCATTTTCATAAACATAAGACTTAGGCAAGAAAAAGTACAAAATTATTTTTTACTATTCCACTCTGAAAGCAATAAAAAACTATTTAATTAGTTAAAATTCTGAAATATCAACATTAATTTGCTGCTAATTTTCTTCAAATAATGGGAAAGAATATAAGTAGGTGATATTCCGAAAAATTTGACCAGTTATCTAAGGCAGGTAGATAAACTAAACAATCAACCATTCAGGAACCACGACAAAACGAAAAAAGACAAAAAGAGAGTTACCTTAGATGCATCATTACATGCAAGCAGACAGGTAAGTGTTTGAAGAACACCTAAAACCAATTTTTCTCCATTTGCCTCATCAAGATTACCATTTAGCAAGGAGACGATATGCAAAAAACACTCTCCATCACGAAACAAAGCCTGATAATACTGAAGGAACCAACATTCAGTTAGACATCAGAACATAGAAACCAACCAAGAGCCAAGTTGCCAACACACCCACACTCATATTTTTATTTTTTCCCCAACCAAAAGTAACATATAAATCATTGCAGGGCAATATACCAATCGATCAGTGGATATCATATCTTTTATCCCAACCAAGAGCTCAATAGACAGTTCCACAGAACTTTTTCCGCAGTCCTTAATTTGAGTAAACATTTCTAGGTACTTTGAACATAACTGCAACTTTGCTCTTCGATCTTCCTCAGACACTGGTAAAATCTAAAACCATGAAAAAGGAGCCAGTTTTGTCACAAATAGAGGTCAACAATTAAAAAGACTTATCATAAGCATTCTAGTAAAAGGAAATACCTTCATGAGGTCATGGATATACTTAAACACTTTATTTCTCAAGCTTTGCTCCCAAAATAAATCAAACAAGCAGTCAATACACGTGGAACTATGCAAAACCAAACTTCTTGCTTCATCTGATATAGACCAAAACTCCATAAAGATCTTCATGCATGTTTCTATGCATTGATGCCAGTTCTGGGCCGTCTCACCAGAATTGGATATCTGATGACCGTGATTAGAAGAACTTATATCCTCAGACCTTCTAGATTCTTGTGATTGAATACAAGAAACTTTAAGCACCCGGGAAACAGCATCTAGTGTTTTAAACGAGGCAAAAGTTTTCTCAGCTGAAAGCAGTAATATGTGATGCAGACTCGTTGCAAAAGCATTAGCAATCTCAGGATTACAAGCAGATTGTTCAAGGGCATCAACCAAAACAGAACATTCAGGCTGCAAATAAAGAGAAAATTAAGTAAACAAAGTTACCTAAAAAGAATGATGCAGACTAAATTTGGGAACAAGAAGCCCAAGTGAATACAATGAGCTGAAGACAAAGCTATGAGAAATCAATTCCAAAAGGACAGAATGGAAAGTTCGATATAACATCTGGTATTCAGAGAGCATTATTAAACACACACTTCATACCTATAGCCGTGCACTCACAAAACCACACTGATAAATAGATTCAAGAATACCACATCAAATGTTTGTGACTAAAAGTGATATATACTTTTTGTTTTAGACTTCAAGATGCAGCTGCTATTGTTCTAAAATAACTCGACCCAAATTGATCATCAAAATTTTATTAATCACAATGAATATTGTCCTTGGGAACCACATTTTTTGTCTAATAACAGTAGTAATCTGAAAATTCATCAAAACCCTGCTAGTAGTTGGTTGACTTCCATTAAGAAATATAGAGTAAGCCTATTTCAACATTTTCTTTTTCTTTTTTTTTTCTTTTTTTTTTTTTTGATAGGAAACAAAACTTTATTAATGGAAAACAAAGAAGTTACAAACAAGAAGCAGAGGTCCACCAACAAAACAAACAAAAATAAAACCTCAATGAGCATCAGCCTTCTAGTCAAGAAGAATGAGACATAAAGAATAGTCTCTGAAATCTTCACAAGAAGAAGCCTAAAAAGAAGCTAAGTAATACGCTTTATCTCCTAAAAAATTTGTCTCCTCTTCAACTTCATCAAAGATTCTCTTGTTTCTCTCTCCCCAAATATAAAATTGCAAAAACTCCACATTACCAAAGAATGTCAGCTTTCTTTCCTCCTCCAAGAATTATAAAATCTTCCAACAGGAAAGAACGAAAAAAATTAGGAGCAGCCCATATCAGGCCCACCAAAGAAAACAATCTGTTCCATAATTTACCAATGAATGGACAATGAAGATGATCCAAATTTTCCTCAGAACTCTTGCACAAAATACACCAATAAGGAGAAGGACAAAAATTAGGAAAGCACTTTTGAAGAACATCACAAGAATTTAATTTCCCATGAGCGATAAGCCAAGCTAAAACCTTGACTTTGATTGGAACCTTAGACTTCTAAATTAGATTGGCCAAATCAAATCTTAGATGAGATTCATCCTAAATCAACCAATCAAAAAAAGACTTGCAAGAAAACAGACCATCGGAGGTCAACTTCCAAACTCTTCGATCCTCCATTCTCAAATTAAGAGAAACCCCTTCAAGGGAAGAGATAAGAGAAGAAAATTTCTCAATCTTTCTATCATTCAAATTTCCTCTAAAATCAAACGACCAACCTCTAGAAGTAGAAGTACCATCCAATCTATTTGAAATTGAAGCACATTGATAGGATATTAATCAAGTCCAATTAAAAAGTGAAATTTAAAAATGAAGACAATTTTGAAAGGCATGTAACCTCCATTGTGAAAAAGGCAACCACCTCTGCAGGAACAAGTCAGACACCTGCAAGTGGCCTCCTCCGTAAAGAGGTGCAGACGCTAAGCCAGCTATTATGTGTGAAAAAAAAAAAAAAAGAAATTAGGGGCATTGTTTTTGCTTCACAATCTGCTTAGTCAAACAGTTAACTCTTGTGCCACTGACAGCAAGGTGGTCTTTGATGAAGGAAAATTTAATTAGTCTCCGCTGAATTTTGACTACAACATTAGGCACATCCTACTGGTTTTAAAGATTTGTCACCTGAAATTCTGAAAATCTTAATTAACCTCCACTAATAATGTGCAGGACCTTCCCTACATTTTCATTGAATTTATCAAAAACCACTAAAGGAGAATTCTCTGCCTGTTTTCTAAACCAAGCAGATCCAGCTATAATTAGACCAAACCTCAGTGGCAATGAATAAAATTTATAAATGTAACTTGACTATAGTCAGGTAAAAAACAAAGATTCATGATGCAAATAATCCTAATTATTGTAATAGTACAATCGATATTGTAAAACACAAAACAAAAAACAAAAAAAAAGGAATTGGAAATGTATAAATCAAATCAGTTAACATTGCAGCATATTTTTTAATATAACTGATATGTAAAGGTAAGAAAAATATAAACATCTTATTATGTACAGAAAACAAGGGACAAGTAAGGTATTTTATTGACAAATGATGTTAGATAATTGGACGACCAACATAGCCATATACTTGACACAATTGTTGTCAGTTAGCCAGAATACTTTAAAAACCCCAAATAACAAAGGACATTTAAGGAGAAATAACATTGACAAATTTTACTTTTTTATCTCACCTCAATGCTCAGCTGATAACCATAGCAGACTAAACATTTGTGTTAATCCCACTTAGTTTTTTTTTTTTATAGGAAACAAAGACTTTATTGATAAAAAGAAGGAAATACACTTGTGAACCAGAAGTCCACCCAGAACTAAACAAACAAAATAAAATCTAAACCTAATGGCACTTATAGAAGGGCCAATCAACAAACAGCAGCCTTTCAATATAATAAAATAAGAGATAACGATAAATGTTTAAAATCTTCACTAGACGACGCCCAAAGAGATGCCAAATAATACGCTTTATCTCTTAAAAATGAGTCCTCCTCTTCGACCCCTTCGAAGATTCTTCTGTTTTGTTCTTCCCAGATAACCCACAAAATAGCGAAAACTCCACAATTCCAAAGGATTCTAGCCTTCTTACCTCCCCCTAAGGCTACAAAATCTTCCAATAAGAATGCGCTTAAAAAATTTGGGGCTGCCCACCTAAGACCAACTAAAGAGAACAACCTATTCCATAGCAATCCAGCGAAAGGACAGTGAAGAAAAAGGTTAGAAAAATGTGTTAATCCCACTTAGTTACAACTTATTATTACATGGATTGACTTGCTAAGACATCATGGATTCCTTTTGAAGACCATAATCTACATCCATACCCTACTAACATAGATGAAACATAATAAAAAGTTCAATGAAGAGTGGCTATGTAAACAAAGGATATCATCCAACAAATGAAGGAACAACCTACCAAGTTATGAACACTCCCAATAGAAGTTGCAGCAAATTCTACAAATGAAATTACTTCCGTCTGAAGAATGCGACTGTTAATGCTATTGGTGAGAGAATAAGGCTCATTGTATGTACAACACTCTTCAGAAAATTCTTCTAAAGCTGGTCCAAAATAGAAAAAGTTCATAAAATTTTCAGAAAATATAAGGTCCCATATCCCTTCTTCCCGAAAGATTTCAAGTGATATAGGTGATGAAACAAGAACTCTCCTAAATGCATTAAGAACACAAAGCTGCAGAGTATTGATAAATGCCCTGCAGTAAAAGAAATCAAAAAGAAAATTAGCGAGATAAGGAACCAATGAAAATGAGAAGATAAAAGAACAGCCACAAGGATTCTACTGAAAACTAGATTCCTCAATAGAAATATAGCACAAATTTACCTTAAATGGCTTGGCAGTTCATTTTCATTTAAACAAGCCTTGATGCATGGGAACACTGTAAGAAGAACCCTCATGACCCATCTTATTGAAAGTTCACCATACACAGAAGAAACTGGTGCGGTAATTCGACCAGTGGTTCCTTGGCCACGATGAGGTTTAGCATCTTCTGGGGCAAGAAGGAAAGAACAAAGGACTCTACTTAACTTGACAACGTAATCACTCCAAAGCTCGGAATAAGAAGCATTTTCTGAAACTGGAACAGATGACTCTGTTAAACGCTTTTTTACATCCTTTAAATCCAAGCCAGACATCTGAAAATCTTTTTGTACAGCCAATTCCTTTCTCTGCTGCTTGTACTCTTGGAGCATATAAGCAAGTGAACAAAAACTATTTGCAAATTTATGCACTCTTCCATTCTCACATAGAAACTGCAAGTTGTTCAAATTCCCAAATCTGAATACTAGTCAAGGACATTAATTGTTAGCACATAATTGACAAAGTATGTGGTATGCTTAGGCCAAAGATTCAGACATCCCGTCTCCATACAACTAATTGATTGATTAGGATTAATTTTCACAATACTGCATTAAGCCAATCAAAGTACCAGTAGTCCCTCACTTTCAAAACTAGAGCATTGAAACCAGAAAGCATTGCACGCAAGTACAGTCAAAAGCACCTTGGGGTGGGGGATTTCAAAATCTAGAACCTTAAGTTTGAATGGGTCAAATAATTATATCTTAAACGTTAAACTTATATTTTGAAAGGCCATAACCCCCCATTGCATAATCCTAATTACATAACCCTGATTTGAATTATATATTCCCAGAAGTTTCATTCAAGCAATGAACTATGCTTAAACTATACCAAGTTTTCAGGTTTCTTAAATTCAAAAAAAAAAAAAAAATGCCATATGAAGGATACACAGCTTCTCTAAGAACTTCCAGAGAAAGAACATGGAGCTGCAAAATCTGTGCCAAGGGATTCTCACCACTGCATAATATTAACTTAACACATTAGAGCAGGCAAGAGAAAGAGTTTTACATTAAAGACCTAACATTCCAACTTTGAATAGAAGCATGAATCCATAAATAAAGCAAAATGTTACATCTCTCAATGTAAAAAGGAATGACAAAGGATTCAGAAATCAACCTCCAATAATGTGGCACTGAAAATTGATTAAAAAGATAAACTATGCAGCACAACTTTTAAATAATTCATATTATATTCTCATGTTGGACAAAAAGGTACAGGCAGCCACCTACGTAGCACTTCCCTATTTCTATTCTAAGACTTGTCGCTTGGAGTGTCATACTTTAAACAAAATCAATGAAAACATAAGCTTCTCCAAGCGAGAGAGCATAAATAAAAAAACAAAGGCTCGAGGCATAGACCAAACCATGATCTTTGATTTTTTATTTGATTGGAAACGAAGACTTTATTTATTAATAAAGAAACATATTATAAAAGTGAACCAATAGTCTACCAAAACAACAAACAAAACAAGAATAAGATACAAGATAGGAAATATTCAATCAACAAACAACAACATTCCAATCAAGCATAACGAGAAATAAAGAAATGTCTTTAAAATCTTCACTAGTAGATGTTCATAGAGAAGCCAAATAAGAAACTTTATCCCCTAAAATACCCTCCTCCTTTTCAACTTCATTTTTTGGATAGGAAACAAAGACTTTATTTAACTAGAAGTCCACCAACACAACAAACGAAACAAGATCAAAATACAAGATCTCAACAAACAATAGCCTTACAATCAAGCAAACTGAAAATAAAGAAAAGTAATTAAAATTTTCACTAGTAGATGCCCAAAGAGAAACCGAATAATACACTTTATCCCCTAAAAAAATTCTCCTCCTCTTCAACTTTATCAAAAAGCCTTTTGTTTCTTTTTTCCCAAATAACTCATAAAATGGTAAAACCTCCACAATATCAAAGAAGTCTGGCTTTCTTTCCTCCTCCGAGAACTTTAAAATCTTCCAAAAAGAGAGAAAACAAAGATTCAAGAGCAGCTCACTTTAAACCAATAAGTTGCTCCATATATTACCAACCACCGGACAATGAAGAAAAAGATGATTCAAAATTCCCCCATAACTTTTGCATATGACACACCAAGAGGGAAAAAGACTTGGGATATCTTTTTTGGATAACATCATAAGGATTTATTTTCCCATGAGCAATTAACCATAACCTTTGATCAACTCTACCATTCAAGAAAAATCAACAAAGTCTCAACAAAAACTACTGCCATCCATCTCTTCAAATTGATTTTGCAAACCTAGCCTCATCTATGCGGTTTGGAATTGCTTCAGCTTATGAGTTCGAGGGTTGTAGATTAGGTCCATCAAACTATTACGGCACATGGTTATTTGGTAAAAATCCTAACACTTAAACTTGTGCATAATTTCAGATGGATTATTTTTTGTTTTGCATAGACTACAGAAATATAAATGTAACACACATGGAATCCGTGCAGTAGCATGAGAATTAATTTAAGAATCCCGGTCAACAGCAGCTGGGATAAAGGTGAAGTTAATATTGGGTGAATTACAAACTAAGGTCATAGCCATCACAACATAAAGGTGAAGTTAATATTGTGTTGAATTAGAATGTAGAATGAAGACAGGGTTTACTAATAATTCATCAAAAAAGATACAGGAAAATATTGTGGCTATGACTTTATATACTACTTTTTAGCCTTTCTTTAATCTTAAGCTTCTGGGATTATTTGTTACTCCCATAGTATCAGAACCTATTTTTCTGAGAGGTCTTATGTTCAATTCTAATCAACCTTCATTTCGATAATTAAAACTATGGATTTGTTTGGCATTTGATCCACATGACAAGCTTATTAAATGTATCCGGTCATGTGGGTAGGGTGCACGTCAGAGTTTGTATCTTGTACACACGCACACACAAGGATCCTAACACAGGCTCAACTTGCTCCACATTTTAAATCCTAACACAAAAACTCTCAGCCAGATACATTTCATATTATATTAACTATCAGTCTCAATAAATTTAAGCTAATAAAAAAAGCTCAATCACAGTGTTCAAACTTTAAAAACAACCAGCCAGTTCACTAAGTTAATCATTTTTGTCTTAACTCCACACAACCAGAAATAATTCAGAGAATCAATGTCATTATATGCATTGTTAAATCTGGCATGCAATCAATCTAGACAATATATCAAAACATAAATGAATCATAAGATGCAAGTTTAACAAGAAATACCCTTTTACATCAACATGACTGCCACTTTTCGAAAGTTGGACATTGATCGATGGAAGTCCAAGTCCATCTAATAAAACTTCAAGCCCTCCTATGCTTTTAAAATGGCTTTGACCCCTTGGATTCTCAGATAAAGCTAAACAAAGGGTTCTCAGAGTCAGGTACTGAAGTGATATATCTGTCCATTGTTCTTTCATACTCAACCTTCTGATGACACGCAAGAGCTCTGCAATATACATGAGTTTCAGCACAAAGTGTGACACCATTAGAAAATTAAAACTGAAAGAGAAGGAAAAAAAAAAAAATCAAATGATGAATGCAAGAAAATACATTGTTTACAAGAAGACATTGCATAGAAAATGCCATTTATCATATTTAAATCCAGTGGTGTGAATCTTAAGATATAAAACCAAGCCTCATGGGGGTAAGAAGGCTTGGGCAGAATTGTATATGACGAGCTTCTATCAGGTGCAACTTCAGTTGTTGATACAAGATAATGATAGCAACTAAATATCATCAACAATGTTTCATGTTACAAACAGCAATAGCATAAAGAGGTCATTATTCATTACCAATGAAACTAAAAATTGACAACCTAACTAAAATTCACAAGCTACTGTTGGTATGCCAAATTAACAAGAAAAACCAATCGGATATGTTTGATGTAGCTTATCTTTATGAATTACCAAGTCAACATAAAAAAGGAAACCAAAATTGCCTACCTTACCTACTAACCAATTAAGGCCACCAGCTTCCATCACTGATACAACTGCTTTATTGTGCCAGTTTAGCCTTGTTTCAGAATTAGGAACCTTGATACCACTTGAAGGATTATTTGAAGAAGCATCATTTCTTGGGAAAGAAAACTCTATAGTATAGCTGTACAATTGAGCCTTTTCTTTTACATTTGAATTTAAATCAATAAAGCTACATATTATTGACACAACATATACAAGAATTCGCTGCAAGAGTCGAGTCTTCTCTACTGTAATATTAGAAGAATTTTCATCACCAGAAAGTACACCAGTAACTGTTTTGAGCTGTATGACAACACCTGAAATAATAAAAATGAGAATGAAAAATTGGAAAATGCATCAACAGATACCTGGTTCAGTTATTCCAATTATAATGGAACAAAGATAACAAAAGTTTCAGGGAAAATCATTCATATATAGAGATTGATTCAAAAAGTTACATGTATTGATTCCAAATTTGACATGAAGCCTGGATGGATAAAATAATAATAATAAATAAATAGGTTGACATTTAAGTCTGAAAAATCGAAAACATCAGAACTAATTCAAGATAATTTATGAAACAATTATGTAAAGAGAATTTGAAGTTTGTTTTTTGAAAAATTGGCAGAAAAACCTAAAAATTATGGTTACTTTTAATTTTACTCAACAACTAGGAGGTTTTTTTTTTTTTTTTTTATCTCACCCATAGCTAAGCTATATAGACACCATTAATTTTGGCCAAATCCTGATCAAGCCTTGGCCTGGTCATGATCAAGCCATAGCCTGCCTAAATTTTGGCCAAGTTTTAGCCAAGTGAACCTAAATTGTGAGCTACGCTTTTCAACAGGAAGAAAAAAAGATAAGAAAAGAAAAGAGAACAAGGGAAACTGTTCTCATGGATCACTTATGGGTACGACAAAAACTTCCATTTGTTGTTACGTAAAAATAAGAAGGGTTATAATGTACTGATTATTTTTGCTAAATTCTTGCTAAATTCGCTATGTCTTTCAAGGATAAGAAACATAAACAAATTTATTGTATTACGATGATTGTCAGCTATCAATCCACTTCCAAATATATTACCCAAAAGAAATTTTGGCATCAGTAATCAAGGTAGAGAAAGTACATCAAAAAATTATCACAAGTGAGAATAATATTTTCAGCAGCAGTGCAAATCAATAAGAGTTCTTTCACATGTGCTTAAGGGTAATAATAATGACAATAATAAATAATTATTATTAAATGATATGTTGAAAGTACATACAAGTTTTATTAATAGCTAATACAACTCAATTTAGAGAATCAAAAAGTGTTCAAATCTCTTAAAAAAGGGATGATGAATCAATCTCACCTTTCATTAAGGCTGTTAGCTTTTGAATGCCACCATAATAGCCAAAAACTCTGCAATTATGCATTGAACGAGTAATAATTTTCAAAGCATCCAAGACGAGAAAAGCTTCAGCAGTAATATTCATGCTTGTGACTGCCTCTGGTAAGTCCATCGTAGGGTGCACCACATTGGTGTTTACTGCATTTATATTGCAGAAAAACGATAAAAGATGGCAGATGAATTATTAACAGAAGTTTAAGTTTACATCCTACAGTAAGGAAAAAACCTTAGGAAAGATATATGGAAGGGCTTATAACCGTAAATGGTTAAAGCCCAAAACTGATGCACCCAGTTTCATGTATGAAAAAACACATTAAACATTCAATGAGATAAACATTTCTCCCTAATAAAGTTTTGTTTACTATCAAAAAAAAAATGAGATAAACATTTCTCAATTTTAGAACATAATTAATTTTAGATAACTCAAAGAAACGAATTTAAAGAAGCAACTAACTAAATTACTAGTAAAAAGTTAGAAAAGCTTTTTTTTTTTTTAATAGAAAACAAAGATTTAATTAATAATTAAAAAAAAAAAAAAAATTATAACTGTGAACTAGAAGTCCACCAACAAAACAACCAAAAACTAAAACATAATACAGAAACTCAGTGAACAACAGCCATCTAATCAAATAGAATGAAAAATAAAGAATAGTCTCTAATGCTAACATTTGGTTCTTATAATTTAAGCTTTTAGGTCAACAATAATTAAACATTGTAGAGAATTTCACCCATAAGTCTTGGTTTCAAGTCCCTCAACATGCCCATCTATTATCTATATCTATATTTATTTTGTATTTCATATCTAAATTCGCATATGAACTTCGGCTAGATCCATGTGTCAAGCTTGTCAATCTCACACAAGAAGGTTGTGTTAAAGAAACTTAATATTATTGTTGAGCCCTTACAAATAACATTAAAATTATGGATTTAGCCCTTACTTCATTTTTTATTTTTTTTATTTTTTTTGATTTAGCCCTTACTTAAATTTAAAAAAAATATATATATATATATATATTATTAGAACTTGAAGCACTAGAAATATTTGTTTTTTCCAAGTCGCCCAAAGTAAATAAGTATGTAGATGTGATAAGCAGCCTCTTGTTCTCTCTAAGAGGCAATTAGGTTTGACCTATCCTAATACATCTCTAATTTCTACTCAAAGAAAAAAAGAAATATAAGAGAGAGAAGGTTTGACCATTTTCTATCCCTTGGGTGGTGGGGGAGGGAAAAATGGAATACGTTTATTGTTGTGAAATAATTGTTATTCAGTTAGGAAATATTGTTGTGAGGAAGCAATTTTTTTTTTGGGTAGGGGGCGCAGCGGGCAAGGGAGGGGGAATGGGGGGGCAGTTGTTTGGTGTTTGATAATGGTTTAAGAACCATTTTTTGTTTGTATGGTCTTTCAAAAAGAGTTTTAATTTGTCACATAACTCTTTTCTCAGTAGCATGTGGACAACTTGTTCACATGTTTTGTCTTAACAAATTTTTATATTCTTGTTTATCATGAGAAGAAAAACAATTTACATTGGAAAAGTAGGACTAAATAACTAAATAAAACCATATTTATGTGCCCTCCTTGGTTAGAATTCCTATTGGGTGACAAAGACAGTTAAAAAGATTATGAGGAATTTTTATGGAATGACACTAGTGAAGGAAAACAGGGTCACTTGCTTGGTTCGAAATTTCTCGTCCTCGAGATAAAGGTGGTTCAAGGATTAAAAATATTCTTAGGAAAAATTTGGCTTTGCTTGGTCAATGGAAGTGAAGATTTCCTTTGGAACCTAACTCAATTGTAACATACGATTATCAAAAGTAAGTATGACCTTCAAGGAAGCGGATGAGATTCTAAAGTGGTTTTTACAGGATTTAGTCGTTGTCCTTAGAAATTTATTATGCAAGATTTCAATGATTTCTTTTGCAACTTAAAGTTTGTGGTTACAAACATTTCTGGATTCGGTTTTAGGATATTGATTCTACAGCTTCATACTTAAGGTTTCCAAGATTATATAAGCTTTGTTTCTCACAAAGTGTTTTACTTCAAAGTAGATTGGATTGATCTTCTCAATCTAAAGGATGATCCTTTAATTTTAGGAGGAATTTCATTAATAGGGAGATCGAGGAATTTTCTACTCCTACCTATTGTTTGATGGTGTTTCTTTCAATATGGAAATGCAAAATAAAAGGGTTTGGAGCTTGAATTCCAATAGAATTTTATCTTGCAAGTCTTTTTTTAAATGGTTAATTCATGATGAATCTCATTCAAGGTTTAATCTTGCTAGTGTAATTCGGAAGTCAAAGGCTCCTAAGAAAATCAAATTCTTAGTTTGGTAAAATGCTCATAGAAAAATAAATACTTATGATGTTATTCAAAGAGACATCCTAATTCTTGTCTTCTTCCTGCTTGGTGTGTCAATTGCAAAAGTTTTAGGAAAAATTGAATCATCTTTTTTTTTATTGTTTGATGGTTGGTAAACTTCGGAGTAAATTGTTGTTAATGGTTGATTTGAAATGGGCTGCTCCTGAATCTTTGCCTCCTTTATTTTTAGAAGATTTCAAAGTTCTTGAAAAAGAAAATAAAGCTACAATACTTTGGTATTGTAGGGTCTTTGTCTTTTATGGGTTATTTGGGAAGAAAGAAACAAAATACTTTTTAATGAAGTTGAAAAGGAGGAGAGTTTTTTAGAGGATAAACTTATTATTTAGCTTCTATATGGGCATCTACTAGTAAAGATTTCAAAAATATTTCTTTTTTTTTTTTTTTTGATAGGAAGTAAAGATTTCATTTCATAACAAAGAAAATAGACACAAACGTGAACCAGCAGTACACCAAAACACTAATAAAAAAAATAAAAAAAAACAAGAAACCAATTGGAAATATCACTCAACAAACAATAGATTTTCAATCAGGCAAAATGAAAAACACAAGAAGAATTTTTAAAATCTTCATTAATCCTCCTCTTCAACATCTTCAAAAATTCTTTTGTTTCTCTTTCTGATAGGAAACAATAACTTTTTTAATAATAGAATAACGGAATACAAAAGTGAACCAGTGGTCCATCAAAACAAAAACAAAACAAGAGCAAAAAACAAAGAGAAAATTCAATCAACAAATAGCCTTCCAATCAAAAATTTTTTTGTTTCACTCTTCCCAAATGACCCAAAAAATGACAAAGACTTCACAATGCCAAGGAATGCTACTTTCTTTCATCCTTTAAAAACTTTAAAATCTTCCAATAAGAAAGAAAATAAAGATTCAAGAATAGCCCGCTTCATCCCAACCAAAGAAAACAAATTACTCCAACATTTGCCAACCATTTGCCCACTTTAGCCCATCGAACACTTATTTATATCACATTATTTATTATTGGAAGGTTATTGTTTATTAATCGAATTTTTTCTTTTTTTTTTTAATAGTAAACGAAACTTTTATTAAATAGAAGAAAGAAGAGACAAATATACAAGAGTGAACCAGCAGTCCACTAACAAACAATTTTTTCTATTTTCAATTTTATTTTTTTGTTTTGTTCGTTGTTTTAGTGGACTACTAGTTCACTTTCGTACTTCATTTCTTTATATTCAAATAAAGTTTTCGTTTTCTATCAAAAAATAACTAAATAAATAAATAATAGAAGTTACAAATTGAATGAGACTATATTATACAGAGAAGTTATAAAAATTATTTTAGCAATTAGAATCTTCTTATTGGAGTGTATATACAATATCCAACTTGGGAATTGTTAAATTGTTTTGAAAGTCTTATTCTTGTTTCCTATAAAAAGAAAAAAAAAAACCATTGGAAATGTTAGACTAAATAACTAAGCAGAAACATATTAATGGTCCCTAGGATATAGTTGAGGAAAAGAATTGTCATGCTTACAAAAATACTACATTGAAATAACAAAAGTTACAAAATGAATGAGAATAAATAAAAAAAAAAAATTGCAAATAAGTTCGTTTAGAATCTTCATTTTTGGATTGCAAATACAATATCCAACAAAGGATAATCTTAAATTGTTTCAAAAGTCAAGTGTTTGTGTGTGTGTGCACGCACGCGCGCTTAGAGTCTCCATTTTTGGATTGCTTATACAATATCCAACAAAGTATTATCTTAAATTGCTTATACAATATCCAACAAAGGATTATCTTAAATTATCCAACAAAGTATGTATGTATGTATATATATGTGTGTGTGCGCGTCTATATATATATGGTGATAGAATCAATGTTTTAAAAGGCGAGGCGAGGTGGCGCATCGAGGCGCCGCCTTGTCGCCTTGATGAAAAAAACGTCTCAAGGCGCCCTCCAGAGACGGGGCAGTCACAAAACCCCGCCTCTGGAGGCTGAGGCGGTCGCCTCAGTGCCTCTCAACCTCGAGGCGCACTGAGGCGGTATGGGGCGGTTATTTTTAACAGGGGGTAAAGTGGTCATTTCGGGAGTTTGTTTTTGTCTCAAAAACCTAATAAAGCCCACCGACAGCCACTCTCCTCTCTGCCGACACCCATTTTCACGTCCATTCTCTCCATTTCTTTCATTTTCTTTCATTTTCTCTTAAAATCTCTCAAATCCTCAAGTCTCCAACACTCTCCATCCCTCAAGTCCCTGAAGTCGGCATCTACAGTTCCATCTTCATCACTCAACTCTCTGAAATCAGTAGCTCTCCTCCGTCTGAAACTCACGAAGGTCTGAAATCCGGCTGTCATGTAAGTTTTTCAATTATTTCAGCTTTTAACTTGTTAAACAATAGGTATTTGGTTTTGGTTTGGGTTTTTGATATTGTTTGTAGTTGTTAAAAAATAACTTCAATGGCAACTTTGACATTCGGTTCTTTTTTTTTTTTTAGCTTGTGCAACTATAACTCTCTTCATGCTCTATGTTATGTTTTGGTTGTGGTGTTTAGGATTAGAATGCAGTGCTGATAACAAATTTGTTTTTGATATTGTTTATGGTGTAGTTGATTGGAATGGCAGCTTATTGATATTGTTTTAGATATTGCATTTGACTACAATAGATTATTTGATGTAAGTGATGCTTATTGTTTGATGTAAGTGATGGTAGTAAAACATTTACCAAAACTGTTAAAAAACAGTTTATTTGATTTTGATGTTATGTGTATTGTTTTAAAAAACATTTTTTTGACATGTATATGATGTGTTTATAGTTTTGTAATATTTGATGTGTTTATAGTTTTAGATAGTATGATTAAAAAACAGATTAGCAATCAAGTTTCTTATATTTGTACATGATATTATTATAGATTTTGTGAGAGATGTCGAACCAGAAAGATCCGGCTTGGAAGTACAGAGTTGAGGTTGAATTTGGTGAACAAAAGGCATACAAGTATGTTCATTGCATTTTTTGTGATAAAATAATCAAAGGAGGAGTGTATAGATTGAAAGAGCACCATGCGGGAACTCATGGGAATGCTGCCCCATATGAGAAAGTTACCCCAGAAGTTCGAGATGAAATAAAGACGTACATTGGCAAAACTGGAGATGCTAAAAAGCAAGCTCAATTAGCACGAGAGGAAAGACTTGATAGCTCTTATCAACTTTAACACTCCTCCATCTAAAGGAGATTCAACCTCAGCTTCGATGCCCCAAAGAGGAATCAGAGGGCCAATTGATAGGTTTTTTACAAATGTTAATGAGAATAATGTGCAGGTGGAGCGAGAGAGACCGTCTACAGCAAGTGAGAAGGAAGCACGCTATCGAACATGTTTGGACATTAGTAGATTCTTCTTTGAGAATGGGATTGCATTTAATGTTGCCCAGAGTCCTTCGTTCATTAATATGTGTCGATCAATTGGCAATTATGGACGTGGTTTAAAACCTCCTACACCATATGAGATTCGCACTAACTTTTTGAATGACGAAGTGGCCAACGTGGTAACTGTCGTTGATGACATAAAGAAGACATGGCCAGAGATAGGGGTGTCAATATTATCGGATGGTTGGAAAGATATGAGAGGAAGGCAATTGGTGAACTTCCTTGTGAACAATCTGCATGGAACAGTATTTTTGAAATCAATTGATGTAAGTGATGTGGTGAAAAATGCAAAGTTATTGTTTAAGCTACTAGATGATATAGTTGAAGAAATTGGTGAAGATCTTGTTATTCAAGTAGTGACGGATAATGCGTCTAACTATAAAAAAGCGGGTGAAATGTTGATGGACAAGAGGAAACGTCTATGGTGGACGCTGTGTGCTGCTCATTACATTGATTTAATGCTTGAGAAAATTGAAGAACTTCCTCAACACAAAAATGCCTTATTTAAAGCAAAGAAGGTAAATATCAATTATTTTATCAGTATTGTTTTTACTATAATTGTTTTCTAGTTGTTAATTTTTTATTATTATTATATAATAGGTGAGTAACTTCATCTACAATCATGGATGGGTGTTGGCCTTGATGAGGCCCCATACGAAAAAAGATTTGGTTCGTCCTGGCCCTACGAGATTTGCGACTGCGTACTTAACTTTACAAAGTATATACAGTCTGAAGGTACAATTGCAGGAGATGTTCATTTCACAAGAGTGGCAGGAGAGTAGTTGGGCTAAAAAACCAGAGGGAAAAGCAATTAAAAAAATCATATTGACGGATGGAAGCTTCTGGCATACCGTGTCTTATGCATTGAAAACAACTAAACCCATTGTGCAAGTGTTGAGGATGATGAATTCTGAAAATGTTCCTGCAATGGGATTTATTTATGGTGCCATTGATAAAGCTAAGGAGGAAATAGCCAAAACCTTTGGAAATGAATTAGGAGCTTAAAAGGAGATATGGAGCATTATTGATGACAAATGGGAGTTTCAATTGCACCGTCATTTGCATGCAGCTGCTTACTTTTTGAACCCCCAATTCCATTATAGTGAAAATCCGTCCAAGCATCCAGAGATTGATCAAGGGGTCATTATGTGCGTGGAGAAACTTTTTACAAATGAGATGGACAAAATTAAGACTCATTGTCAAATGGATGACTATAGGCAGAAAAGAGGAATGTTTGGATATTCATTGGCAAAGAATACCGTGTACAAACGTAGCCCTGGTATGTGAAGTTATTATTTATCATTGTTAATTTGTTTATGAATTTATAGTATTCTTCTAATTTCTAAATAATTATTTGTAGTTGATTGGTGGCTTGCATTTGGAGCTGACACCCCTGAACTTAAATTTTTTGCTGTGAGGATTTTGAGTCTCACTTGCTCGTCCTCTGCCTGTAAGAGGAATTGGAGTGCTTTTAATTTGATTCATACAAAGAAGAGAAATCGTTTGGAAACTTAGAGATTGAATGATTTGGTGTACATCATGTACAGTAAAAGACTACAACATAGATACTTGAAGAAACAGGCACTAAAAGATGATGAGGATCCCTTGATGGTAAGTGATGATGTGCCTTCTGATGATGAATGGGTGAATGATGAATTATTAGGAGTTAACATGAGTCAACCCAGTGGTAGACTACAACTAACCTACAAGAGAAAGAGAAGTGGAGGTAGGTTATTCTCTAATTAAGTGTAGCAAATTCTATTAAAGTTAATGATATAATCACTAAAATATTATTTTATATTATTTGTTAGACAAAGGGAAGAATATACACCAAGAAGCTGAAGAACCTGAGTTGGAGGAGGATGAGAGTAATGATGAGGAGGGTGATGCAAGAATTGAATATAATGATGAGGATGATGGAGATGAAACTTTTTTTTTTTTGATAGGAAACAAGAAACTTTATTAATGAAAAAGAAGATACACTTGTGAACCAGAAGTCCACTTTAAGTTAAATAAACAAAGTCTAACCTAAATGTAACATTGGAAGAAACAATTAACAAATAGCAGCCTTCCAATCTAATAAAATAAGAGAGAGGGACAAATGTTTAAATTCTTCACTAGAAGACGCCCAAAGCGAAGCCAAGTAAAACGCCTTATCCCTTAAAAGAGTTCCTTCCTCTTCGACTTCTTCAAAAATTCTTTTATTTCTTTCCTCCCAAATAACCCATAAAATAGCGAAAACTCCACAGTTCCAAAGTATCCTAGACTTTTTACCTCCTCCTAAGGCTCCAAAATCTTCCAATAAAAAAGCACCTACAAAATTAGGAGCTGCCCACCTCAATCCAATTAAAGAAAATAACTCATTCCATAACAAGCCAACCACGGGACAATGAAGAAAAAGGTGATCTAAATTTTCCCCCCAACTCTTGCACATGACACACCGAAAAGGTGAGAGACAAATAGTAGGAGCTCTTTTTTGAATGATATCACCTGTACTTAATTTCCCCTGAACCAGAAGCCATACTAAAAACTTTACCTTGTTCGGAGCCTTTGACTTCCAAATCAAACTGTCATACTCAAATCTAGGAAGAGAATCATCTAGGACTAACTTTTCCAAAAAGGACTTGCATGAGAAGATGCCATTGGAACTTAACCTCCACACCCTATAATCATCCGACCCATGATTGAGGGAAACACCCTCGAGCAAAGCACTAAAAGAAGAAAATTCCTCAACCTCCCTATCATTCAAGTTTCTCCTAAAATCAAGGTGCCATCCTTTATGAATAGAAGAACAATCAACTCTACTTAGGATAGAGACATTATGAGAAGAAGTGAGCTTGTGCAATCTTGGAAACTTTAAGCTAAGAGGTTGGGCGTCCAACCAACAGTCCTCCCAAAAACGAATTCGTGCCCCGTTTCCAACTACAACTTTTAAATTACTCGAGAAAGCATTGAATCCTTGCATAATAGATTTCCATGGACACCTACTGCAGCCTTTAAGAACCGGATTAGAATCCCATCCGTTTCCTTGGACTCCATACTTACTTTTAATCACTTTATACCACAAAGAGTTAGGTTCTAAAGGAAACCTCCAAAGCCATTTACCAAGTAAAGCCACATTCTGCATCACTACATTCCCAATACCTAGCCCACCTTTATGCTTAGGACGAGAAACAACATTCCATCTTACTAAATGAGTCTTCCTTCCATCGCCAATCCCCTCCCACAAGAAATTTCTCATAACCTTCTCAACTCTTTTTGCTACCCCAATGGGAATTTTAAACAAAGACAAATAATAAGTGGGAATGTTATGCAACACAGCTTGAATCAAGGTTAATCTTCCACCCCTAGAAAGAAAAGCATTTTTCCATCCCTCTAATCTTCTCTCAACTTTCTCCACCACCGGAGCCCAAAACTCGAAAGATCTCGGATTGCCTCCCAACGGCATCCCTAAATAATTCAACGGCCATCTCCCTATCTCGCATCCTATAGCTTTGGCCAAATTAGCTATCTTTACCTCCAGATTCAACCATGCCTCCATATTTTGATCCAAACTTTAGGCCATTAGATTCAAATGATTCTTTATTTCATAGCCCAAATGATCATTAATCATTTGATATCTTGTGTGTTAAGATTTCATATGGATGATTTTGTGTTTTAGGATGATATGGATGATCCCTACTTATTATGTTGGTTATTTGGTTTTATTTTATTTAATATTTGTGGTTCTAATATTGCTTTTCACAATATTATATAATATTATGAATGATTTTATATGTTAGTTTTTTTTTTTTTTTTTTTTTGAATTTTTTTTTTTGTTTGACGTCGAGGCTATAGCTTCAATCGCCTTGAGGCTATCGCCTCGCCTCGTCAGGGCCCTACCGCCTCGTCTCGCCTTTCGCCTTTTAAAATATTGGATAGAATAAAGATTAAATTAAAAATAGAAGAAACCTAACCAACCTAACTTTTTACTAATGCATATCATCTGAAGATGATTAATCACGTAGTATAGGGTTTAATTTATGAGAAAGCTTCACCGCCTATGTACAATTAATACCAAACAAGAATAGGAAAAAATAGGAAAACGTGTGTTAAGTGATAATTAATAAACTTGCCACCTATATTAGTGATATGGCATAGTAATGACTGCTGGAATTATTTCCATGCCACCTATGTACTTTCAGGTACAAATCCATTATGTTTTACAATACTTCCCCTTGAATAAGTTCCAGCAGAGGCCAACAATGGTGTAAGATAAAACATTTACCTTTGTACAGAGTTACCCTTTAGCATGTTATCAACAAAATATTCTAAATGAATCAGCTGAAAAAGAGAGAAAAATTTTAACTTACTCTCTGAGACAGAAGCCGTCAATTGAGTGACCTCTTCAATTAACATCAGAATAATGTCAGCTGGATGTCCAGCAAAGCAGCCAACAACAATATCGTCAAATTGTAACAGATACTCTTCAGGTTGGGCAGTGGCCGCAGGAGCCTCTGGCAACTGATCACCATTAACTGGTTCCCAGTTCTTGAATACAATAAGAAATTGCTTGAGGAAAACATTAAACGACTTCTTCTTTTCCACCTATAATTAAGTGAATTTAAAAAGAAATATTTGAGTTAGTAAGAACATAACAATGACACAACAGCAAACAAAGCTATTACCACATCAACTAGCACAGCAGCTCACAATTAATGATTTTTTTAAGAACAAACAGAAAAAGAAATAACTATATTAAAGAGAGGGGAAAAAATTTACAAAAAGTGAAAACAATGTTCTCAGGGAAGAAAAAGAAAGAGATTATTAGACCAGAACCTTACTTTGGAGGTTAAAGTCAGTCAACCATATCCCAATTAAAACCTAATCTTTATAAGCTTACACAGTTCTGAGCATAACCAGCAAACCAGATTCAGAGTAAACAGTAAGAAATATAATATGGAAGGGCCAAATTGCAAACACTTATTATTTGAGAGGTTAAAATGTAAGTCTGTATAAAAAAGTTGAAAGAATTTGTGAGTAAGGGGGTCCATGGGCCCCTGACCGTAGCATAGATTTGCCCTGGCTTCAGTAGAAATGAACAATGAAACAACAAACAGAGGAGTCTTTCTTTCCTTTCTAAGGACTTTGAAAGATGTAATATGAGGACATAAGGGCATTCAACAATCATATTTCCAGACTCAAACAAATATAAAATTAAAATAGGGATATTATGAAAAAAAACCCCTGATAAGTAAAATAATGGTGTATGGGTCCCTATTTTTTTTAATTAGGTGAACCGTCCCCTACGGGTTAAAAAAACAGGTTGGTCTTAAAGTTGAAGGGTATAATAGTAATTAGATGAGTAAGTTCATTTATTTTAAAAAAATTAAAGATAAATTAAAAAATCATACCATCCAACAAACCCAGGTTTCTTTCTCCTCCTCTCTCGTCCTCAATCTTCTCTTCATCGAGATCGACGAGAGACCGCCGCTCTTCTCACTCTCCCCTCCTCTCCTCTCTCTTCCAACAAACCCAATAGTATCTCGAGTGTTGCAAGCGAATCAATAGCGTTTGATGGCGAATTGGGTTATTGCGAACAAATCGATGGTGTTTGATTAGCTGTTGTAGGCGATTGGGTTCCATTGGTTCTGGGTTCAGTTAGGCAGGTGATGTTGGTTCTAGGTTTGATTGGGTGGGTTCGACTAATTTAGTTGGGGGTGGTTTGAGCGGTGGAGCTGTGCATGTGGGTGGTTCTAGAGGTCTTCGATAGAGTGCAGCACCAGACCCATGCCTAGGTGGTGCCTGTTTTAGTTAAGTTTGGCCCTCACTGAAAAGCATGTTGAAGGAGCTTTGGACTGTTGGATTTTTTAAGGGCACAAGCCATCCAAGTGATAAAGGAGACAACGGAGCTTCAAGCGTTGAATGGTATCTGCATTTTTTAATTTTATTTTTGATTTTTAATTTTTAATTATTTTTTGTATCCATTGGAGTTTTTTTTTTATATATATATGTTGATTCGTTGATTGAGTATGATGATGATAACGGTGGTCTCCAGATTTGTTGATAAGGTATGGTGACAAAGGGGCAACTGGAAACCCAAAATTTCTAAGTTTTCAATAACCCGGGTTTCCAAGCTACTACAAGCCCAGAAAAGGGAAGATGATTTTAGTTTTTTTTTTTTAAAAAAAAAAAATGTGTTGCTCTTAACTTAATATTGTTATTTATTAATAATTTGAAAGATATTTTAATCATTAAATAAATTTAAAGGTATGATAGGCATTTTACATAATCATGATGAGGGTATTTTAGTCATTTCATGATTTTGGATAAAAAATGTTAACTTTTTAAATAAAAAGTTAATGACAGAGAGCTATTCACTTAATTAAAAAAAAAACTGGGACCCGTTCACCATTATTTTACTTTTTAAGGGGTTTTTCATAATATCCCATTAAAATATCACAACTAACCACTACACCCTCCATATGAAACACATAGCCCACTTTTATCCACCTTTAAATATATAATATAAGCCCTTATAGGTAACATTATTACTTTTCCCACTTCAAAGTAAACATCATTGACCATTAGTTGACTAACGGTTCAAACTTTTTTTAAGAATTTTGGAAAAGTTGAAAATGAAAAGAGTTGTTTCTAAAAGAATTTTAAAGACTTAATATTTTTCAAAACCTCAAAAACTAAAATGAAGTTTTCTCTAATATATATAATATAAGCCCCCACACGCACACGCAAAATTAGTTATTTTCCCACTTCAGACTAAACAGGTCTTAATGAAAGACTCATTATGTTATTTTTATTTTCAGCTATTTTTAGAGATCAAACATCTTAAAAGTGCGTTGAAACAATTAAAATTAAAAATAAAACATTACCTATTATTAACTAACTCCAAATGATTGAATTTTATATGTATGTATATATTTTATAAGAAACGAAGACTTTATTAGAAAAGGGAAAGAAGTACAAATGTGAAACGAACAAGGAAATGTGCTAGTGGTTGGGAATTGACTTTTGTGTCAAAAAAACAGCTCCTACCAATGTTTATGGATGAACTTCTCGTATCAACTCTTGTTCTATCATATGCACCTAAAAGTGAATAGGCTTGGAGCCATAGGTAGCTTATGTGAAATTGGCCCTAAATCGAAGAATGTAGTTGTTGACTTCTTGGGGAGCAATTCAATGCAATGGGTGGTTTGGGTCGTTTTGATCATTTTTTTAGGCAAATTAGAATTGAAAGTAAGGTTTTTTCTTTAGAATTTGATGAGCAATATGCTAGTAGTGTTGTCACATTCTTGGAGAGGAATAGGTTTAGTAGTTTTGAGTTAAAGTTGGGTTGGAAAGTGCTTGGTTGAGGAATTATTTGCTATAAGCTGTTCATTGTGTTAATGATAAAAAGTTCTTTCTCATCCACAAATTTAAGAATTGTCAGATGTGATTAAATAGATTTGAAAACAAAAAAGGAGTTTTTTGTAAAAGTCTCCTTTGTTGCTGGCAATTGAGGGTTGAAAAACATTGTTGTTCCGATGGGGAGCAGTGCTACTGGTTGGAGAGACTGTGCGAAGCTGATTCTAAGCATCTTTCCTTCAGCCTGTGATGTTGTTTCTAAGGTTACAAAGAAGGATGACAGGGGCAGTAAGGTGCCAAGACCTGTCCTCGATAAAAAGTGTAATGAAGATATCAGATGAAAAAAGAATATTGAAGGAGATAATAGGGGCGTGAGCTATGCAGAATGTCTGGTATTTAGTGAATGGATTACAGCATTGATTGGTTCTAAAAAGAAAGGGCATGACGACTAGAACTCTATTAAGAAAACTTTGTCTAAATTCTTAGGATTTACCGTTGAGTCGAAACCATTCCAAAATGATAAAGCTGTTTTCTTTTACCATGACTTTAGAAAGGCGGATAAAGTTAGCACGATGGGTAATTGTCTGATAGATGATTCTATTGATGTTTCATTATAGCAATGGAGTCCTGAAATAAACTGTTCAAAGGAAAGGTTGGTTTTTGATAGAGGATGGACAACTATTGAAGGACTTCCCTTTCATTTATGGAATTCCTTCGGTAAAATTGTTGAGTTTTGCAGGGGACTTATTCAAGTTGATAAAGAAACAAAACATCTTCATTATTTCAACAAGGCAACGATTAAAATAGGAAAGACGGAAAGCTAGTTCATTCCTGTAGTAATTGGAATGAAAGATGGACATAGAATTCTCGAGATCAAGATCAAGCCATTATCCAAGTTTTTTTTCTAGTTATCATAGATCAAAATATTTTCCTTTCAAGCAAAAGATTGTTGACAATAGGAAAAGGTGGAAGGCTACACATGACAGATGTTGGAAGATAGGAAAGTCATCTTTTCAAGAATGATATATTTCCAGGAAGCATGCAAAGGGGGTATGGAATGTTAAGACAGACAATAGAGGTGGTGGATTCGATTTAGGGGAGGCTGTGGGGGTTGATGAGTCTCAAAGAGAAGAAAATTTAATGCTAAATTTGAATCGGGTGGCAGGCGTTAACACTTGTAGTAGAATTAAATAGGAAAAAGGAATTGTTGAGATTGGGTTGGAATGTAATGGAATGGTCTTTGATTTGGCCCATTTGAGAGATGAGGAGTCTAAGTGTTTAAGTGATCCTAGACCCTTAAGAAATGAGAAAGTGAATTCGGGGCTCAAGTATTTTGCATGGCCTATTTTATTCTAATTTCAAGCTAAGAAAAGTGGGTGTTTCTCTCCAAGACAGTGGGACAATTTTGTTTTCAACATTGGACTGCTCCTCTAAGCATGGTGGTTACGAAATGACTGGTTCTTCTTTTCTGAAATCAGTCGACTCTGAAAATGAAAAGGAGGATATCAATGCAGGTGGTACTCTATTGCTTCTGATTCGGATGAAGACGAGAAGAATTTTCAGAGTTCTTTCAACAATCGCTACTACAAAATGAATTGCTTAAACTTCGGGTCAGCTAATGATGATATCAAATTGGGTTTCGAGTCGAATACCTAGATTGAGGATGCTGAAATCTCAAGTAACACAGCTGAATTGATTGATAAAAGTTCTGCTAATGATTCGGATTCTGACAGTGAGTCAGCTGGTACTCGCAAAGAGGATGATACTTCTTCTTAGGTAGAGGTTTTCAAGGATGATGATTTGGAGCTCTCTAAGCCGTGTAATGAGCAGAAAGATGTTTTAGTTAATGAGAAGAGTTCTGATGTTGATGCGAAAGGAAATAGGGAACGTGTTCTATTACAATGCAGTAGAAAGAAGAATTCTGAAATACTGTTTAACAGGGAGGAAATTTCAAGACCCGAGTCAAATAGTCCTAAAGAGTTAAAGGAATTCCTAACGCAGAAGTCAGCGAAAAGAGTATATTTTTATTAAATAAGATGAACTTATCTCTCTTTTATCTATTAAATCAGTTCAGGTTTCGAAAGCTACTGTAAATAAGAAGAGTAATAGGGAATTGTTGGATTTTCAGTGAGGATTAAATTATGAGAAAGGAAAATTCAGTTGTAGCAAGAGTCCTCAAAATTTAGTATGAAGATTTTGAACTAAAATGTGCGTGGTTTGGGGTGTTAGAAAACTGAATTATGCGGGTTATGTTCTCCGAGGTGGTGCATTGAAGGAGACTTTAATGTTGTTAGATTCCATTCTAAAAATCTTCAAGGGGTAGGGAGACTAGAAGTATGAAAGATTTTAATTGCCTTATTCGTCAAACTAATTTGATTGATCTAGTCTTGAATTATTCGAAGTTTACTTGATCTAATTTTAGACAAAAGGCTGTTTGTTATAGAGTTGACAAATTCTTCTTCACAAGTGAATGAAAATAGTATGTTAGGGGGAAGGTGAGACAAGATGTCTTAGTGAGAACGCTTTCGGATCATCGTCCAATTCTATTGGATTCTTCTTATAGAAGTTAGGGTCCTATTCCTTTCAAAATTTGAGAATGTTTGGTTGGAACATCTTTCTTTTTGTTAATAATATAAAGGAATGGTGGAATGAAGCCAATGTACAGGGTTGGAAGGGTTACAGGTTTATGAACAAACTTAAATGAATTAAAAGGAAGTTAAGAATTTAGAATTAGGATGTATTTGGAGACATATTCAAGAAGAAGAGAGACTGAGTCAAGAATCTCTATTTTGGATAGAGCTAAAGCCGATGGGGTGTTTTGTGATTCGTTGAGATTGAAACAATCTCATTTGAAGATGAAGCTTCAGAAGTTGGTTTCTGAGGAGAAAGTTTTATGGAGACAAAAGGATAAAGTTAGATGGGTTAAAGAAAGAGATTGCAATTCTAAGTTTTTTCATCAAGTCGTTAATGATAGAATGAGTAGAAATTATATTAACAAGTTGGAGTCGAATGACAGGTCCATAATAGAAGAGGAGACAGCCATTGAACAAAAAATCATTCAATTCTTTCAGAAGTGATATTCTAAAGAAGAGGTGGAAAGACCTTCAATTCAAGTTCTTGATTGGGATTGCATTAGTAAAGGACAAAGTTGTTCGATTGGAAAGACCTTTTGAAGAACAGGAAATTAAGAAGGTTGTGGAGGATTCTAGCAAAGAAAAAGCTCCTACCCCAAATGGTTTCAATTTTAACTTCTTTTACAATTGCTGAGAGATAATCAAAGATGATTTGATAGATGTGTTTTCGGAATTCTTTGAGAATGGGATCATTAATAGGATCACTAATGTTACTTATATTTGTCTCATTCCAAAAAAAATCTAATTAGTTGAAAATTGGTGATTTTAGACCAATCAATTTGGTTTCTAGTTTGTACAAAACCATTGCCAAAATTCTCTCTTAGATTAAAAATGTGATGGATAATACTCTTTCTAGTTGTCAATATGCTTATATTAAAGGTAGACAAATTCTAGATGTTGTCTTAGTCGTTAATGAGGTTGTAGAGAAGTTCAGAATGAAGAAAAAAGGAGTTCAGAATAAAGCTTACGATTAGGTTGATTGGGATTTTCTAGACTTCGTATTAGAAGCAAAAGGGTTAGGGCTCAAATGGATAAGTTGGATCATGGGATGTTTAAAGACCACAAATTTTTCGATCATGATAAATGAGAGACCTAGAGAAAATTTCTTTACTTCTAGAGGACTTAAGTAAGAAGATCCTCTTTCCCCTTTCTTCTTTATTATTGTAGCGGATTGCCTGGGGAGATTAATAGATAGAGCGAAGTAGTATCATCTAGTGAAGGGTTTTAGTGCAAGAAATGAGAACGTTATCATCTCTCTTTTGCAATTTGCTAATGATACTGTCTTCTTTTCTTCGGATAATGAAGAGAAATTTGGTGCATTGATTAAGTTGATCCCATTGTTTTTTTAGGTGTCAGGGCTTAAGATAAATCTGGCCAAGAGCATTCTAACGGGTATAAATTGTGAGAAAAGGAAATTAGTTGATTTGGCCAACGCTTTCGGGTGTGAGGTAAGTAGTTGGCCTTTGAAATATTTAGGGATGCCGTTGGGAGGTAATCCAAGATCTTCTGGGTTTTGGGCCCCATGATGGAGAAAGTAGAAAGGAGATTAGAGAAGTGCAAAAATGCTTTTTTATCTAATGGGATAGATTGGTTTTGATTTAAGCCATTTTGCATAGCATTCCCACTTATTATCTTTCCTTATATAAAATTCCTTTGGGGGTGGCACGAATAGTTGAGAAGATTATGAAGAATTTTTTGTTGGATAAAAGTGGCAAAGGAAAGAATGTTCATCTAATAAGTTGGGATGTTGTTTTTCACCCTCACAATAAAGGTGGTTTAGGGATTGAGAATAATGTGATGAAGAATCTAGTCTTGCTCCGAAAATGGATGTAAAGGTTTCCTTTGGAACATAACTCTTTATGGCATAAAGTGATCAAAAGTAACTATGGTATTCAAGAAAATGGATCGGATTCCAATGTGGTTCTCAAAGGTTTTAGTTGATGTCCGTGGAAAGTTATCATGAAAGGATTTTAGGAGTACTCGAGTAATTTAAAAATTGTAGTTGGAGACGGTTCTTGAATTCGGTTTTGGAAGGATTGTTAGTTGGATCTATTGCCTCTTCGCCTAAAGTTTCCAAGATTATATACGTTCGCTTCTTCTCAAAGTGCTTTGATTTTAAGCCGAACAGATTGTTCTTCTAGTCAAAGAGAATAGTCTTTTGATTTTAGAAGAAATTTAAATATTAGGGAGATTGAGGAATTTTTTTTCTCTTATTTCTGCTCTAGAGAGTGTTTCCTTCAATTCGAGGATAGAAGATAAAAGGGAGAGAAGGTTGAGTGCCAATGACATCTTTTCCTACAAGTCTTTTCTTGATAAGTTGGTTCAAGATGATTCTCTTCCAATGTTTGATTTTATTAATCTTATCTGGAAGTCAAAGGTTCGGAATAAAATCAAGTTCTTGGTTTGGCTTATCACTTATGGAAAGCTAAGTACTTACAAGGTTCTCCAAAAGAGATTCCTTAATATTCGTCTTTCTCCATATCAATGTATAGTGTGTAAAAGTTATGGGGAGAGCTTGAATCATCTATCTCTTCAAATATCTGAGTTATATTGAAAAATATTTTCTTTCAAAACTACAGTCTAACAAGTAAATTATTTTCAAGTTTATCCTAATCATAAACACCAAAAATTTCTTTCTTCAAACCCACAATTTTAGTCTACCTATTCAGCAATAGTTATGCATCAAAATATGCACCAAATAAACTGATTGTTTTATACCACAAGTTTAACCATGTATTTTTAATAAATTAAAAAGAACATTTCTTATATATATTACCATAATTTACATGAAGGTCAAAAAACATCATTAAATAAAATAATGTTTAACTTATCATTATTAGTCAAAAAAATTATTTATGAAATATTATCCATGTTTAATTAATCAAGGTTCAAGTTATTTGATTAGACCTTTTTATCATATTAAATGAATATACATAACACTTAATAGTTGCAATGGTGTAATATCAAATTATTAGTTTCAGAGCTTTTTGTTCTAAAAAGAAACAAACAATTAAGCACTCATATTCAAACATCGAAGAGGAAAAAATATCATTCAAATTTTAGGTTTCAAATTCTACTCTAATTTCAGTCAATTTTTGTACGTACCTATTCAATCCTCGTTCCTAGGAACACCCCCCCAAACCCCCACCCCACAAAAAAAAATAATAATAATAAGGAAAAAAAAAAAAAAGACAACCCTCAAAATCCTTTTAATGTAGAAGAAATAGTGAACTATTAAAATTTGGCATACCTTATCAGTGGTGTTCTCATATCTCTTCCAAAGCGCATACAAAACCCCCTCATCACCTTCTTCACTACAAAGCAAGCAAAACATAAAATTATTTAAGGTGAACATGACTTCTTGTCTTCAAGATCCAAGTACTTGAAAAAACCTAAAACGCAGCTACAAATACTGGTGTAACAGAACTAATGTCTTCTTGTGATAAGAAACAAAGAAAAATACAGAATTTCAAAAATGAGTACAAAAAAGTGAACAGTTATAAGACTAATAAAAGCTACTAGAATCCTAAGATCATCATAAATAAGTAATATGATGTTTAACCAGATAAGTCATTCATTTAAATAGAAAATCAGAGTTACAAGAATTACCAAACACATGGAAAAACAAAAATAACATAGAAATGAATAATCACTTTTAATTTCGAAAACCCACGCCGTTTCTTTCTACATATACAATATGATTAAGGAACTTGTGAATCAGAAAATCTGCTGTGAGGTCTCCATCCACCCACTGAGAACATCCGACTAGAAAGCTGAAGCCTCTAGGAGTAATTTAACAAAATCTTCACAAAAGAACTTTGACAAAAGGGATAAGACTACAGAAGATAGACTTAGTGAAGCCATCAAGTAACCCTTTCAACCATTCTTAATAATCAAAGTCATAAAAAATGTTCATTGCAGCTCATACAAGAATTTCCACTGTTCTAAGTTGCTATATGTGTTCTCTAACAATGTAGTATTGCATTAAAAAATCTTCTGTGGTCAGAATTCTACACAATGCATACATTGAAATATACTTTCTTGTAAAGTCTTTAATAAATTCTCCCTCACTGCATTACAATACAATCTCATTACAAATAACTTAGTCTGAGATGATATTAATCCAACAAATCCGCTCCAAAACTACAAATTTTAACCAACTTCTCATATTAGTTAAGCCACAACATCCAAGTACCAATAAGTACTTCCAGCTCAACCACAACATCCAACAAAATCAAGTTTCTATAAATCAGCAACGGTTGCATTCTTTTTGTCAGCAATAAGAAGCACTCCACAAAAAGAGAATATCTAAGCAATCAAACATCATACCAAAAACTTTTCTACCATCTCCACTATTAACAACAATCCTCTATAAACCTTCCAAAACACTTCAGCACTTCTTTACAGAAAAACAGACATTGTCACAAATACCACCCCTCCACACAAGGAGAAATAAATTGTAACTCCCCAATTTATTAACATTAAAAGAAAATTAATTCTCGAAACATAGTTACTGAACTACTAAAAGATCACCAAATTTTATCATCTCCAACTATTAAATTCAAACAACTTCTAATACTAAGCACCTCTCACTTATTGACCACATCCTTATCAATTCATCCCTTCCTGTCTTGAAACTCATAAAATTACCTTGCATTACCAAACTACTGAAATTTATACACTTTCACTTTGCTGATTCATTTACCCTCACACCTAGTATGAAACCAGAACACTAACATCTGTGGTTCAAGCATCCAATTCCTATGCTTTCTATAAAATATGGCTTCCCTTGTGATAGAACCAAAACATTAACAAGCTGGACAACTTAACACAACTTATTTACATTAACATGAAATTCATATATGAGCAAGAAAATCACACTGGAAGTCACTACATAAAACGGAATAAAATCACATTAGATATATTACAATATCTACACCTACTTCCATTCATCAACTAAACTCCAATATCAGTACAACAGCAAAGAAACATAAATATTTTCATCATTACACTACGCAGACCCTAGCATAAATAACAAAAACCATAAAATACAAACACATAGGCAATGGTCAAGACTTTTCTTAACTAGGCATAAGTACCTGAAGCGGATATTTGGAGAAGGCGGAGAGAACCTCTCAGTTTGTAAACCCGAAGAAGACTCACCACTTGAGCCACTAGATGTCCTACGAATAAGGTCAGCAACACCCTTAACGATGTTCATACTTCCCGTCAAGATTTATCAAACTATGAAGACTTCATAATCTGATAATTCAGATAAAAATTCCCATTCCCGTCCATCACTAAAAATTTTTAGGTCTCCAAAACCTGTAAACAGCATTTAACACACTATAATTGAGATTATCGACGTACAACAACATATATTCAATAAAAAAAATATTAAAACAATATTATTAAAAAACTAAATAATAAATAATTTTAAAAAAAAAACAAAACAAAAAGCATCTCAACTCAACCACTTCTTGAATATACAATTAATTGAACGCGAAAACACATTTCACTGTCGAACATTGACCTGAAAAAATATTCATGACCTCAAATTTAGCTCTCTTGACACAAAAACTATCTAGAAAGAAAACACGCATCAATAATCATTCAAGCGACCAAACAAAAGCCAATACGCAGACTTGCAGTCAAAAACGGAAAGAACGCCACCGTTTCAAGCGCAATAACACGATCAAAGATTGAGAATATTGAAAATCAAGATTACGTAGAACACGCAAGACATCGATAACTAGAGCTCTTGTAAATACCTAATACTATTGCAGCTGATATTTAAGATAACAGAATCTGAGAAATGAAAACGCAACGTACCAACCAGATCGGATCACGTGACGATCGCTCTAATAGACGTTGAATGTGGAGGCGTAGTTTGGTGGTGTGAGATCTGAGTTCGAAATCTGCTTTTTTCTTGATATCGAACAGCTTCTTTAACGACTTTTGACTGAGAAATTGAAATTGACAGATGATAGTGCGTCCAACAAACACAAGACGAAACGAAGAAGACGAAGATGAAGAAACTGTTTTGCGATATTTGACCCCAGATAGTTGTCTTATTTTCGAGTTTGCCCCTACTGTTGGGGTTTTAATCTCTATCGGTGACGGACGCGGTTTTTTGACTCTTCAGTGAAAATGAAAACGTTTCGCTCGGACAAAACGCTTTTACCTGTCGTTTGCTTTGAAACGTCGCCGTTTCCTTTAAAAAAAATTGATTAATTTGTGTTAAAATCAATAAAAAATAAAAATTTTGTCCATTTAGATTCCATGTAGTATTTCATAACAGCACCTAAGTGAAATGTTATTGGTACTGAAAACAAGAAACAATGATTAAATTATTCTTTTGGGTCAAGAATAAATTTATACAATTTCTTGAGACATTTTTAATAATTTCACTTTTTTTCTGCTTTTACAATTCTTCTTCAAGAAGCAAAGTGGATGCTCGTGGCAAAGAGAACAAAAAGAAAGAGTTATGAGATTATAGCTGCATCTTACAGCTTGGAAAGAATGATTAGGATGGCTTGATGTACATCCACAGTATTGAAAATTGTTACATGTCATTGGTAGCCGGCGCAGCTAGCCGCCCTCATGCCTTTGGTGGTATGGGCTCGACACCCGTGTAGCTCCAAAAGTAATAGTCTTCCTATCATTATGTGTGAATTGTCTTTTTATCCTCATGTTGGTCTCTTTTCCACTTTTGTGTAAATGTATCCTTCCTATTTGAAAACAGTATCTCAGATTGCGTCACAGTGTTTCTATTCAGGTTGGTTCCAATTATTCTTTGGATCAATCTCAATTTTTAAAAAAAAAAATGTTATATGATATTCAAGCTACTTGATTTTATTTTATTTTATTTGATCTAATCTAATTCTGATTTATTTTCCTTTCCTTTTCTTAATTAAGGTTAAATTGGCGAAAGTTTAGTCATAGACTTCATGAAAACCATTTTGATGCTGTCCTATTTGAGTTTATATTTTATGTAATTGATTGTTTCACTGATATTCAACAATGACTTCTTTAGATGATAAGAGTATTCTCCAGCATCTAAAAGATAATCGACTAATTTCTTCCGTGATATTCAATAATGACTACTTTAGATGATGAGAGTTTTGTCCAGTAGTTAATAAGACAATTGTGAACTCAAATTTGAAGTTGATCAAGGGATTGATGAAGGAAATATCAAAGGTCTCAGTTGAGCTTATTTTAATTTGTTATTGATTTTGAATTTTTAAGCAAGTTTAGATACAAATTGAAAGAAAATGATGGTAAGCAATTTTTTTTTATGTTACAGATATTATGTCTGTGAGAATCTTTTAAAAAAGACTCTAAGAAATAACCTAAATCACAACATAATTTTAACTTTACTCCCCGATAAGGAAGAAAGAGAGAGACTCATATTTAATGGAAAATTATCTTTCAATCAAAGGGATATAAACATAATTTTTTCCCGACACATAAGGGGTTAGACTAAAATTAATTATGTTCATGAACGTCGTTATTCGAACCTAATCTCTGCCTTTAGAGAACAAATCAATGGGCGTGATTTACCAGTATGACAAACAACTTGCAAGCAATGGTAAGCATGTTAATTAATGTTTGAACTTAAATCTCCCCTAAGAAATATTGGACTAAACTTAATGCTTAATTTATATGTTACCACTTTATATAAGTTAAATATTACTCAAAAAGTTGTTCCAATATATCATCTTATAGACTCCACCTCAAAATCCTCTAAGTTTATATAGGTTAGGTTGTTACCACATCATATAGATCATCGTCATTTATTATCTAGATGACATGGGATGAGCCATTCCTTGGAGTTTCTAATGATTATAGAAGAAGTTGTTCCAATATAGCGTCTTATAGACTCTCTAGCAATTAGATACATAATGAAGTTAATAAATAACGTTGGTTATAATAAGATAAGTGACAACATGAGATTGATTCAATGATATATGCTTTAAATTAATATTAATGAAGTTACAAGTTGAAATCACATCATTTTCTCAAAAGTCCCAATTATAACTTTTAAAAACAATAATGTAGCCACTCATAGCTCCCGAGTTCAAATCCCACCATAGGCATTTATGGAGATATGCAAAATATTTTCTCCTTTTTGTGAGAAAATATATCTGTCAATGTGAAAATGAAGGCTTCTTAGAACATATAATTTATAGTAGGTTGTGTAGAGGATCAGGTGAAAGAATATAATATTTGTATGTATCAAAGTTTTAAGAGTTTTTTGTCAATCTAATATTTGAAATTGTTAAAATAGCAAAATGAAAATTTAACATGTAGCATTAGTGGCTATGTTGGTTCAAGTCTACTGACCCAATGTCTTAGTATACGATTCTATACTCCACAACCTCTCTCCCATCAAATAATTGTATGGGTTGTTCTCCCACCTATGTGTAGAGTGCTCATTTCTATATGGGAGTTACTTTCTAAGCCGTACTCCAAAGACAAATTTCCCTTGATCCTGATTGATTTTCGAGTTTGTGCAAACCATAAAAAAAATAATAATAATAATAATTAGTTATATTGATTTATTCTACTCTTATTTTCACAGTTTAATCCTTTTTTTTAACTTTTAAAAAATTATTATAATTTCTAATGGTGTGTTCAGTAGTTGTGCAGTTACACTTTATAGCTATGAGGTTCTTTTAGTAAAAGTATTTTTTATATTTGTAAATAAGTGAAAACTGTGGAAAATTAATCTTTTGTAATAACCAAATTTCTTTTTAGACTACATATTAAATTGTAATCAATAATACAAAAAATCATATTTCCTTCATTCTTTCTTTTTCTCCTTCATTCCTTCTTACTCCTTTCTTCTTGGTTTTTCTATCATTTCTTTTCACAAATCGCATTTTGTCTTTCATTTTTTTTTTCTTTCTTGAATGGAAAGAAAAAAAAAATGTCTACATTGTACTAAACATTTCTTGTCATCACAAAGCCAAAATGATTATTGTCAAGAAATTGGAATAGTGAGAGAAAAAGGATTGGGCAAAAAAAAACTAGATTTGTGAAGATATGTTTGTAACATATGTTATTTTCCCACTCAAATAGTCTCATTGTAATTTTAACATTATGGGTGTGGGGGTTTTTGTTGTATCTTGAATATTTTTTTGGTTAGGTGGATTAAAGTTTCAAAAATTCCGTATATTAAGCAAATTTTAGATATTTCACAATGAAAAAACTTGAAATATTGAAAATGTCATGAAACATTGAATACGAAAATTAAACGAAAGCTTTTCAAAAAAAAAAAAGAAAAAGAAAATTAAAAGAATGAACACTATGAAACATCCAACAAATGCCGTGAAACATCAACATTGTTGCGAACAATATATATGTGCAAAGATATTATCATGAAACATTTTACAAATTCAATGGAATATTTAGAGCGACATTTGAGCAATTGCAAGTTTAAATTATTAAAAACATTTGAATGTTCGTTTGTGGTGAAAAACTAAAGTGGTGTTTAGATGCAAAAATAAAAAATGAGAGTAAAGTGTTTAGTTGTATGTTTTATAAAACTTGTTTTTGACAATTACAATTAAAAGGTAAAAAATAACCTTTTTGTGTTTTTCATCATTTTCAAAATATATTTTCAAAACAAATCATTAATTTTTCATTCAAACAACTATTTAATCATTTTAAAAAATAATATTAAATACATTTATATTATTTTTCATTTTTAAAAATAACTTTAAAGAAATTATACTAAACACATTTCATTTTCAAAAACATATTTTTTAAAACATGTTTTATATTTTTAAAAGAGCAAATTGCATAACACTCCCCCCAGGTTTCTCCAAAAATAGACAAAGACATATTTATACTTTAATTACACGAAACCCCCATGATTAACGTTGACAAAAGTCAACGTTAACTAAATGAAGAACATTTTGGTCCTTTCACTGGAAGATCTCTTTTTCTCATCTCACCCGCTCCTTGTCATCGGTCAACTCCAAACACAGAAAACCAAACAAAAAAAAAAAAAATCAACTTCGTCATCCACAAACACTTCCCTCTCCAGTCCGTCGAGCTCCATCAGATCAGACATCCACCACGCAAACCAAACACCAAAAAAAAATCATCTTCATCATCTACAAATACAAAATCCAAACATACACACAGAAACCAAAAATAAACATGAAAACCAAGAGATCATTGGGGGAGGTAGTCGACGGGGAAGGAGCGAAGGAAGGGGAGATCGCGTTGAAGGAGACAAGATTAAGAATGGCGCCATCGTCCTCTTCGTCGGTGGTGATGGCGACGTCCTCCAACTTGAAATGGGAGTGAGCTATCGCTGTACAGGTGGTGGAACTGGACAGATTGGAGGAATGGGAAGCCGACGATGGTGCGACGGTGGAGAGAGAAGAGATCTGGACAGATTGGTGGGTGAGAACCGACGATAGTGACAAATTGGAGGAACGGGAAGCCGGTGATGGTGCGACGGTGGAGAAGGAAGAGATCTAGACAGATCTGGACAGATTGGTGGGTGAGAACCTGCGATGGTGAGGAACAAATTGGAGGAAGAGAGGGAAGAGAGAAGAGAGAGAAATGGGAAGTTTTAACCAGTTATGGTGGGTGGGTGAGAATCGATGATGGTGAGTGGGTGAGAATCGACGATGGTGAGGAACGAACTGGAGGAAGAGAGGGAAGAGAGAAGAAAGAGGGAGATGAGAAACAAACTGGAGGGAGAAGAAACGAACCGGCGATGGTGAGGAACGAACTGGAGGAAGAGAGGGAAGAGAGGGAGATGGGTGAGAACCGGTGATGGTGGGTGAGATGAAAAAGAGAGGGAAAATACCTAAATACCCTTCACTCAGTTAATGTTGATAAATATAAGGTTAAGTACGGGGGGTCTTGTGCAATAAAAATATAAGTATATTTTCATCTGTTTTTTAAGAAACATGAGGGAGTGTTGTCCAATACACACTTTTTAAAAATTGTTTGTCAAAACACCAATTCAAAAATAAATCCAAACAATTTTCTTATTTTGGCTAGTTAATTTTGAAGTTTTCTCTATAACTAATTATAAAGTGAAATTAAATGGAAAAAAGGCACAAAATAAGAGCATTTGGGTGCAACTTTTGCTGCCGCAACGGTTTAGCAGTTCAAGTTGCTTGCCGCCGTTCGGTTCACAAACTGCACAGGTGTCGAAGACAGCACAAAACTGCATTGACAGCAGCCTTGTGACTGGTTTGCAGGTCTACACTGACAACCGCTGTCTTGGTGAATCAGCACCCTTGCTGGTCCGCTGTCTTGGTGTTTCATGCCGCACCAGCATCGCTCGTTTAAAACACCAGCAACCGTACGACTGCTGGCCTGGTGTGACAGCAACCGGCTGTTGTCCACTTGCATCAAACAAGCCGATCCGAAGCTCAAAATTCAGCCCTTTTTTAATCGCAATTTTCGCCAAAACACAACAGCAAATTCCGGCCCTTCGATGATTGTTGTTGTGGATTTGTGTTGTTAGTGAAAAGTTTTGAAGAGAGACAACTTTAAAAAAATAATAATAATAAAAAATAAAATTTTGATGGAGATCATGACGACGATGGTAATGGAGATTAGGCAAAATAAAATGATATGTTAGTATTTTATGAGGTTTGAATACAGGCATTCAATATTTTAAAGAAAAATAATGAGATAAACATATAAAAAGGGGTGCACATGGGCGTCAATATTGTTACTCCGAAAAACAAAAATGCAGGCCTGAATCCTGATTATGGATTCCACAGGCCCAAAACCATAGTGGACCTCTTTTGTTTTTGTTTTTTTTTAAAAAAATAGTGGACCTCATTAAATGAATCCACAGCCTCCATTGTCATGTCCACATGTCTACAGACAGACAAAAACACTTGAATGGTGTGCGGGGCCGGCCTTAGGGTAAGGCCAGTGGCCTAGGGCCCATATTTATCAAAATTTTGGAGGTTCATAAAATAATTTTATGTGTTTTTATTTAGAAAGAGCAAATTGCATTTTCAAAAAAGAGAAAGAGCAAATTGTTGTACAAATCATTACTGTAATAAATCGGAATTTTATCTTAAAAATTAACTTTATCTCCAAAGTAATAAATGAGAGTTTAAATAGTAGTATTCTTTTAATAAATGAGAGTTTATTTTTGATGAAGTTGTTGTTTTCAATATTTTAGACATAAATGATATTTAACCTAAAGTTAAATGAAAAAAATATAAGCAACAAGATAGTTTGATATTACTTTTCTTTTGAAATTTTCAACCATCCAAAAGGTACAATTTTAATAAACATAATTTGGCATTAATTTATTTGAAAACTTCAACAATACAAATGGTAAATTGCAATTAAGATAATCTGGAATTAATTTTTATATATAATGCATTTTCATTTTATAATAACAATCTTATTTCTTTCCTACATTGCAAAACCCTCTAATTACATCAATATTTTTCTTTAACTGTGGTCAATCTCAATCAACATTCTCTTCAATCGTAAATAATCTCAATTTCATATTCTTAAGGAAAAAAGGTAAGTTTCAAATTTTTTTAATATTTCTTTATTATTTTATTATTATTATTTTTTACTGTTTTCACTATATCAAGTAATTGATTGGTTTTGTTTTCTTTTAGTCATTGTGGAAGATTGGGTGCTACTTCAACTTTATCAAAATTTGCTTCTTATAAAAAATCATATGCTATATTTTCTCTCGGTTTAATGTGACTTTTTTTTTTTTATTGTCTTTCATCATTTTTTTTAAGAAAAATGTATGCTAGAAACTACGAATCTGGGTGTGAAAAACGAAAGAAGAAGAAAAGAGTGGAAGAGTTAGTTCAATCTCAAAAAGGTGTAGTTGATAATTTGCTCATTAGTGAAGCAAAGTATTTAAAAAAATAATAATAAATAAAAGTTATAAAAATTTAGCTAATGAACCAATTGATTGTATTGTACCTAAAGAAGATTAAGTATGTAAAGGGGCCTAAGATCTGCCTTTGAGTAATTTGTTTTAAAAAAAATAGTATTACATTATAACTTCATCTGAGGTCTTGCTTTGAGTAAGGTCAGCCCTAATGGTGTGTTCATGCTGAATTTCTAAATTTTCTGAGTATTATATATTCATATAAATTATCATTAACATCATTTTGTATAAAAGTTATGTGAGTAGTATTATACAAACTAATTATATATTTCGTGAGAGTTTAATTTAAGTTCTTTAAATTAGTAGTGACACCTAACACAAATTGTTAGTTAAAAGCCTCATTCCAAACAATATAATAAATGATGTATAATTATTAATATTGATAACTCAGATAATATCATAAAATATAAACTAAACTTTCCAATTTTTTATTTTTTCTCGAATGATATTACAAATTGATTTATAGCAATCATTTTAAGTATGAGATAATTAATTGATGATGTGGTGATTATAAATCAATTTGTTACATCATTTAGATAATGATTTCGGTTAAAATATTGGATAATATAACATCACTCAATGACAAATTATACATACACTTGAGATTCATTCTCATATTTGTCGTGCACCGTAAAAATGTTAGATTTATGATTTTTTTAAAAAAATTATTACAATATGAAATTTCAGAAAAAAAAGATATGACTCAAATGTATTACCTTATTAATGTGGATTGGGATATACAACTTGACTAGTCTATCTCACCTTGATTGTCATTGTGATGCAATTATAAAACAACCACAAGGGAGATCTTAAACTTAATGCTTCTATATTTGAAATTATATCATTTTTTTTAAATACTTCAACCGACACGTATGTAATCTCTTAATTTTATTTGTCACTTAATTTTGAAAATAATTACAACTACTTAATCCAAAATTTAGGCCAAAGTTCATCTCAAACATATGAAAAATGAATAGTAATTATTTTATTTAGTCACAATTTACATATCATATCATTTTAAATAAAATTTTGAACAATAATTTTGGGCCAAAATTGGTTTGTGATTATCATAATTTTTAAGTAATGTATTCACAATATTATACTTGGCGTTTAATTTGAAAAGTTGTTACCGAACAATTAATACAACAAATATAGCTTTTCTTCTGGAGGTTGATCATTTATCATGCAGTTTATAATACCAAAAACAAATGTGTTTATTTAGAATTCACATCAATCAAAGACCCATCCCTAGTAGTACTGTACACTACATATTACTAATGATATTTAACTTACAAATCAAACAGCAACCTAGATCCTTAAAGATATTCTTCGAGTAAACTATTATTGCAATGTACAAAGATCTTTTGTAGACAAAGCATTCGAAGATAACTAAAATGATAACGTTAGTGGTCACTTATTTTATATAATCTTTATGTTTAAATGAACTCAATATGTGGGCAGCTAAGGCATCTGTTTTTCCTACATGAGTCGATAATTATTATTTTAAAAGCATGATCAGCTGCAACGTATCTTCTTTATAGTGAATAAATTCCGTTAATGGGGTGTCTCGATTCAGTCTTTTTGGAGGATGACGAGGCCCATTAAAAACATTCAAAGGCAACTTTTTGCCTTTCTCATTGTTCTTTTGTTAGTTTGATTTCGTACATTTGTTTATAAAAAATACGTAAAAGCTGATCTGGGGTTTTGTGGAGATCTTTTAGCCAATTATAAATTAAAGTCATGGTCAATGAATTGTTTCAAACGATGGGCCATAATAGGTCACACTCTATAGTGTATACAATGATAATCCATAAGCGTTGCAACAATTTTTTTTCCTAATAAACACGTGAACGTGATTGACCTATGTACAACTTGGAAGCAATATTTTCAATGGGCTAATTATCAGAAGTTTATTTTATTTTAAAATAAAAATTGATTCTTTTCAAAATAAATAAATAAATAAATAAAAATTGATGAATTAAGAGTTACAAAAGTATTATTGATTATTTTTAACAATATTATTATAAGTACGTTATGTTAATCCATAAACGCTGCAACAATTTTTTTTTTTCCTAATAAACACGCGAACGTGATTGACCTATGTACAACTTGGAAGCAATATTTTCAATGGGCTAATTATCATAAGTTTATTTTCTTTTAAAATCAAAATTGATTAATTACGAGTTATAAAAATATTATTAATTATTTTTAACAATATTATTATAAGTACATTATGTATCTATAATTTACATTTTATTTTTGTTAATATTTATGAATTCCAGATCATCCATTATATATGAAATCACATTATAATTTATTTTTCATTATTTTAAATAAAAATTTCATAATATTACATTCATTCTTAAATATGAATATGATGATCATTTTTGTTTTTATATGTATATGTATTTATCTTTCTCATAAGAGTTATGCTACACTCCATCATTGTAACTGTTATAATTATTGATTATATTATTATCTTTAAACTCTCATATAACCCAATAATGTTGTAAAAAGCAACAATTTTATTTAATAACAATACATCATATAATCTATAGAACAAAAAATAAAATTTAGGTGGTATAAAATCTTTTTAATTCGAAAAGAGGAATGAAAATGAGATTTTTAAATAAGATAGTAAAAATGAGATTCTCATTCCATTACCCAAAATTTATATGAAATCTATAATTTCGTTATTATTACGAAATTATTTTAAAGTAAGTAATACTATCAATTATTTTTATTTTTCAATCTATCAAGTAAATATACCATGAGTGTTTATCTTAGGTTTGGTATAATTGATTAGATGTATGAAAGTTATGTGCACTTGCCGGTTGTACCTAGTTCAATTGGTATTTTGTTTTTGTTGTACAAAATGTTTTAAATTTAAATCTCCCTCATGTTGAAATTTGGTGGTTTTTGTTTATATTTAAAGTTATTATGTAAAGTAATATATATAAATTTCAATATATTTGATGTATAAAAAAAAAAAAGATTTGTTAAGTATTAAAATATGGATAGAATGCTTGAATAAAATTCTTATCAACGATTTTTCATTAAATATTTTTTTTGAAAATTTTCAAATTAACTTCGAAATAAAATTTAGAATAAAAATTATTTTCCTCTCTAGTTTTAAAAAATGATCACATTTTTAATTATGTTTCGAAAAAATAATCAAATTATTCATAAAATTTCAAAAAAATATCATATTAATCTTTCTTATCATTGGTAATCAAACTTACATTAACTATGATTCTTAGGGATATTTTAAACATTATATAATTTGATTAGTGGATAGAAAATTTAAATAAAAAAGAAGATAGTTGTCAACCAATGAATGGTGAAATAATAAAAATATAAAACAACAAATTAAAAATAAAAAATTTGACCAAAAAACAACTTACAGACAAAAAAGTTTGAACAAACCCACTTTAAATGAACCCAATTGTCTGGGTTCATTGAAACCAGAAGACTTGAAACTCAAGTGTTTAACAGCATCCATAAACAATTAAACATCTTCTAAAAAACTGAACTTCAGTTTCAGTAAGCAAATTCCATCCAATCTTGAAATCACAAAACAACAAATTCACCTAGTAATTTCATCGAACACTTGATACACACAAAACAAACCCAAAAATCAAATCCCAAAAACATATCTATAAACTCACCAATTAAAAAAAAAAATCAATCTAAAAAAAATTTCAACCTTTACATCGATATCAAATCAAACCACAACATTTCTACACACCCATAAAACAAATTCAATAAAAAATCATATAGAAGGAGGTGTAGGTGCCGAGGACCAACATATGGACGGCGAAAGAGGGCTACATTGGGTAGGGTGGCAGAGAGGGGGAAGGACCCAATGGACGATGAGCGACGGCCACTCGAGTGGGTACGAGAGGATGACGTCGTACAGGAACAACATGTTCTTCTTCCAGACGGTGAACTCCTCCTCCACTTGGTCCACGCCGCCTACTTCTTTGTCACCATTGTTTTTTCTCTCTCACTATGTGTAGGGGATCACATAAAATTTGTTTTGTAACTGGCCTGGATTCGTTCATTGAAACTAGATGGGTTTGTGATGATGTTAACTTATGGTTATGGTGCGATTTGGTTTTGTGGTGATATTGTGGTGTGATGGAGGTAATGATGTGATTGTGGCCGGCAACGAAGGCAGTTTGATTGGTCGTGAAACCAATTGTTGTTGGCGCTTGAGGTTGAAGATGATCTGTGCTTTTTATTTATTTTTTATTTTTTATATTTATATTTTTAAGTTTATTTATGTTTTAGATTTTAAATATTATTTTAATTTTAACTTTTAAATTATTTTAAATAATTGTAATTTTTGGTTTTATTAAGGGTAAAATGATATACGTTACAAATAAAATGAAGGGTAAAATAGTTTTTTTTTTTTTTTTTTTCTATTGGATTTGATTCCCAGTCAATTGATGGAAATAATTAATTTAACATTTTTTTAAAAGATTACGAATGATTTGATGATTTTTTGAAATAAAATTAAAATTTTGATAATTTTTAAAAACTTAAACACCAAAATGATTTTTTCCCTAAATTTTAAAACCCATTTCTAATGATTTGCCTTAACAATATTTGATCACCATGACACATTAACAAATAGATTTGGCTTGCCTTATTGAGATCACTAGCCAACCACCAAGAGTTAATTGTGAAATACAAGAGAAGCACACTCATTCTGGAAAGTGACTGACGATCACAATTCACAATTCACACATCACAGTCATAGCTAACTCAAACTCCCAAACGCAACTTGTAATTAGCATAATTATATAGACTAATATTCTCTTGTTATTTAACCATCTGTTCCATTCAAGGTATATATTATCCTAATTAACAATTAATCAATTTGAGTGAATCTCACCAGCTACTTCCTACTTATAAAACTCATCAGGACAAGCAATCCCTTGCCATTAACAGTTTGTATATAAAAAATGAATGAGAAAGGACAGCATGATTAATTAAAATTGACAGAGGGAGGGAGAGAGAGAGTATAGAAAACAAACATTAAAAGGAACTATATTGTTTGATAAATTGGTGAAAGTTGAAATAGTAACAACTTGGTACACCTATACCTCAACCCCCAAAGAAAGGGGAAACAAAAACTACTTCAGTTTTTCAAAGCTAAAAATGGCAAACTATGGTTACTCTAATGAAAAGGACTGTGAGACATTTTATGATGGTGACTTTCTGCCTCCTGAAAGATGACATATGTCGGCAAAATAAGGGCATTCACAGTAAGGTATTTGAAGTAATGTAAACTCGTGATGATTGACGAAATAATGAAGCTGAGAAAAAGGTCTCTTGGTTGAGCCAGCCACATTAATTAAAGTGCAGGCTAGCAGCTGGCTAGATAAAAGTCATAAAACCATGCAACTTTTACATGTTGTCCTCAAACTATTACAGTAATAATAATTATTATTATAGTATGTATAAAAAAAAATTAATAATAATAATTATTATTATAGTACCCTCTGTGTCCTTAAATGAATAGGTGACTCATCTTAAAAATAATAAAAGTGAGTCCGTCCACTCAATTAAGAGCAAAAAATGTAGCTTTCACTTTAATTGAAATGAATAATCCTTCCTAGACAATAATAATAATATTTGAAAATGATTAAATTTAGATTTTGTTTGCTGGTGCACAAACTTAACATAATATGGGTGTACATTTCAAATCCCCATTACTTTGTCGTTGGTTTTGAATATTAAAGATTGTGGGATGTATTTATTATTAATATTATTATTTTAAAACTGGGATGTGTTTAATTAATGCAAATACAATTCAATATATTAGTTGCGTCGATAATAATATAATAAAAACTTAGAAATTTAGAACATGTTCTTTGGTTCAATAATTAAATTTTGACTCCATTATTAATAAAATTACATATTAAACTTGAAAGTTGTAAATTTTAAATTAATATAACATAATCTAACATAAAAAAATAAAGTTATTTATCAATCACGTATGTAAAAAAAAATCAATTTTTTTATGATGTCATTGAAGTGAAATTTGCTCTCGACGGATCAAAATATGCACAGAATTATTAAAGAATATGGAAACGAAATTAAAATGGTTTAGAATAAATTCAATTTATAAAGAAAACAATTGAATTCTCTTTCTTTTATCTTTTTAAATATGATATCCAATAACTATCGAAATTTATTAAGATACATTACTAATATAAAAACAATAAATTATTCATATAAAATTCATAAAATATGATTAATAAATTAAAATCTTTATCAGTTGATAGATGATTTGGTGTATAACCACCTGTATTAAGAAGTGATCAAGACTATACTTAAGAAAAATACGATGACGTCATGGCGGTGCAAAGCAACATGTAAGTTGTAAGGGAGTGGGCGACGGAGATGATGGTTCACGTGCAAGTCACGGGCGTGGGATAGAGTCAACAAATTGTGGTTAGAGCCGTCCACATTAATTATTTGCGCTTTGGTTGGAGACCTAATATGGAATACAGCATCTGTCCTTTTTTTTAGGTTGATATCGTGAATTGATAGGTCCATGCGTGACAATTACATTAGAAAATATATATATATTAATATTATATTACTTAAAATTTTATTTAAATAATATAATAACCTTATAAGTAATTACCATATCATCGATATATCAATTTATTATATTATTTAAATAAAATTTATGAATAAATTTTTAAGAAATATAGTATTATTTATATCCTAAAAATTGGAATAAAATGATTTCGAATAATGGAAACCAGTTACTTTGGGTTATATGGGGTCAGGATGATGTTGAAAAACAGTTTTCTATATTAAGAAAGTTGTGGCGGGGGGGGGGGGGGGGGCGCGGGGCGGGGGTGGTTTTGGGTTGATGTGAGGGGTGTTTGTGTGGTGGTGTGGTCCTTCGTCTAGATTTCAAAGACTACCCATGATATTGATAGCCCAGTTTTAATTTATATATGATTTGATATCACGCGCAGTACTTGTCAGCTTCAAATTATATGTATGGATTGAAACAAAGATTTCACCGTCATATGTTAGTGGTTTGAATCGTTTGACCCATATAAAAGAGACCACGTGAGGTTGACATGTCATTTACTACTTATAGGAATATTATCAAAATCAACCCTAATTGTAAAATATTGAAACAAATTTAGGATGAATTCTTAAAAAACTCCCAACTTTTACTTAAAAAAAAAAACATTTTATAAAATATTGTTTCGAAATTAGCATCTTTTCACCCTGCCATTATAATTTATGTTAGACGAAGTCATTACTGTTAGTAGGTTAAGGACAAGATGGTAAATAAAGCCTTTAATTAAATATGAGTCAATCAGAAAATGATAAAAATAAAAATTATATATATAACAAATAAAATTAAATTAAGATTAACAATTTAAATAATAATTTTAAATTTAAATGTGTATAAAAAATTAAATAAAATAAAAAATTCAATTTTTCAATCTCTCACAAAAATTTAATTTAATTAGTGATTCAAATTGTCTCATGATTTATGACATTTATATATTACTTATCGTATAATTTACAATAACATTAATATATAGAATATAATTAAAAAAAAATGTATTCAATGAAAAGTAATTGTCCAAAACTTGAATAAACTAAAACTTAAATTAAAATCATCTTTACAGAAATTAAAATAATCAAAGAAATCCATTAAGAATCAACTTCTAACATCTTTTCTTTCTTTCATTTTTTTTTTCCATTTTAACTGATACTTTATTGGTAAAAATAAGATCTTTCTATAGAACAAGGGTTACGTACGATCACTACTATTAAGAGACAGACCGAATAAGTGCAGACATCTTTAATCGTCCCAAAAAAAGTCATATGAGATTTGATTATTATTATTTTTTGGCTGAAGCGAGGAAATTTCTGTTTATTATATCGAGGGAGTCAAGATTCTTAAACCCAATGCCAGATTCTTAACGCCTGGGTCAGAGCATGCTCCAATCAAATTCCTGTCCCGGGTCAGAGCATGCTCCAATCAAATTCGTGTCCAATCGATCGTACGATATTTTCTGCCACTAATCTCAATTAGTCTATAACTTAATTACCTTTGCCCCCAAATACTAGGCCATTAGCTTCATTAATCAAATAAAGTGCCCACCGCCCGTCATGTTCTCAGCCCCCTTGTCAATTATTTTATTTTGACTAAGGACTAATTGCTCACCAAATCATAACGAATAAATGTCCATCTAGTGGCCACATACTTACAGTACGTTTGAAATTTTTTTTAAAATGATATTTTTAAAAAATAAAATGAACGTTTTGAAAATGATAGTTTTAAAAGTGTAATGTATTTGATACGGTTTCTTAAAAATTATTTTTAAAAATAAAAAATAATATAAATATATTTGATGTTGTTTTTAAAATAGTTGTTTAGAGGAAAACGTAATAATTTGTTTTAAAAATAATGACAAACATAAAAAATTTGTTTTTCAATTTGTAGTTATCTTTTTTTTTTTTAAAAAAAAAAAGTGTTTTTCATTTTCAAATACACATTTTTAAAAACATGTTACCAAAAAACTTTTTCTCATTTTTCGCTTTTGAAAATGAAAAATCATTTTAAAAAATGCATCCAAACAACACCTTATGTTTTCGTATTCTCTATTGGGTATGTCTGCTTCGTGGAATAAAGAATGAAAATGGAGATAGAGAATAAGAATGATTAATAGTGTTTACTGCTCTAAAATTATTTCGTACTGAAAAAAAATTGATGAGCCCCACGTGAATTTAGAGTTGTAGAATGAGAATCTTGTTCCCCTCATGTCACCTAAGAATCTCATTATCATTTTCTTTTTTAGATTAAAAATATTTTTACACCCCTAATTAAAAAGACTTTTTGAAGAGATTAGTAACAATTTATTAGTATAAAGTTAATATATAATTTGAAATCACATTATAATTTATTTTTTCATTGTTTTTAAACAAAAATTACATAATATTATATTCTTTCTCAAATAAAAATATGACGATCATGACTGTCATATTCTTATGAATATAATATTATGTAATTTTTGTTTAAAAATAATAATAATAAAAAAAGAAATTATAGTGTGATTTCATATATTATGAGTAATTTGAAATTCATTAATATTAATAAAAATAAAAAGTAAAATATGGATGCACAATATGTTTACAACAATATTATTAAGAAAGTTTATTTTTTAAAAGGGAGTATAAAATATTGTTAATAAAAAGTATTTTTGTAATTTATAATTATTCATTGTGATTCCAAAGTAGAGTAAACAGTTCAATAAGAATACTGTTGATTTAAATTTTGATTTCTGCAATTAAAGTAAACAACTCATTCTGATTTCAATATATTATTTCGATTCTAAACCATTATGATTCTAGATCATTCTAATTTTCATTTCGATTACTACAATTAAAGTAAACGTACCATTAATATATTTTTTTTAAATAAATAAATATCATAACTCAAAACAAAAGAACATAAGAAGATAACAAAACTCCTAACCAACTAGGAGGCTCAAACCAAATAGAGTGACTAGCATGAGAATGAGCCACTCTAGCAAGAACATGAGCAAACTCATTATCTTGTCTCTTAACAAAGACCACAGAAAATAAACTTTCTTCAGCTAAAAGAAAAACACGGTCTTGAACAATGGAACTAAACTCCGTAATGTCCGCCAAATTTGAATTCACTGCATCTATCACCAGCTTAGCATCAAGCTAAAAAATGACATTATGATAGTTCAAACCTTTAATCCATGAGAGGGCTTCATGCAAACCCATTGCCTCAACTTCCCTGACGTCAAACAGACCATCAATCAGACGAGTTGCACACCCCAAAAATCTACCATCCTCATTACGCAACATCATTCCCAAACCAATACAAAGTTTATTCTGAAAAAGAGTTGCATCCAACTTACATTTTAACATATCGGGAGAAGGAGGAATCCAACCGTCAAACCTATGCACATTGGCTGAAACAGAAGGAACAATGTCTTGGTGAGACTGAGCTGCAAGCCAATCACACAAAAAAGAAAAACCTGAATAAATTATCTGTGCTGGAGAGTAAGACTTATCCTGCCAAATCTTATAATTCCTCTCACCCCAGATGCTCCATAGAGTAGTGCAAATCTTACCCAAAATGGATATCTCACTAGAGACCAATGTTTGAAAAAATCAATCCTTAACACAATTAAAGCCATCAATTTTTAACAAAATATTTGTCTGTCTCCAGCATTGTTGAGCAAAAGGACAAAAAATTAAAATATGCCACGCATCTTCCAAATCATGCCCACAGAACACACAAGTGGTAGCAAGAGGAATGCCTCTTTGTCATAAATTCACACAAGTAGGGAGGATATCACGACAAGCTCGCCAAATAAACGATTTAATTTTTAGGGGAACAACCATACTCCACAACTGAGACCAATTACCCGAAACTCTATTCAACAAATAAAAGTTACAAACTTCAAGAGCCACTCGATATCCTGTCTTGACAGAGTAAACATCATTCTTGCTATGCCTCCAAATTCTTATGTCCTTAGTCGACCTATATGACAATGGAATGCTGAGAATTGCAGCCACATTGCGAGGAACAAACAAATCATTTAACAACTCAATGTCCCATTCCAAGCATCCAGGAATCATGAGGTCACCATTAATATTTTTTATATATAGTTTTAAGAATTTAACTACCTTACCTCAGCAGTAACATTACTTATGAATTTTAGCCTTTGGATTTGTTACAATTTATATAATTTCAATATTTAATTGTAATGAATTTGAAATCAGAATCAAGTTACCTAGTTAAAGAAAGTTACAAGTAGAGTATCTTCAACCATACTCCTAAATTTCAACTAAATTTTAATTAAAATAACCAAAAACCTATTTTAGCTAGTAATTTCTAACTAAATCACTCTTACCATTATCTCTGTTTTAGTTAAGTATTAATACTAAACTAATAGATGAGAGATTTTTAACTAAATAATAATATGAAAATAATACGAGAGAGAATTTTGCTAGATTTTTAAATTACTTTATTTCAAATTAAATATTAAATAATAGAAGAAAAAATTTGGATAAGACCTTTTTGCTCCCAATATTTAGAGAGGATGATTCAAATTTTATAAAATAACTAACCACATAGGAAGTGGTTGGAATGCATAAAAAATAATACTACCAACTGTTTTAGCTAAAGACAGTAGATATTTAGTATGGTTGAAAATGCTCTTATGAGTTTTTATTAGAAAGCTTTTCTGATGTTGTCAAAATATTGTTTTTAGCTGCAAAACTTGTGTGAGTGAAGGCAATCCGATCCCCCATAATCCAATACCTAGGATAGATACAATGAATCAATTTGGAGGGCTAAATCGTAAGAAATCATAACTTGTGGATCAAGTCGCAGTGGAAATATTATAAATCATGGATATACATAACCATCAAATAAATTTTGGGCTACGACGAAATGACTTTACTTACCACAAAATGATTCCTCTCACGATGTTTGGAGAAAATATTGAGTGTATTAGATATGTTGTACATACTCTATTTAAATTATAATATGTGCTGTTTATAATCAATCATATTTGTACTTACATCTTATGACCTAATTTGAATGAATCTTGATATTTCAATAAAATATTGGGTGCATTCAATGTATTATGCAGCCTCTTTTTTTCTTTTTATTGAGTATTTTCTATCTAAATCGTATGACATCATATTGATGATTAATCCTATTTTTGAAATAATATACCCTAATCGAGTACATAATGCTTCCAGTTTCACTTCCACCATATATTACCTAATTATAAAATTTGAGACAAATTAAAATAGCTAGTATTCATTACAATAAAAATTGCGCAATAAAAATACTTTCAACGTAAGCTTATTAATTCGTGTTGACAGCTAGTATTTCCCATCGTCAGAGTTACTTTTTAAGTCGTGTTGATTGCGATTATGTTGATAGCGATTGTTTTTGTTAAATTATGGTAAGGGCTTTCTTAATTATTATTATTATTATTATTATTTTATACAAAAACTATATATAAGACAGATTCAGATAATTATCAGGATCAAAAGAGAAAAGATATTAGAGATACGACTGGAAAACTACTCTCAATTAAAAGTGATCTACTCACATGAAGGTAGGAAAGAGACCCATATAAGAATGAAAGATCATCACACATAAATGATGAGAGACGAATTATTATTATTATTATGAATAATATAAATATTATTATATTTTATTATATTCATAAATTTGGATTTTGCGGGCTGGGTTGCCGAACCCATGCCTCTTACAAAGAAAGGCATGTGGGTTGCTCGCGTTGTGGCTTTTTTAATTATCTTTGTACCCATTAATTTTAGCACTTTCTATACTTATACATACTTGTTTTCTTCTTAGCCTCATTTGGTTTGCAGGATTAGATGTAATAGAATTAGATAAAATTTAATAAATATTAATATATTTGGTATAGTTAGGATTATATTGGATTTGGCTAAATTAATTTTTTACAAATATTGAATTATTTTTAAATGTATTTAATGTAAATAATAAATAATAAAAATAGAAATTAATTGAATATAATTTTTTTACATTAATATTAAAAGTTTTCTACCTTTTGAAATTTATAATTTTAAATATGTTTAATATTATAATTATTAACTTATTTATATTTATTACAATATATTAAAAAAATAAAAAAAAATAACAAATCCACCATGAGCTAGATTTGCTAAACCCGTCCATATTTCCTTACCCACCCAAACGCTGGCTTTTGTGGGATCCCATAAAATTACTTGCCCGCCAAACTCACCCTCAAAGTAATGCAAGATGCTCTTATGCAAAAAGAACAATATTTCTTATAAAAACAATATATATATATATATATATATATTTATGGCTAGTACAAATTTAAGGATAAAATAAGATTAAACGAGATTTGATTTTAAAGAACGAAATTTTCATACTCAAGGAAACAATCCACTTGTAGACGGAGAAAGGGTCTGCATAAGGTAAGAAATGGGTGGGGGGCAGAATGCGAAACCATCTAAGCAACTGCTCGGCTACAGTAAAAAGTGTTTCTATAAATAACTTTCAAACCTTTGTGAACAAGCTACAACTGTTAATAGCCTACCATCTTCGTCGTACACATTAGTCAACCAATGATTGACAAACTAACAAATCTAATATATAGTAATATGGATTGAAAATTGATTTTTTTTTTTGATTTGATGCAACCTACTTTTTTTTTCTTCTTTTTATTAACAATTGACGTAGATGTCTGATCCAAAACCTCACCCATTCTTATTTCATCACAAAAACGTGCCATTCGTCACCTTATGACGCTTTACAAAACCTGACTACAAGCATGGCATTTATATACGGTTTATACTCAGCAACGAAGACTGGCATTGCTGCTGTTTCTTTATCAATGTTAATAAACTGTTAGGCGTCCCAAGGCAGTAGGCCGCCTATTACTTAGGTGGCTAGGTGGACGTTTATACTGTTTGACCGTCGGACAACATTAACACGATCAATTCGATGACTGATGATTAAATTTAATCAAACAAAGTGATAATTTAAAAAAGAGACATGTAAAAAGGTAAAAATTCATTTTTAATCAATTTCAAAAGTGAAATTGTTTATGACCTACTAAAACAAATATTTCAGCCCTTTGATGACTAAAATGCCTTTACACCCACAATTACATAAATAATATTTAGCAAAAAAACACAAAAGAATTATTAAATGACCAAATTGTCCTCTTTATATAAACCACACCCCCCTCATTCACTTACCAATCAAACTCATTTCAAACACCCCATGATCGGATGTCCACTACCCACGTACGACCAAACCACTACTCACGTACAAACTGATGATGACGATGGCCCACGGGGCGATGACAATGATCCGTTAGCAACCCATTGAGCATAATATATTCCGGGATAATCCCAAAAAACCGTCTCTAGTTTACAAAAATATCAATTTTACTATATATAGTTTCATTTTTATCTAAAATCCTTCCTAACGTTAATAAAAACACTCAAAATGCCCCCTGAAGGCATGTAAAAGGACGATAATATCCTTGACCGTTACAGATTCCGTTAGGTTGACTTTGTTGACCGTTTGACTTCAAGGACAAAACGGGAAATGCGATAAAAAATTAATTAATAAAAATATAAAATTGAAAATAAATAAACTTTTTAAAATATAATAATATAATACTAAAATAATTTAAAATATAATAATAATATAAATAAACAAAATAATATTACAATTAAAAGTTAAAATCGGAAACCAAACAACTGTTCTGTTCATCTTCTTCTTCTCCTTATCGCCGCCGACGCCACCAATCTCTCTGTGTCTTTTTCTACCCTTCTCGTTTCTTTTTCTTCTTCTTCCATTGATCTCATCGCTGCCGCCACCCATCTTCACCGCCGATGACTCTGGCTCACCCATTCCACCACCGTCAAGTCTCGACACACTCCCCTCTCCCAACCATACGAGATCTCACCATCCTCTCACCCACTCTCGTCTTGTCGCCGGGTTGCTGTCCATTTTCAAAGTCTTTCCTCGCCATCGCCAGTCCCTCACACGGACGACTCCCTCCCTTTGGCTCTCCCTCACTGGTCCATCACTCAGACACACTTTCTCCCTCTCGATCTCCCCTCGCAGTATTTCTTCTAGCTGGTGGTTAGCTGGGCAGTGCTGTGCCTCTTCCTTGGTTGATTTTAGTTGCTGACTTTGATTGATTTTGGTTGTTGATTTCAGATGATTTTGATTTTAGTTGGTAATTGTGTTAAAGATTGATGATAATGGTGTTGATGATTGATGATGGATGATGTGGCAAATTTTTTTTGGGTTGATGATGGATTCTGGAAACCCAGAATTTCGACTGGAAACCCAGAAAAATTTTGGCTTTCTAGTCAGAAAATTCTGGGTTTCCAGTGATTGGAAACCCATAAATAGGGCTAGAGAAAAAAGAAAGGGGGAAGAGGAAAAAGAAAGAGTTAGTGGTTGGCGGTGGTGGTCTGATAGAGTCTGTGGCTGGTATGTTGAATGGTTGATGATGAAGATTGATGATGATGGAGATGGATGTTGAAGAGGTTGAAGATGAAAATGGTCTGATGAATCTCCCGTTTTTTAATCATTTTTTTTAATTGAAAATATTATGTTGTAATTATTTTATTTTTTAAATGAAAATATTTTATCGGGGTTAAAATTTTCATTTCGTAATTTTATCAATTTTTCTGTTAACTTACTAACAGAATGGATAATTTGGACAAAAATGAAACCTAAGTACTAAAATGGATATTTTTGTAAACTAGGGGTGATTTTTTAGGATTATCCCTAAACTATTAAAACTCACAACCTGCAACCCATTTCAACTAAATGGATGATCGACAACAAAGACAGCAGGATGGCAACCAATAGTAGTGATGGCGAGACAACAATAAACCAATAGTGAAGATAAGAATTAGGGTTTGCAAAAGAGGGGTGCTCGATGATGGGTGAGAGGTTTGGTGAGGTGCTTCATGGCTTTTAGTCATAGAGCCCAAGTTGCACCAATTGGGCTGCCCAACGCCTGAAACCCTCGATTAGGGGTTCTTGTCTTGCCGATCAGCTGACTACCAATTTTCTGATGCTTAGACAACAATTTTTGCTTAGATATGAAACATTGATTTAAATTGTATGCTAATCTCAACTCCTAACAAAATTTATATCCATAACAACAGAATATATATATTTTTTAATAATTACAATGATTTGAGATTTGAGATTTGAAAGAAGTAGATGTGATTTGAACTTATAACTTGTTAAATGTAAGTGTGGGGAGCATGCTATTAGATCAATATCATCTTATGATTGATTTAATGATAAAAAATTACTATGAACAGATCCTTAAAAAAACCAATTTACATCAAAATAACCAGATAATGTTATTCAATAATACACTTTTGACATTTATATCATTAAAATTATATAAATTTAAATTAAAATTTTTATTGAGAAGCCCGTAAAATTATATGTAATAATTAAAATAAATAAGATTATTCGGATTTTATGTAAAATTCTGTAAAATATTCCATTTATATTCACGTTAAAATTCCACGGATTTAACTTGCAAATCTTTCATAGACAATAATTACTGATCATAAAAGAGCCCAATCAAAAGAAAAAGAAAATAACAAAACTAAAATTATAATTGGCTTGCATTTCAAGAAAGTGGGTGAAATTTTATGCGTTTCAAAAGTTATAAGAATGGTCTGCTTTCAGCATTCAACTTCCTCTTTTGTAGAGAGCATCGGAGTAGCAGCTGCAGATCTATTCTATCGTTTCTTTAAATGGAAATACGTACTTATTTTCAACATAAGAAACTGTTTGACCGCGCTTCATTTGCCTCCCAAAACCACTCACTTTATGCCTAAAGTGGTCACATTTATCTATCTCTAAATCCACCAATCAACAACTAAACTTATGTGCTCCACCATAGTCGGGCCACTTATCTACACTATTATTGGACAAAACCAAATATCTCTTATTTTTCTGTGAAGTCATTATTTTAAAAATCTATTTTCTTCTAAGAATGCAGCCTATTAATTTTTAAAAGAAATTAGCTGTGAGAAGTGAGGACCACTGATTTTTTTTTTTTGTTTATTTGATTAAAGATTGTAAATAGTACGTGATTTCAGTACATGAAATTAATTAACATAAATCGTCCAATAAGTATGCGTTACTTTGTTATAAAAGAGTAGAGTAATCGAGAAGGAGATGGCTTTCGATAAGTGAGTGGCCTTGCTTGCCTGATCAACACTTAAAATACACTTTCTTGGTTCACAAACACTTGTTTTCTAAGTCATGCTATTTTTTTTTTTTAAAGTACTTTCAATTTAATTTTAAATTCGTACATTACACAACAGATTTTTAGAAAAACTTTATTATATACAAATGAATGTTTTTACTATTAAATGATGTTTCGATTGTAATCATGCTATATATTTTATGTATACACTTAATTAGCTAGTTACTATCAGACTAAAAAACTTAAATTAATAGGTAAATGTCTGACTATAGTATTTAAGATTTGAGGTTAGCTTGTGATGAGATCCAAAAACTTAAGTTAATAGAAAATAATCAAACTATAATATTTAAGACTTGAGGTTAATACATGACGTACACTTATAGATGTTAAATACATGTTAAATGCCATTTACCATTATGACATATGTAAAAAAAAATTGAGATAATGAAGAGAGAAAGGGTTCGAACCAATAATTTTCAAGTTCTGATACTATATTAGTTGCCATTAAATCTAAAAGTTTAAGTTGATAGAAAAATACTCAATTATAGTATTTAAGACTTGATATTAACACATGATATAATTTATGCTATTGCATATATGTTCCATATAATTAATGAATAAATAAATATATTTTAAAATTTCGGTAAGTATACATACAGAAGCAGCATTGTTTAAAAGCAAAATCCTATCACACGTCTAGTATTTGGCTACGTGTGTGAACCTTGGGGTTGTGCTGGAAACTTTTATTTGAATTGTCATTACATTGAAGTAAACATTTTGAGAAAGGCCAAGGTGAAAAGAATCACATAATTTATGGTTAGATATTCAATTTTTAAAATGAAGTTATATATATCTTTTTCAGGGAGGTGGCTATGATCCCTACTCCTAACGGGCTCCCCTTCTCGGACACTATATGAGACTTTCATTTCACATGTGTCATGTGGGATTAAGATCCAAAGTATGTTATAAGATCTATTTTTTGTGTTACAAGAGTGTATATTTAATTAATTATTATATACAATACTTGATTTATTTTATAAGATCTCTAGTTGAGTGGTTATTGTGCATTAGACTTACTCATCACTAATTAAACTAACTAATAGGGAGATGTATTACATAACCCTAATTTGACAAATTTTTCGTTGTCATGCAAGAGCAGCTCATTGACTAATGACAGTTGATTTGCAATCAATTTAACTATGTTTTGATTACGAGATAACGTGATAATTAATAAGACGATGATAACTCACTTATTATGTTATTGGAACAAAAAATTTGAAAAGTCAAACATTATCTTTTCAATTATTAGTCAATGTTTTAATTAGGTCTTTGAATAATTTCATACCTAATTTAATCATTAAAAAACCAATTTCCTAAACAAGAATAACCCAAAATTTACAAAATCGAATAAAATATTACTTTTAACGTATTAACCTCAAAACAGACGCAATGGATGTAACAAATGAATTTTAAAATACACGTCCATTTCCAGATCAGGCACATTGTCTATATCAATAATGCCCTTGGTGCATGGAAAACGAAAAGGAGAACCAAAAATATCCAATTGTTGGCATGGGAGGGCAAAAAAAAATCGTAAACAAATTGGTTAACCAGCCCTTCAATGTTCCAACAGTCAAACATCAACGACAACAACACAGGATCCAAAGCATATCCCCCATAACGAAATAGTCCAATCCTCGATTAAAAGCATAACCCCAGCAGTTAATCTCAAATGAGGATAGATTAGTCAAAAAAAAAATATTAATAAACAAAAAGCTAGACAGCCTCACACGCTCCAAGTGAAATTTTGGCCAACAGTTTTCTTGCTCATCCAATTCGCACACACGCCACTCCTTTAACAGTACAGCAACACAGACAAGAAACAGTATCAAAGTATCAATTTCAACAACCATCACGTGCCTATTTGTTTTAATAAAAATAAAATAAATCTGTAGATTCGAACCAAACGCGAGGGTATTGACGTCCTTTCACCCTCGCTTTGTCCCAAAGGCGGTATATGTTTCCAATTTTATAATCCAATCAGCCTCTCAAAACCTGCGGCAACAAACCGCGTCTAACCTACGTACCAATGCGCAGTGCGCAACCCTTACGTGTCGCAGCGAGTTTTGCAGAAAATTTTACTCGTGCTGTTATCAGCTGTCTAACTGCCTACACAAAAGGTTCGCATCACGCTCTGTGCACCCGTTAGCTGCTCTCCCTTTTTTTTTTTTTTTGTTTTTTCGTTTTCTCCATTATTCAATTTCCCACCGATTCATCTTCTTAAAATACTCCCTCAAAACTCTTAACATCCCACCTGCTCTCTCTTTCTCTCTTGCTCTCTCAGGTCTCAATACAAGCGACTCTGCAAAACTGCTTTTTGTATTTCTTCTGCTGCTTCCGGTTTCTGCTGTGAAAACCGCTTATCCAATCTCAAAACTTTTCCTTTCCTGACGTACTCCACACCTCGCTGAATTCCTTATTCGAGGAGCTCTACTGGAGCTTTATCCTGAAAATGTGGAGGTTCAACGAGTTTGCAGCTGACCGAGCTTGAAGCTTAAAGTTCCAAACTTGATATCATCTCAAGTTTTATGAAAATTTTCGTTTTCTTTTCACTGTTTCAGGACTGAGTTTTTTTTGTTATTTAGTTTCACCGTTCCTTTTCTTTTCCTTCCCTTTTTTTTTTTGTTCATTTTTAAATTTTTGTAGAGGTTGTGTACTGTCGTGATCATCAGGTTGTTGTTTTGGTGTATAAGACGATGAGCTGAAGTTGAGAGAATCGAAAAAACGAAAAACAAAAAAAAGCGTTGGAGTGGGTCGGTGCGTGCGTGCGTGTATAAACCCCGTGAAAGGAGAGTAAAAAAGAAAAGAAAAAAATGCCGCACAGAACGACTTACTTCTTCCCCAGGCAATTTCCGGATCGCGGATTCGATGCATCTGCGAATAAGCAACTGTTGGAGCTTCACGAGAAGAAAACGGCCAAGGAAACTTTTAACATTGAAAGCGACCGCAAGACTACGACGTCGTCTTCTTCTGCAACAGCAACAACAACAACAGCAAAACCAAAAACCACCGCCAAGAACTTCAAAAGTTCTGCTCTATCGGAGATCCTCACGAGTAGCGACGAAAAGTTCCATCTCAAAAAGCAGCAATTTGCCGCCTTTTGCGATTGGTTGACGGAAAAAAAAGGCGGAGAGAGATCTACTCATCACGTGAAGACCAGGCCTTCGTCCAGTGATGAAGATCGTGAGCTCTTGCTTCCACCTGCTGAGCCGGTTGTTAATGAGCGGAGCCTTGATCCTCAGGCGTCATTGGTGAGGCTATCGAGTGGGAGTAGCTATGCTGGGAGCTTGTTCTCCGGGACCACTCTAGATGGGAACTTGTTTTCCGGGACTACTTTGGATGGCAATTTCTCGAGTGACGTGAAGGACGCGTCGACACATGTGTCCACGTCGAGACAGGAGGTGGAGGCAGAAGAGGAGCCTAAGGACAGCTTGGCTCAGAAGACGAAAGAGAGTTACATGTTGCAGCTCACATTAGCTAGAAGACTTACGTTGCAAGCAAGCCTTGTTAACGGGCCTCTACTTATACAGGAATGTGAACTCGAGGTCACTGATCCCGAAACTGTATCTTACCGTCTCTGGGTATGCCTTCAAACAATTTTTTTTTTATCATTTTTTTTCCTGTTTTGAAAGCACTTGGTAATTGAAATCTATAAGGTGGTGGTTGGTTTTCAGGTTAGTGGTTGCTTGTCGTACACGGACAAGATATCGGATGGGTTTTATAACATTTTGGGAATGAACCCGTATCTGTGGGTGATGTGCAATGATTTGGAGGAAGGAAAGCGGCTGCCGTCTTTGATGTCGCTTAAAGACATTGAACCTACTGAGACATCAATGGAGGTGGTTCTTATTGATAGACAAGGCGATTCCCGCTTGAAGGAGCTTGAAGACAAAGCTCAGGAATTGTATTGTGCTTCTGAGAATACATTAGTGTTGGTGGAGAAACTTGGCCAACTTGTAGCTATCTGTATGGGGTAGGTTTTTAATGTGCACTCTTGAATTGTGTTTGTGGTTTTCCGGTATTGACTTTGTTTGATTCTCAGCGGAACTTTTCCGGTGGAGCAAGGCGATCTCCACAAGCGCTGGAAAGTGGTTAGCAAGAGATTGAGAAAACTTCGCAAGTGCATTATGCTGCCTATAGGCAGCCTATCTATGGGACTTTGCAGACACCGTGCAATTCTATTCAAGGTAACCAAAACACACAACTCTTTTTTAACTATTTTTCATCTACTCATTTTGTTTCGGGTTTAAGTCTCATTGGTTCTGGAAAACTGTAGCTGTGCTGAAGTTGAATCGTTTTGTTAGATATTTATACATGATAGGAGGTTTTGATGTGTTTGACTCAACTTCGAAATTAATCAATTCATTATCATCGTAAAAGTAGTAACTTGAAATGGGAAGTAAAAGGTTTAGTTAGTTTATTGGCATGAAAACTGGCTAGTGTGTTGACAGAGTTTGATTCTGATCTGTTAATTACAAGTAAAGATTGTGCTTGGAGTAATGGTCTAATTATCTGAAAACTTGTTTTTGTGCTTGCTAATGGAGGAAAGATATCATTGATTAGGAGAATATTTTTCAGGTTATCTACATTTTAATCATCCCAAGTCATTGATGTTATTGGGAATATGTAAAGACTAGTTGGCTCGGGTGGGCTAGCACTCTGTGCCAAGGAACAACTGAATTGCATTTTTTTTAATAAGTTTAGATCCACCCTAGGATTCTCTGGAGTCATTGTCGACTGTCATTAGATGGGTACTCTTGTCTAATAGTTAGTGCCTTCTAACTTCTTTTGTCCATAAAGATCCATTCTGTTGATTTTATTTGGGCATCACATATTGAATGTGAGCATATGGGGAAGTCACAAGTGTTTTTGTATACAAGTTCAGGAAGGAGATTTCTTGCATTGGTTGTTTATGGAGTTTGGATTTATCTTTTAGTGTTCATGAAATTAAAGAATAATGCATACATTCAACTTGTGAATATTTCTCTTTTTTCTAAAACCTAATAGCTAGTTTCAAAATTTTATCTTGCTGGCAGTGAATCAATTTTAGAAAATCATGTTTCTAGAACTCGCATGTCCAGATAGTATCAGATTTTTTTGAAAGCATAAGTGAAGTTGTTAACAGGGGGATTGGTATCACAAGGGAGTGCGACTGAGTTGGAAGCATCGGCTGACAACCACATTTTTGTAGAGCTGTCTATTAAGATATCTATTCTCTGTGAGGTGAAGTCTGCTGTGTTGAATTGAATATTCATGTGATAAATTTATGATTTCATGGGTTGTACACAGGATAGAAGGAATTTTATCCTTCTTTGTTTGTTCTGCATGAAACATGTTTGTTTTGTTGAAACAGGTGTTGAATGTAGCTCAAGACTTAATTTATAGGATGGGAATTTTTTTTTTTTTTTTTTGCGTAGGCTGTTATATCACCGTTAATAATGAATAATGAGCAATCACATGTAGAAAGAGTTCCATGCTCATGTAAGTGAGTTAATTTAAGGTGCTGTAACAGCTATGATTGCGCTGATATGCTATTAAATTTAATTTAGACAAAAATATCCAAGCTTATTGTGAAGTATTTTGAGTCACTTTTTGGCAATGTATCATGTAAATTTTTAAACTGCTTAGAGCTATCTCATTCTTTGTAGTAGATGTGCATGTACATGTGTGTAAGAAAGAACTGATCATCCTTTAAATGCAAATACAAGGAGTTCTAAGAATCGAGTAAAAAATGTCATTTCAGAGGAGTTGATCAGTGATCAGTGATATGTTTTCACCTGTGCAGAAATTGGCAGATTATATAGGTTTGCCATGTCGGATTGCTCGTGGTTGCAAGTATTGTGAAGCAGACCACAGGTCATCTTGCCTTGTCAAAATAGAAGATGATAGGCAATCCTTAAGGTCGAATACTTTAATGACTCTTACATGTTCCTGTTTAACTGATTATTATTATTATTTGTTTGGTTAATTTATGGTGATGTTGGGTTCATTTTGCTTCATCACTGCCTAGTCTCTGTGCCAAATTATGTTGTTTCTATGGTATGCTTAGAGTTTTGTTAATATTGGTATCGTGGAGAAGTTTCTAACAAAAACATAATCAAACAACCAACTTTAAAAGTTGATATGATATAATCAGTATTTGTATCTTAGTCTTTACCATGTCTGGATAGCAATTTTTTACATTATGTTTCTAATTCTATTATGGTAGAAATTTAATCATCTAGTATGTCCAGCTGATGCCTAAACAGTTGGCAAATCCCAACACAACTTAACACTGAGAAATAGAAAAGAAACGAAAAAATGTGTAACGAGAGTCACGAGAGTGGAGTAAATTCTCTAGGACTGTTGGATGTCACTCTGAATTCTAAATTATACCACACAAAGATAATTTTTTGTTTCAATTATGAAGCCAAATTAATGACAAGAAAAAATATTAAAAAATGTTGTAGAGAGAAACCTTCTCTTTGGTAGTGTTTTTTCTTGTGTTAAGTAGGGACTATGTGATAACAGCAGTTCTGTTAGACGAAAACAACATAAAATTGAAAAATCTTCTATGTTAAAGGAAACTGAAACCTTCATAACTCAGTTAAGTCATGGTGGACTATCATATATAATTGATCCTATTTGTGATTCCATGAACTCTGGAGTTATATGAAGGTCTCAAACTTTCTTCTGTCCCTGTAAGCTTACCTCTTTCGTGTTTTGTTTTGTTATTTACGTATGTTTTTCTTACCAGGGAATATGTAGTTGATCTGGTCGGGGAACCAGGAAACGTTCATGGTCCAGATTCTTCAATCAATGGAGGACTACTTTCTTCTATGCCTTCACCATTTCAAGTTTCTCATCTTAAAGAATTCCAGCAACCGTATGAGGATAATGCATCAATTACAGAGTCAAGACGCTCTTTTACTTTCCCCGAAAATCATCTGTATTCAGGTATGCAACATTTTGTATACAGTGGAAGATATTTTTTTTCTGATGGTCTATGCATAAATTATAAAAAAAAGGTTGAATGAACTGCGTTGAGAGCATCTTCAAGGTTATGAGTCTTATCAGTCTTTGAGACGATTGCATTCATGTCATTTAGTCTTCATGTGTGAACAAAAGCTGTTTACATTTTTCTCTTGGGATACTTGTGGTCTTTGAATAGCAAATATGGCAACATGATTTTTATAATTCTACTTTTGTTGGATGATATACGGAGTTATTGTGGTTGATGATGGTGGTTGTTCACCTCCTCCCCGTGATAGTATCCCCATGTCCGATTGATAAGCATGCTTGAAGTTCTCAGATGCCTTTTAATTTCTTTAGGACATTTCTTTTCCTGAATGTAACAAGATTTTCCCCAAATTATGACAACCCTGCTTATATGAGTCTGAAAATTGGAATCCATCTCTTGCAGGCAGCGAGGAAGAAGGTCAACCGTTGAAGGATACTGATCTATTTGGAGATCCGCAGAGTTCCAGCTATGCCCCAATTGATCAACATAATCTTGAAGAGGAAGTGCCTCTCATGCCTTTGAAATTAGAAGAAAAGCCTGAAGCATTGAATGTTGCTGCAGGGGAATCAATCCATGACGTTTCTGGAGTTAGTGATGAAAGTGTTGTTCTTCAACACACATACGGCAATGAGATTATTGCATCTGGAAGTTCAGTAAAGAAAAAGGTTGGCAAACCACCTAAGGCCAATTTGCCCTCTAAGCTTGAGAAGGAAGAAGAGAGTAAAGTTAAGAAACAAGGCAAATTTCTAGCTGCACCCATACCAAGATACTTGAATCTTGAACCTTCTCTGGCGATGGACTGGCTTGAGATTTCATGGGATGAGTTGCATATCAAGGAGCGTGTTGGTGCTGGTACTTCCTCATTTTCATTCTATTACCTACGACTTCCATTTCTGAAGCATAGAAATCTTTTGCTTTTAGAATGCAATGATGTGAAGCATGATGATTTTCTTTTTTGCCTTGCAGGCTCGTTTGGGACAGTGCATCGTGCAGAATGGCATGGATCGGTTAGTATTTGCACCTTATGACTTGATCTCTTATGTTCAAATATGAGGAGGATCCTTCATTTGAGTTTATGTTACATTATGCGATTACCGTGCTGCATCTGAGATTATTTTGTGTTGTCTGAAAATGTTAGCTCATTGATTTTCTATATTGCATTATTTGTATATGGTAAATTAGAGCAAATGGCAGAATCAGTATTCTTCTTGTTTAGTGCCTTGGCCTATAAATGCACACTTTGTTAAAGAACCTCCTTCCTTCTCTATCTCAACATGCGGGATTGTTTAAATTGATAAATTTCCACCAATTTTCCACCAATTTATAAACTCCTGATATTAACAAACACAAATTTTTGTGCTGGAGGAGCTAATGATAAAATTTTGAACTGTTATTTCGACGGTCATGCCGCATAAGCCTTTACCAGGATCATTAGAGTTCAATTTAGATCTACGAGGTAAGTAGTTGAATAGTTATTTGAATAACACACATAGTCAGGTCCAACTGAGGATGAATCTGTGCATTGTTATCTCAGGGATTTATGTGCGAAGTTTCAATATATTAATTGTTCAGAATTGAATTATGACTGGAAAATCAATGTGCTTGATAAGCACTTTATAAATGGAGGGTATATGTATGTACTTCTTTTGCTTTCCTGCAATCAGCATAATAGCCAAGGTGTCTATGTAAATGTGTGTGTGCGTATATATATATTAAGAAAAAAGAAAAAAAAAAAAAAAAACTACGAATGGCAAGCATCTCGATATCTCCATGTGAAATCTCAACCTGGCACAATTTTGTGAAATCAAATTTAATTAATGGATGTTTTCATGTTTGCACTGCTTTCTTGACTTCATTGCTTATTTAAACCCTCGTAATGCAGGACGTAGCAGTAAAGGTTTTAACAGTTCAAGATTTTCTTGATGACCAGTTAAAGGAGTTTTTAAGAGAGGTATTGACTTTTAATCCTTTTGTGAAAAGAGTTGTCTAAGGTACCCGGTCATTATTGTCATGTCGCATCATGCAAACTTTATCTATGTCCTGTTTTGTGTTCGTATCTGTGTTGGTCCCCATTATATGACATATCTTGTTCAGTTTTCGTTTTTTTACATGATAATCTGTTTTAATGGGCTCCTTGCTATCTATAGCCATGCAATGTAATCTTCTCATGTTTGGATTAATATGATTGAAACATCAAATGCCATTTGTAAACCAGTCAGTCCATATTCTGTCTCATAATCTCTTGGAAATCCATTTTATAAAATGTGTAAAATATATTTACATGCTCGTTTCTTTGATAGGAAGCAAAATTTTATGAACGTAAGGTAAACATCACATTGAACAAGTTGTAAACATATGTCTACACATATACTTGCACAAATTGTCATAAATTTTTTGTTGTGAGAACACATTGCCTGTTAATAGATCATATAATTGTTAGCAACATTCTTAATAATGTGATTTTCTATGGCTTTAGCTTGAGTTGTAGTTTTCCTTTTGCTTTAGGTTGCAATAATGAAACGTGTCCGCCATCCAAATGTGGTTCTTTTCATGGGTGCAGTTACAAAGCGTCCTCATCTGTCAATTGTAACAGAATATCTGCCAAGGTAAAAAATTCCTGTGCTTTGCATGGTAATTGATTCAATATTATCTGAGAAGAAACTGCTTAAGATTCTTGGTTTGTGGAACAGGGGTAGTCTGTATCGGCTCATACACAGACCAGCTTCCGGGGAATTGCTGGATCAAAGGAGACGCTTACGTATGGCATTGGATGTGGTCTGTAATATTTGTTATCGTAATTTACATATAATTTATCTGCTACTAATGTTCTGTCAGAAAATATTAATTTTGGGTTTTGGAAGCAGGCTAAGGGGATCAATTATCTTCATAATCTAAGTCCTCCTATACTTCATTGGGACCTTAAATCTCCGAATTTGTTGGTTGATAAAAATTGGACAGTGAAGGTGTGTTAACATCTGTTTAATTCCTTCTTAAATTTCTGCATTTCTTTTACAACTGCCTTATCGGATATATGATATGTTGCATTTCATATTTATAGGTGTGTGATTTTGGATTGTCAAGATTTAAAGCGAACACCTTTATTTCATCGAAATCTGTTGCTGGAACAGTGAGTCATAATCTCTGTCTCTCTCTCTCTCTATGCCAACTATATTAGTATGTGTATTGATATATCCTGATAATTATGAGTACTTTGGTTCATAGCCGTTAGTTACTTGCAGTATATACTCTCTCTCTCTCTCTCTCTCACACACAGAGCCCCCTAAGCCAAGTATATTAGTGTGTATTGATATATCTTGATAATTAAGAGCACTTTGGTTTGGTATGCATTGGTTACTTTCTGTCTCTCTCACAGTCCCCTATGCCAAATATATTAGTGTGTTTATTGATATATCTTGATAATTAAGAGTACTTTGGTTTCATGGGCGTTATTAACTTGCAGTATAAATATCTAACTACTCTCTCTCTCTCTCTCTCACAGCCCCCCATGCCAAATTTATTAGTGTGTACTGATATATCTTGATAATTAAGAGTCCTTTGGTTTCATAGGCATCAGTTACTTGCATCATGGATATCTAACTAGTAAAAATAGCCATCTGTGTTTGTATTGATATTTCTTGATAATTAAGAGTACTTTGGTTTCATAGGTGTTAGTAACTTGCAGTATAGATATCTAACTAGTACATAGCTGTCTCTTTGTGACTCAGATTCCTGATTAATCATTTGAAGTTTTTAGTAATTGGCAGCTGTTCCAGAGGTCTCAGAGCAATTCGACTTTAAACACAATATAACTGACATTTTTAGCTTGAAGATACTCCCAAGTTATCCCTGATGCTCCTTACCTGTTATTTGAGTGTTCAGATAAATGTTTATGAAAAGAAGATTACTTCTGGAACGAATTATAGGGGTGAGGACTGTAGGGTGAAAACACCAGGTTAAAGGGGTTTGTTGTTGATGATAAAATTTCCTTTAACGTAGCTCAAGAAATCACACTTTTGGAACTGGGAAGGGCAACTTGTCTGAAATGAACGCTCCTTAGTAGTTGGCTTGAGTTATATTGTGATGGGAGACAATCTTCATTTATTGCTATTCTACCTTTTGGTATTATTTTTCAATGATTATAAATGTTTTCCATTGTCCGCTATAGAATAGGTTCATTTTCTGTACACTTTGGAAAGTCAGTTATTTCCATCAATACCTTGCAGGTTGAAAATTTGCTTCCCAGCACATCAATCAGCATGTAACTCTATTGCTTTTATTTTCAGCCTGAGTGGATGGCTCCTGAATTTCTTCGTGGAGAGCCTTCAAATGAGAAGTCAGATGTTTTTAGTTTTGGAGTAATCCTTTGGGAGCTTGTGACGATGCAACAACCTTGGAGTGGACTTAGTCCAGCCCAGGTATGATAAGTTAATATTAGTAATCGTATTTCAAAATTATTTTTTAGGTCGATCATGACAAATAATGCAACTTTGCAGGTGGTTGGAGCTGTTGCTTTCCAGAATAGGAAACTTACTATCCCACCAAATACCTCACCAGTATTGACTTCTCTCATGGAATCTTGCTGGGCTGAGTAAGTATATTAATTTATTTTGTAAAATTTTTATCTTTATTTGAGTTTTCAATAGAATACATGTGGATCACACTGGTTTGGAAGTTTTTAGAAACCTCTCCTGGATTCTGAAGTTATAAATTTCTCCTCAAAAAATATAAAAGACCTCCTTTGAAGTTTACAATAAGTTATCAGAAACATGATGCAGAAGAGTTCCTAAAGGATTATTATTATTATTTTTTTCCAATTTATATTTTATTAAGATGCTCACTGTTAATTTTTACTATCAAGCAAAACGCTGCATTTAACATTTTCTTCGTACACATAAGATTACATTTGCATTTTGTCTTGCACTTGAAGATTGTTATAACCATGTAGATAGCTGATGGTTGTTTTCCTTTGGCAGCGATCCGGTTCAGCGCCCAACTATTGCTAATATAGTAGAGTCGCTGAAGAAGTTGCTGAAGTCTCCAGCCCAGTTGATACAAATGGGTGGATAATAAAGAGTGCCTCACCCAAAGCCACTCGGTATGTTGTTACAGAGAAGTACGTCAAAAAACTCAGCTGACTTGGGAGGTTCAAATAACCCAAAATAGCTGCAAAACACCGTGCTAGCTGTCCCATACTAACTGAACGGTTCAGGTTTCAGGAAGATGTAGATGTGTTACTTATCTAACCCAACTTCAGAAGGCAGCGAATCCTTCTACGCTGAAGCCCATAAACCCTTAAAACGCAGAGGGTGTTACTGTGTTTGTATAGGCTTTTACACGGAGGCTGCCTGTCTATCCGAAATATTTAGAAATTCGGAATCTACTTTGATGATATATGTATTGAACAGACAACACTGATTCCATTTATCTGGAATGTAATCAGTATTATATCTCCTCATCAAGTTGGTACTATCTTTGTTAAAATAATCGCTCAAAAATGCAAATAATCTACGAAGAGAAAATGCTTCTTCTCTTTGTGGGATCTCAAAAATGCAAATAATCTACAAAGAGAAAGTGCCTCTTCTCTTTGTGGGATGTTATTTTTGTTATTTCTGTTGCTCACGTTCTTCCACTCTCCTCTCTTTGCCACTTTATCTGTCTCTCAGTTGGCCAATACAGTTGACAAGTAGTTTTTGTAACATCTACCTTTATTTTATTGTCGTCGTATAGAAACTAATAAAGCATTACTTATATTTAATTTTTTTGTTATTTGTTTGAACCATTTTAATCTAAGAAATGTTTTTAAGTGAACTTGGTAGCAAAAGCGAATTTTTGTTCATTTTAATTGTATATTATGAAATCTATATGAGGGTGAATTTGAGTGTTGTAATGACTTCGAAACTAGAAAGTCTAACCGCATATCTGAATGATTTTATGGCATTAACAATCATTTTGAAGCATTTGTTTTGTATTGATAAAATGTATAAATAAATTAAATTTTTCTTTTTAATGATATGGATAGGATAGTGTTAAAGTAATAGGTACTAGTTTCGTGTTTTGAAATAGAAAAAATAACATATCGTGCACGTTAAGAGCTTGTAGAAATATTGAGAAAACGAAAATTATTAGTTAAATATATAAATTAGGTAGTTGACCATAATGATTATGAAAATTTTCCATCCACTTTAACAATGGGATTTTTTGACCTTTTTAATATTAAGTTAGATAACCGTACAGACAAGCTGAAATATGATTTTAATATATCATCCAAAATACTGCTTCCAATTCAGTAACCTCCTCTGTCATAGTTGTGTCACCATCTGCATCAATAATTTTAGCTGGATTATTTATTGACTCTATCTTTTTCTGAAAAAACTCCACTTGCTTCCGAGTAAACTCCACCTGTTGCGGATTATTCTCAACAATATCTTCTATTTTCTTTATCAGCATCGAAGACTCATCAAAAGTAACATCCCTACTGAAGATTATCATATTCGAATTTGGATATAAAAGACGATATCCTTTCACCCCTGAAGACATCTCCACAAATATAGCTTTCTTTGCTCTTGGATCCAATTTAGATTCCTTTACATGATAATAAGCAGAACAACCAAAGACATGTAAAGAATCATAATCAGTAATAAGTTTTTCAGACCATACCTCAAATGAAATTCTACCATCGATTGCTGTTGACGGTAAACGATTAATGAGATGACATGCATAAGTCACTGTCTCAACCCAAAACTCCTTGCCCAACCCAACATTGGACAACATATACCGAACTTTCTCCAGTAAAGTTCGGTTCATGCGTTCTGCCACCCTATTCTGTTGTGGTGTGTGTCTAACTGTAAAATGACATACAATAGTTGCATCTTGACAGACTTCTCTAAAAGATTTACTGCAATATTCATCTTTATTATCTGTCATGAGGTGCTTAATCTTTCTCCCAGTCTGAGTCTCAACCATCTTTGTCCAATTAAGAAAAATCCCAATTACATCATCATTTTTCTTCATCGTGTATACTCAAACTCTTCTAGAAAAGTCATCAACAAATATAACAAAATAGTGTTTACCACCCAAGGAGGCTGTCCTAGTGGGTCCCCACACATCAGAGTGAACATAATCCAAAATATCTTTAGTATCATGAATTGTAGTTTTAAACTTCACTCTCGTCTGCTTTTCCAGAACACAATGTTCACAAAAATCTAACTTGCAGGTTTTTACTCCTTTCAACAAACCTTGATTCACCAAACTACTTAAAACTTTCTCACTTGCATGTCCCAGATGCATAAGCCATAACCTGATCATCTTTGAATCAGCATCTTTCTCTGACACTACTACTGCCGATTCAATAATTGTACTACCATCGTAGTAGTACAAGTTATTTTTCCTTATACCTTTCATTACCACTAAAGCACCAGATGCAACTCTCATAACTCTATCTCTGATAGATACTATGTAGCCTTTAGATTCTAAGACTCTCAATGATATGAGATTCTTTTTCAAATGTAGTACATATCGAACTTCTGTCAAAACTCTGGTCGATCTATTGTGATTTTTCAGTCGAATTGAACCTATCCCCTTAATTTTGCATAAGTTATCATTACCCATAAGCACAATTCCACCATCTAGCTCTTCGAAGTTGAAGAACCATTCTTTATGTGGACACATATGATAAGTACAACCCGAATCCAAAATCCACTCACCAGATTCAGATGTTGAAGATAGACTAATCAACGTAAAATCTTCTTCTTCATGTTCGGCTACATATACATTAGAAGTAACTTTACCTTTGCCCTTATCTTTCTTCTGTAACTTCGGACAATCTTTCTTTCAATGCCATTTCTCATGATAAAAGACACATTCATCTTTATCAAGTCTTTTCCTTGATTGTGATCTGCCCCTTCTTTCTTGTTTTCGACCCTTATTTCTTCCCTTAACTGTAAGCGCCTCTGCTGATTCATCCCTATTCTCTTTCTGATCTTTTTTTACGAATTTCATAATTAAGCAAAGCTGCACACACTTCTTTAAAAGATAATTTTTCTTTCCTATGAATAAGTGTAATGCACAAATGATCTAACTCATTAGGAAGAGATCCTATCAACAATATGGTCTTCTGCTCATCTTTGAAGGTTTCATCCAAATTCAACAAATCAGCTAACACACGATTGAAATTATCAATATGATCACTAATATTCAAACCTGGTTTCAACTGAAGACGGTAAAACCTCTTCAACAAATATAGTCGATTCTCATTGCTTTTCTTCATATATTTGTTCTCTAACGTCTTCCACAATTTACTAGCAGAGGTTTTCTTCATGAATGGATATTTCTGCTCTCTACAGAGACATGAGCGAATTAAACCACATGCCTTCGCATTTTGCCTCTCTCAATCTCTTTCCTCAATATTCTCTAGTCTTGTTTTTTTCAGAATAATATCCAAATCTTGTTGATACAAGACGTCTATAACTTCGCTTTGCCATAGGCCAAAATTATTTCGACCATCAAATTTCTCTACTTCAATTTTCACATACAAAGATGAAGATGCTGTCATTTCTGTTTTATACCAAAAGTTGTATGCTAATAACTTAGTAATCAAATGAATAGTACTCAAAAGGTAAGCTGTCAGGAAAGACTGGAGGGGTCACAAATGGTCCCATTTAAAATCCAATCTCCTTAGACAATTATAGTCTTTTCGACAGAGTTTCTCTAAATTGTAACTATTCTAAAATAACACCCAAACTCTACAAACAAATATTTAATAGCCAGCTGATGCCCTGAATTATTTTTTGGATCAATCAAAACCTAGAGCTCTGATACCAATTGTTGTGCGCAGCGAAAATTAAACGAATACACAACTACTAATGCTAGCTATTAAATATAAATAACAAATGCTAATAAAGCAGAAAAATAAATGCAAAACGGAAAAAAATAAAGAACGTATCAGAATTTATGTGATTCGGTATAAAACCTACGTCCACGGGGCACTGCTGAAAACTTCCACTAACTTCAAAGAAAAATATTACAAAATCTGGGTAAGATCCTAAAACCCAAAAACAAATGGGGAGAAAACAAGAATAATACAAGTATATAAATATTTTGTAATTCTTGTTTTGAGATACAAAACTAATTAGCTAAAAAACTTATTTATAACCCACTAAAACTTCCACCACATTACATTCTTCAGATGTGGGATTCTCAAAGTTCCAACCACATTATGTTCTTCAAATGTGAGATTCTCAAAGCTTCTATCACATTATATTTTTTAGATGTGAGATTCTCAAATATAGTTAATTAAGCCAAAATCAACAGGTTCGAACTCCTCCAGTGTGAGCAGCAACAGCGGTTGAAACTTATAATCAATCCACACTTCATCAACAATCTATCGAACCCATAATCATCTGACAAAAAAAAAAAAAAAAACTCAAACTGTCGCAACAACCACAAATTTGAAACACCCAATCACAACAGCCCTACCGAACATCATCAACATCCAATCACAATGGGCACCATCGCAACAACCATGCCGAGCTAATCTGCTTCGTAACAGCCACCAATTTGAAACACCTAATTGCAATAGCCACATCGAACCTATTTCAAACCTAGTTCATCACTTGAACCCATATGAATACTGGGTTGTTGCTAGGTTGCTGGGTTGGACTTCATTGGTGGTGGTCGGTAGGTGTGGTTGGTCGGGTTACTGCGTGGTAATAACTTATCGGTAGGCAGTGGTGGCGGTTTGGCGTTGATCCGAAAACAAAATGATCTAGAGATGGTTTTCAATGGAGAGACATTTTTTTTTAATTATTAATATTTTTTAATTAAGTAAAAAGTTTTAAATTATTGGACAAATTGTAACCTCCCTGAGATTTGGTGAAATTTCACAAATACGATGCTATTTGAGAAACTCACACCTACGACCACTGAAGTTCCAAAAACTCATCATCAACCTCCCCTGTCATCAATCAACCATTAGTCAACTACCGCTAAATCAAAATTTTGAAAGGTAAAACAGTCAATTCATGGCTAATAAATATTTTAATTAAAAAATAATATTTTTAACTACTAAAGTAATAATATAATATATATATTTTATAAAATCATCATCTCTTACCTAACATGTATATATATATATATAGAAAATGTCATTAAATGATATTTTTAAATATCGGATTGACAATCTTGTCCCATTTTAATAAAGTTAACAATTGGGTCTCAAGTCTTTTTTTTTTTACACAAATACCCTTGTTAAAACTGGTGAGAGGTCTACATTTTTTGAAAAATGACTGAATTGTTACATTTATTGTAAGAATATTTTGGTATTTTTACATATAATTTAAGGGGTTGTTTGTTTTTTACACTTAACACTTAATGGTGCTTAATTTGGTTAATTAAGATATTTTTGTTTGTTTTTTTAAGTGGTCAAATCACTTAAAATCACCCAAAAACCACTTAAAAAAAAAAAGTAACATTTTTTGACTTATCACTTAATACAAAATCACTTAATGATTTATAAATATATTATTCCAAATTTATCCTTCCTAAAATAATATGTTTCCAAGTTTGTTTTAGTTTTATATTATAAAAATTTCTTTTAATACTTTAATAAATAACATTGAAAAATAAAAACCTTAAACATCTTAACATCAATTTTTTTTTTTTATAGCTGGATTACTATATTTCTCTAATTAAATTCTGGTAAGAATCTTTATTGATAAAATGTTTATGCAATAACTCAGAGACCAAATTACAAATCAATTTATTTAAGTATTTGATTATTTTTATTTAATTATATCAGAAAATATATATTACTTTACAATTTCAATTTTCGTTGTAATAGTAATTTAATTTAAAACCATTTTATTTATTTTTATTTGAATATATAAATTTAATTGACTCTACTATTTTAATTAATCTTATTTTAATTATGAATAAAAATACTATATATATAAGTTACAATTTCAACTTTTGTTATAATAGTAATTCAATTTAAGATTATTTTGTTTATTTTTATTTGAACATATAAACTTAATTGATTCTACTATAATAATTAATCTTATTTTAATTATGAATAAAAATATTATATATAAGTGTTTTAATATTTGTTAAATAATTTATTACAATTGTTTGTATCATATTAAATAAAATTACACAACAACTAATAGTAAAAGGATATAAATGTAAAATTATTAGTAATCAGATAATTTTAACTTTAAAAAACAAACAAAATTATTATACATTCAGAGGTAAGAAAAGAAAAAACAAACATGTCAATCAGATTTCAGATTTCAGTCACTATTTAACTTTCAGTCTTCAGCAGCACTGTTCAGTTTTCAGATAAAAAAACAAACGACCCCTAAGACTCAATTATTATATTTTTTTAAAAATGACATAAATTTTGACTTATTAATATAATGTGCTATTTTTGTACTTGTCCCTATATAAATCATCATCTCCTACCTCTCGTCATCCCCTCATCTTCATTTTTATCATCTACCTCTCATCTTCTTACTTATCTTCTACCTCTTATCATCTTCTACATTCATCAAAATCATCATTTTCATTAAACCAATATCACCTAAATCAAACATCATAATCAAACTAAACATAACCCTAATCAAATAAAAATTTTATGAAAATTTAAAAACTTAATGAAATTTTATTTTAAAAAAAATTGAGATGACTATCTGGTTTTCACCGTTCGAGACCAACGGTCACTAGTCTTCAATAGTGAAGACTCTTTGGTCTCTATCATCGGAAACCAAATCTGGTCTCTGACGGTAGAGACTGGCGTCTTTAGCGATGGAGACAAGTGTCTCTCTACCAGAAGACGAAACCGTCTCCATGAAGACCAGATCAGGTCTTATTTGGTCTCCCATGGTGACCAAAAAATATATATATTTTTTAAAAATATATATTTATTTACATTTGAATTTTTTATATGTTTAATTAAATTAAAAATATTATTAAAAATTAATATTATTATATTAATTTTAAATTTATTGAAGGGTATTTTAATTTTTTTTGTAATTTTGACCGTTGACGTTAATAATTTAACGGTTATTTATTAACGATAGGGAATGTTGGTGATGAGTTTTTGAAACATTTGAGAAGATCAGTGCGAGTTTTTCATATATCAACATATTTGTACAATTTTTGTCAAAGTTCATTAGAGGTTTATGCAGTTTGCCTAAATTATATATAATTTTTAAAAAAATCTTACTGTTTCATTATTATTATTATTATATATTAAAAATCTTATTATTTAATTTTATTATTATTTATTTTTTTAAAAAAAAAATAATAATTGAATTTTTTTCAATTTTTTCATTTATTTTTTTAAAAAAATATTTTTATGCATTATGTCTCTGTTGACCACTAAGTAACTTATAGTTTGAACTATCTGGAAGAATTTTGAAAAATTTAAGGATGAAAAGAGTTTTTTTTTTTTAAATAACTTTGAAAACATGATTTTTTTTATATTTCAAGAACTAAAATGATTTGTTTTTGTTTTCCAGCCAACTTACGTGTAGCCGTGGGATCTTCAGTCTTATGATTAATTGCGACAAGATTTTATTTCAGGATTATTAATTTTAAAATGAAAATAGATAATTGATTTTGAAGCCTTTATAGGTGGGGGAAAAGGTGTTGCTTCATTAACCGTTGAGTCAATTGGTACCAACTCCACTGTTGCTGTTCAATAACCGCTCTGGCTTTGAAAACCCCAATCAAAACCCCCCAAATTCAATCGAAAACCCAGTTGAACAAACAAAAATGTGGAGCGATATTCTTTTGCAAGCTGGTCTGATACTGGTTACAGTATTCATCTTCTTAGCTATGCACGACATCCCCAAGAAGCTTCTAAATAAGTTCAGGTACCGCAACCGAGCCGATTTCCAAGCCAAGCGCCACTTCGTCATCGGCGCCCAGCTTCTGGCCCAAGCCAGATCTTCCAAGTCCCGGTCCTCGTCCGCCTCTCTCGCCAAACAAGCCGAAGGCGAGGCCGACAAGGCCCTCTCTCTTGACTCCAAGGACGCCGCCTCTCACATCTTGAAATCGATGGCCCTCGATCTCCAGGGTTTCAAGACTTCCGCTCTTGACTCCCTCGACCTCGCCCTCTCCCATCCGGCCGTCAAGAGCCTGACCGAGACAGAGAGAGGCGACGCGCTCTTCAAGAGAGCCGAGCTGAAGATGTCGATGAGTCGCCGTGGGCGTGTTGACTCGGCCATCGAGGATCTGAGTGAGGCCGTGAAGTTGAGTCCTGAGAATTCGAAAGCGTTTTGTTTGCTTGGGGAGTGTTACGAGATCAAGAAGATGACTGAAGAGGCCAAGATGGCTTTTGAAGCCGCTTTGAAAGTCGACTCCAACTCGGCAGCCGCTCGAGCCGCCCTTGATCGGATTGGGTCGTCGTAGTCGAAACGACAGCGTTTTTGTGTTTAATGTGCACCTATTACATTTGTACTTATTTATATCTCATAATCAAGTATGGTTGAAAATCGCTCCCCTATTGATAATATTAACATCAAAGCATTAATGATGCCTCAAGCATCTCTCCCGTTAATTCTTTTGTGTTTAGCTTATACTTATCTCTTATTGAGTTTAACTATCTTATCCAATTACTAATTTTATCTCTAAGTTGAAGCTCTTGGATTGATTTCAATAACAACCCTTACAATTAATCTAAAGCTTCAATTTAAGGGTAAAGTTAATGGTTGGATAAGATAGTCAAATTATTTCAATTATAATTTTACTTGTTGGTAAAAGATATATTTTTGCTTATAAAAAAAAAAAGATGCAATGACTTCTTAACTAGTGAGAAGAATATTAATTGGTGGGTTTTTAATATTATTTGGAGAGAGGAGAAATGATGTAATGATGAAAAGAGAGAATATAGAACTTATTTACGTAGAGTGTAAAATTAAATTGTATATAAAATATAAGTAAATTTAAGTCATTGAAATTATTATCATCTAATAGTCAATAAATTATGTGATAATTTTTGTCTATATATATATATATATATATATTCAGGAATCTTTCATAACCGTTTAATGAATTGGAGTTTAAACCTGAATATCTCCGTCGAACCTTACAATTTTTAGGGAGCAATAAATTATAGATTTTGACCATATAGATATCTATGAGAGTATGAACTTTGGACTCTATGGAAGTGAGTCACTAAACTCAATTAACTTCTAATTTTAGAGAGATTCATCGAAACTAAATGCATCCACTATCTTCTAATTTTACATAGATGTGCTTTACATATATCGTTCACTTGTTTTAATGTGTTGTTAAATGCTTCAATATCAGTCACATTAAAAGAAGAATAATCATAAAGTGATTAATATTTGATGTTTTAACCACGAGAATTTGGATAAAAAATTTGTAAAACACTTCAAAGGAATCAACTCAAATTCACCTTCACTTTCTTAAATTATAGGCCAATTTAAAAATTCTTTACCATATCCTTGCAGCCCTTTTTATAATGATATTATGGCTGCCACTATAAATATTATCAGTCCATATTTAACAAAAATAATATGACTTTTAAAAAATTAAAAATGATAGTAATATGACTAAAAAATTAACAAAAACAATATAATTTTTTTAAAAAAATAAAAATAAAAAACAAGATGATTTTATTCAAAATAATATGTGAAGCTACATTGTTTTTGCAGAAGGTAGGAGGGAAATGTGCTAAAGTTGACAAACAATCAGTGTTTCAAAAATCACTGAAATCGGTGATTTTTCGGCGACAAAATGCTAACCAGCATGCTATCGGTCAGCCAGATAAAATTGTCGATCTTATTCAAAAATTGTCGGAAATCTACTATTTTTCGATGATAAAATGCTAACCAACATGCTATTGGTCCGATAAGGATGAGATTGATGACCAAAATTGGACGAATTGGTCAATTGGCCAAATTTAGCAGACTAATAGTTGACCAGTGTGATTCGGCAACAGCAGATCTTATGAACATTGTACCGAGATGGAAGAAAAAGAAAAATGGAAAAGGGAGAAGGGGAGAAAAGGAAGAAGGGGAGAAGAAGAAGAAGGTACCTGGTCCAACAGTGTGGAGGAACCACTGGAATGGTGGCGAAAAAAGTGCAGCGGTCTGACGAAGAAGATGAAAAGATGATGAAAGATGAGGGGAAGAAAAAGAAGAGGGAAGCAATTGTTTTAGAAAGAGAGAGAGAGAGAGAGGTGGAGGGCCAGCATTGGCGAGGGTTTGAGTGTTTAAAACACATATATTAGGGTAAATTATACAAACCCTCTGAGGTTTGATAAACTTACACAATATCTAAATTTTGACCTTGATGTTTAAAAAAATATCGGTTTAAAGCTCTCGGATTTTAAAAAATAATAATTTTCTTCTCAAAACAGTATATGTTGATTAATCACTGATTACTCGTCGAGTACCTGATAAATCGTTAATCGCTACTTTACCGGTCGATTAGCGAGTAACAATTTTTAGAACCATGATAACAACTTATCAATTATTGTAGTCCAAAGTCAGTTTGACTTGGCCAAAGCGGAGACTTAAGAAAAGTCTCGACACAGACAAAGGCAGCTTCCTTCATTCTCAACTCTCAATTCAAGCGTTTTTTTGGTAGCTTGGCTTATTAGAAGACTTTGAAACTTCTCCATAAACCGAAAGCCCATGACTTATCTAGTTCTCCATAAACTAGCTCGTTGTCTTGCCGGTCGATTAACGAGTAGCAATTTTTGGAATCATGCTAATAACTCATCAAAGACACTCTCAACTCTCAAGTCAAGTTTTTTTTTGTAGCTTGGCTTACTAGAAGACTTTGAAACTTCTTCATAAACCACAAGCCCAGGGTGTATCTAGTTCTTCATAAACTCACTAATCGTCTCGTCTGTCGATTAACGAGTAACAATTTTTAAAATCATGCTAACAACTCATTAATAATTGTAATTGGAAGCGAAGACTTGAGAAAAAGTCTGGACATAGACGAAGGAAGCTTCCCTCACTCTTAACTCTAAAGTCAAAAGTCAAGCGTTTTTTTTATGTAGCTTGCTTTCTAGAAGACTTTGAAACGTTTCCATAAACCACAAGTCGCAGGGCTTATCTAGTTCTGCATACACAAAAAGTTCCACAACTTTACCTATAAATTCTCTTGGTCTAGTTATATATACCCCTTATCTACATTTGTTCTTTCTCATCAAATTGTGAAATTAAACATGGATCAGAGACTATATGTCGCTGCTTACTCAGGAGACGTTCAAGCTTTGCAAAAACTGGTGCGAGAAGATCCTCTCATCTTGTTTACAGGAACTCTTGCAAATTCTGACACTCCACTTCATATAGCAGCACTGCTTGGCCACAATGAGTTTGCTAAACTGGCAATGACTCAGAACCCACAATTATCAAAAGAATTCAATCGCTATGGATATAATCCAATTCACTTGGCCTCATTAAAAGGGTATTTGCAGATTGTGAAGGATCTACTGAATATCGACGAAGGGTTGTGTCTTTTGAAGGATTGTGAAGGCAGGACAGCTCTTCACTGTGCAGCCATCAAAGGAAGATTAGATGTTATTCTTCATTTGGTGTCATGCTGTCCTGAGTCAGCCAAAGAGGTCACCTTTAAAGGTGAGACTATGCTTCACCTTGCTGTGAAGAATAGCCAAGGCCAGATTATGGCACCTTTGATTTCAATTCTTGGGGAGCTCAATCTGCTGGACGACCTTATCAACTGTGTTAATGAAGATGGAAACAGTGTGTTGCACCTTGCCACTTCTAGGAAGCAGTCCCATGTAAGTTATACCACTTCGGACTTCATATTAGATTTTTAATCTTTGTTCATTTTTATCCTTTTCTTTTTTGAAATTAAAAAAAAAAACATTTGAATATTTGTTTATTATTATTATTATTATTTATCTTATCTCTTAATTTTAGATGTTTACATGTTAATTAGAAATGAAAACATTAGAATTGATATTCCAAAATGATCATTTAAATTTTACCTTTCTACTTTAATCGTTTTGCATATTGTTTTTGTTGTCATTTAAACTTGGACATTTCCTGATATACAAAATATAGACAAGAGGTTTCCTCAATTTCATATGAAGATTTTTTTTTTTTTTTTTTTGGTAAAATCGATATGGAGATTTTATTAAGTTAGGGCTGCTTGTATTTTTAGTGAATTTAACTTTAAAAGTTAATAGAGATATCTAAAGATTGTTAAGAAACAAAGAAAAAGCTAAGCTTACTTAAAATTAAAAGTCCGAATGACTTAATCGAGTTTCTGTAATTTTATTTTATTTTAAAGTTTAGGAATGAGTTAGAAATGACAAATTATAAAACTACCTTTTTTAAAAAATTAGTTTGAAGTTTCTTCAAAACTTAAAAATTTATATATTTACCATTTAATTTTAAAATATTTTCAGTTTTGTCCCTTCATATATCCTCTTTTTTTTTTAAAATGAAACCTTCAATGTCAAGTTTTAGTATCCGGTTCCAGCTCTAAATTGATGTTTTGACTATACCATGTACATGTACAGATAACAAAGATCTTATTAAGAAAGACAAATGTCAATGTTAATGCTATAAATGCTGATGGACATAACGCATCAACCATCTCAGAAATGAATGCTTGCACAGAATCTGATAGTGCAAACATTCATAATATGGGAGAAATGATTAGCCAAGCACAAAGCCAACAGAGAGCCTCAAAAAATGAAAGTTGCAATTAATGGTAGAAACAAAGATAAAGAAATTGTAGTTGTTGATTCTCACGTTGGTGACTCACCTGAGCAAGGAAATGCAGACACAATGTCACCCGAAGCTGATACAAAACCAACTTGTGAACCCACTAAGCAATATTCATCAGACTCAATAAGAAGTGGAATACTTGTCCTCTGTTCGCTATTTGCAACAATTTGTCTAGAGGCTATACTCAACCTTCCTGGTGGTATTGAATGGGGACAACTGCAATCAAGCCAGAATGGGCAGCAAGATCCAACAAAGAAAAACATTCCAGCGAATCAATTGGATAAATTCCAGTATTTCCTCTACTCTGATGTTATGTGCTTCTTGGCATCGGTGGTGGCGATTTTTACGGTAACTTTTAGGCCTTCAAATTACTCTTACGTGATAGGGGCTGTTATTACATCCGCAGCAGTACTTTTTAAAGACGTATTATACTTGGCAACAAGTGACCATTTAGCTAGTCATGCTCTCGCGAGAGGACTAGCTCAGTTTCTCATCGTATTGGGAATTGTTATCTTTATCAATTGCTTGTTTACCAAGAAAATTTGGAAAGTTCTACGAAGGGCAAGTTGCAAAATTCGAAGCTAATTATAGCTTGCTTACGATGTATGAATTATGATTCTCTCCTGCTACATTAATTTTTATGCTAACCACAATAAATCTTTTGTTACATATATATATCTTTTATTAATTTCAAGTATTGTATTTATCTTTTAACTCGTTATGCTTAATACAAACATTAGGATATCATATATAGCAGTTTCAATTATTACTTCTTGACGAAGTAACTAATAATTTGTTGTTGAGGCTTGTGGAATGTACAAGTAATTTTGTTCTTGATCGTGATGTGAGTTGGACTATATTTGGGGTTGTTTATGTTGGCAATTTATTTATATATTTTTTTACTATTGCTTGTTATGTAATTTTATTTAATATGATATAAACAATTACAAATAAATTGTTTAACAAAAACCAAAACACTTTTATGTATATATTAATAGTATTTTTATTCATAATTAAAATATGATTAATTATTATAGTACAGTAAATTAATTTATATATTTAAATAAAAATAAATAAAATAATCTTAAGTTGAATTATTTAATTACTATTGCAATGAAAGTTTAAATTTTAAAGAATATTTGAGGATGAGATGTTTAAGGTTTTTATTTGTCAACAATGTTTGTTATAACATTAAAAGGAATATGTATAATATAAAATTAAGATTAATTTGAAAATGTATTATTTCGAAAATGATAGACTTAGAATAATATATTTAAAAAATCATTAAGTGATTTGATATTCAGATAAAAATCAGAAACTGTAACTTTTTTTTAGTGATTTTCTGGTAGTTTTAATTGATTTAATCACTTAAAAAAACAAACAAAAATAATTTAATGGATTTGATTTAGACCCATTAAGTGACATGTACTAAAAACAAACAACCTCTTATAATTATTATTATTTTGAAATTATTATTATTGTGAAATTTGACACACTATTATTGTTAATGTTTTTTTTTTTTTTTTTTGGGAATATAAAATATAACATGAAATTTATCAAGGTCTCCTTAAATTTGTCAAGATTAATTATACTTTATCTGTATTTAGGATATCTATCTCCATAACATTTGAGAGAAGTCTCTGTTCTCACAAAGGAGAAATATTTAACTTCGAGATAAAATATTCACATATATAGTGGTAAATACGTAATATTTGCTATCATAAGACCCTAGTTATAGCGTGAGATAGGATTGCGTTATTTATATGAGATTAAATTGAATTGTATTAGATTAATTTAAATGTTATTTAATGTTTGATGACACTAAAATATGATAGGATTTAAGTGAAATTTTTCAATGATCTAAATGAATTTTTTTTAGGTATTTTAAAATACTTTCCATTTGCTTTAATGTTTCTAGCTCTATCATCACCACCATCCTCCCTCTCTCATTACACCCCAAATGCATCACACCATAAACCCATCCAAAACCCACAAGCAGCAGGATGGTGGAGACAATGAGAGCATCGATGCCCTAGAATGGTGGTGGAGATGACATAGATCTCCACTGCGAATCGATCTGATCCACGCAGATGTCAGTTGCGAATCAATAGGATTTCGGCCTCGTAGCGAGTTATTGCTTGAAGAATCGACGGAAGGTGGAAGGTAAGCAATTTGATTAGAGAAGAGAGAGAAGAATGAAGAAGAAAGGGAGAAGGATGATCGGTATTGGCGCAAAACGGTGTGAGAACAAGAAGGAGAAGCGAGTGGTGGCAGCGTAACTGGAGGGGAATGAGCCATAAAGGAGAGAGAGCAGACCAAGGGAATGTGGGAGAAAATTAACTCATCTACTCAATGGATTTCAATTACCCATTTTAATGGGATAAAATCATAGATGAGATAAATTAGTGATGTTACTTGGTTGGACCAAACATGAGTTTGGACAAGATAACTTCATATAAAATGAGATGGGATATGCATTTATTGTAATGATTATTACTACAATTTTCATTGATGTTAAGTGCATCAACAATATTTTCTATGTAGATCTAATATTCAAAATATTATTCAATCCTTACATTTTATTTATAAATATTCCTCAAACCTTATTCCAATTTTAAAGAGACTCATCCTCACCATGAAGAATTGTAGACAAATTTGGAAGATCTTAGATCATGTTGCATGTAGCACCAGCAGTCTTATGATGAGACAGCCCAGGCCCAAATAACATGAAAGATAAGCCCAAGCCAGAGATTCTTTAAAGTTCACCCGTGCTCCTCAAGGCTAAACTTCTCCCAACTGTCTCATGGCTTTTAATTTCAATTAAACAATGAAAATGTTGCAATAAACAAGAGGTGCATCATAGACAATACAATGCAACTTCCTACCTACACTTGACCATCAATGGAACATAACAATTTAATTTTGGGTGCCGATATAGCCACCCAACACCCAATGTATAAATACATCCATTACTAAAATTTGAAAATTCAACTTTACTAAAACACCCAACTTTATGTCAATGACACCCTTGAGTTTGTTATTCTTCTTCCTCACTTTGACCCTTGCAGCTCCATTTACACATGAATCACTTCCCTAATTATCTTGATTATAAGCAGCTTGTTCACCTCCACATAGATAGCATACTTCAGGTAATGTCTCAAGTGCAGCCAATGAGGCCATTGGATACAAATTTTTAAACTATAAACAAACAAATTTATTATGTAAAAATTAGCAATTTGATATGAGTTTTCAAATTGCAAATGAAATTGAAAAAGTGAAAATTTAAAGAAGAAAAATATCAAGAGTCGAAGTTGCTAACTAATGATTACCTCAAAGATGCCTCTCGTTCTATATTTTTGATCCCATATGAGCTGACGACATATAATTAGAGCTTCCAAAATCTTCTTCCACTATTAAGAGTTTTAATACAATCCCTCTCTAGGTTCTGCCATGATTCGAGTGCTTTAGCAAGCAATCCCCTAGCTATATTAACCAGTTTATGTACACTATCCAAGAACTGAGAAAACTAGAAAAGTTTTGATTTATTTGCAATTTAATTATCACTCTTCTAATGAGTCATTTTACTTAACGGTATTTTTGTGATAAAATCTTTCAATAAAATATGGGTGTAGAAATAAAATATTGGCACCGTTTAATTTTATGTTGCCCGAAAACTTATAAAAGCCTTCGAGAGAAAAAATAAAATTCTAAGTCCAAGCCCGATTTGATTGGAATTTGGACCAAATCACCAAATATTATAGACTTGAGCCTTAGACTGACGAAGGAAGCTTCCCTCCCACTCTCAAGTCGCAAACAATTCAAGCATTAAATTCTGTAGTAAAGACTCTTATACACATTTTACTCCGTTTCCAATCTTGTATGTAAGGAGACTCTACAAGCTCCAACAAAAAGCACAAAACTCAAATAAAGGAAGTCTGCAAGTTGTATATAATGGCATCAAAATCAAACAACAATATTAACAGGGCCATAATTATACATGCCCTCTTGGCTCTGTTTGTGAGTCTTATTGTCGGCTCACGTCAAGACGGGCTTTTGGAGGAACAAAATCAAGGTCACTTCAAAGACAATTTTGGTCAGTATTTAATTTCTAGCTTATCTCTATATATTATTTTGGATTTAGTTTATGATTACTGACATATATATATTGTTATTTGTATGTGCAGTTCAATTATATGGCGTTGTGACGACAAGTGTTCGTGATGGATTTATCACTTTGACAATCAAGTTCCTACATTTCTTTGTTGCAAAATCTGTACAGTTGAGATTTTTATCGGCAATTTCAATATTGCAGTCTGCTTCTTCTATTGCATCCTGGCTATTTTGGGTGGTATTTACTCGAGCGGTTTCTTCCATGTCCCATGTTTCTTGCAATGTTATTTCAAGACTTTGCGGGAATTAAAGAATTTTATTGTACGTAACAACTTCCATGTGACTTTTTAACACATTAAATTTCAAGAGGGAGTAGCCGAAGATGTCAATGTCAATGGACATCTACCATATTTCTCCTGTAAACTACCAAGAAGACAAGGGAAACCATGTCCCTTCTTAATAGTACTTCGTATTTTTTTTTTTAATAAAACGTTGTATTTATATTTTTAATAAATATATAATAAGGATTCTTTTAAAAATATCCTATTCAATCAATAATTGAAAAGTTTAAAAAACTATTGTTAAAAAGTAAAAACTGTAATAGACAACCAACTTTTACTGATAATTCACCTGTAAATTCTCAGTTGATCACGTTAACGTTGAAGCATAAAATAGATCATATCTCCAACTTCCCTTCAATGAACTCTTGACGCAGGCTACAACTTGAGCTCTCCAATCTCCACCATTAAAAAAAATAAATGTAAACCTTTTCGAGATTGATTTTATTTGGTCAAAGATTGATTTTGTTTCGTACCCAGAACTCGTACCAACCTAGTTTATCACCGTAACGCCAACCTTTCTACCACCACCACCACCTAAACAACCAAATAGTCTCACTCTCAAACTCTTACCACCACCCCCAAGCATAATTGGTCAAAACCCCAATACCCAACACAACGGGCCAAAAAGGGTTAGTAGAGAGGGAAAACAGAGACAATGGAGACGGGAGAAAATAGTAAGACAATCATTTGGGTTTTCGAACTCAAAGTGGATTCGGGTTTTGGTGAAAAAAAAAAAAAACTGTACACTTGTACTATTAATTCTTTTATAATATAATATTAAATAAAATTTATATTTGTTAATTTTATAAAAGCTTTTGTATTTGTTTGCTATGGTGCTTGAAGAAGAAGAAGACGAAAAGTTGTATCAATTAATCCATGGTTAGAGTACTGGAGTTGGAGGAGACAACTGGGACAGGGCTTGTAATGTTTAGGTGGCAAAAATTTATTAAGAAAAAGGTCACAACCGGATATGACCCTGCACAGTGTTAAACATCCTCTCCTCCATTCAAAGTTTGTTCACCGTCAAGTGTCATCAACTGCGAATGCAAAATTGGTCACGGCACAACTAATTGACTTACTGATTAAGATTCATTGATGTTTTAATTGATTGAAGTCCATTTTTCGTCAAAATAAGGCATCTAATATATTATATCATTAACTAATTATTACATCGTGAATTGGGATGCAAATAACAAACAGAATGTGAGAGGTCTAATATATTGGATTTAATAAATTCTGTTATGAAAATATTTTTATGAGACAAATTAAAAAGAGGGCAATATATATACATATAAATATTCAGTTTTAGTTTGAAATGAAAAATTAATCATTTTTAACCTATTTTTAGGCTTTAAAATATTCCACATACAACATTATAATAATATTATAATGTATACTGTGCATATTATGTAATTTGTAACTTTAAAGAGCTTTTAAATAAGTAATAAAAATAAACTCTCACATTCACACATAATTAAAGTTTTAGTGTATAATGTGCATATTATATAATATAACACTATGGAGAGTTTTCTTCTCTTTTTCGTGGAAATAGATATAATAGACGAATTATGGTGAAAAGATAGTTTTACATGTAGCAGTGCAGTAATTGAGTCAGGCCCAAATGCTTAGCAAGTTAAGCCCACCAGAGCCCAAGGAAAGGAGAGTTGACAAAGTTTACACCCGTACCCCGCAAGCCACAAACACCGTTATTTGTCTGAGGTTGACGCCGTGCCCCCCAAGACTATAGTCAAATCCCTCTCGTTAGGTCCCATGTACTACCCCGCAGGCCACAAACACGATTGTTTGTCTGAGGTTGACGCCGTGCTCCCCAAGACTATATCAAACCCCTCTCGTTAGGTCCCATGTATTTTAAAAGCAAAAACATGTAACCCAACTTGGATTTATTATTATTATTATTATTATGTTGGTGTGGGAATCTTCTAATAAACTGGAGCTTCGTCATAGACAATGCACCTTATATTACACACTTCGAGATCACACACACCACCCGCTTGATCTCATCGGTGTAATTAACAATTTAATGACTTTGGAATCTGGGATTATGCGAAGAAGAGCCTTGTGTCACACGAGTCGAATGATAGAAGGCTTGTGTTAGGATAACCTTAGAGACGAGTTGGTTAAGAGGAAGAATAATCAAAATAGCAATCAGAGGACGTTTTGACTTGGCCAAACCGGAGACTTGGAGTTTTAGTGACAGAATAAAGAAGCTACCCTCTCCCTTTCAATTCAAGACTCGGCACATTCACTCGCTTTCCAATCTTGTATATAACGACACTTCCAAAGCTCTCCATAAAGCACAAGTTCAGGGTTGCTACAGTTTACTCGGCACAAACAGAAAAAATTCCAAATCTTTGCCAAAAGTGGAAACTGAGAAGAAAAATCTGCAAGTTACAATGCCATCGAAATCAAACATCAACAACGCTATAATTTACCAAGCCCTCTTGGCCGCCCTGTTTTTAATGGCCATTCTTAGCTCACGTCAACACAGGTTGCAGAAGTATTTGGCCAACGATAATGAAGGTCACCTTCGAGAGAATTTTGGTGAGTTTTGTTTTTGAAACAGTCTCATCTCTTTAAGATTATATACGTAATCAGTGTAGTATTTTCAGATAGCACTAACATCTTGTTTTTCGAATGTGCAGTTCAATTATACAGTGTTGTGACAATAAGTGTTTGCTATGGAATCGTTACTTCGACAATCAAGTTCCTCCATTTCTTTGTTGCAAAATCTTTACAGTTCAGATTCTTATCGGCATTGCAGTCTGCGTCTTCTTTACCATCCTTGCTATTTTGGGTGGCATTTACTCGATCAATTTCATCCATGTCGGATGATTCTTGTAATGTTATTTCAAGACTTTCCAGTAATGATAGTATGGAATCATGATTCATGAAACTATTCCAACATATAGCAATATATATGGAATCATGAAAGTACAATGTTGTGCAAAATCGCAAGTGAACGAGCCGAACAAGTAATAAAGTAGTGAGAGAAGTATCGTCCCACGAGGATTGTTGTTAATTAATGCCCAAAATTAAAATAACTCAACTTTTATTTGGTAGATGAAATTTGAGTAAATGAGTTGATAACTATGATTAAATTTAATTGCAATTGAAAATAAATGAAAATTAATTCAATGAATAAAAACTCTAAGATTATGATTTCACCATAACTAATCTGTTCCTCCCCTTTGTTCTTTTTAACAAAAATTAACTATCCAGTTGCTAGTCGAGATTCTCTGAATTATTCACATAGCCCCTCCCGAGGTCTAAGGAAAATACCCTATAAAGATTAACTGCTATGTTCCCATGCAAGTCAAAACATTAAAGGATTCATTAAGATTTATGGATCTCTTTTATAGACTACACAAACCATGCAGATATATTCCTATCCTACATGTAATTTATGACATTAAATACAATGAACTAGACACATAAATCAGTTTCCGCTATCATTATAATTAACAATTCAACTAAATAGTGGCCAATTATTTAGAAGCATTAAGAACAATATTAAATGCATCAACCAAGATAGAAAATCATTAATTGAATTGAACAAAGGTTTGGAACATCAAAATTAGGCTACATTATAACCTTAGAAAACAAATCTACTCAATAATAGAATTTACAAAAACTAGAAGATTAAACATAACAAGAGATAGGAAAACTTAGTGGATTGAAGTTTCACCGTAGAATTTCTTCCTCTGCTTTGCTCCTCCTCTCCAAGCTCTCTCTCTCTTTCTCTAAACTACTTATTGTTTTGGTTTGTGATGGAATGCTTAGAATGGTGATTCTAAATAGGCCAAATTCACCTCCAATTACATCATCGATTGCATCATCGTTTCCTGATTTTCCACCATTTTGCATCATCGCTTGCATCATCTTTCACCTATCCCATTCAAAGTCAACTTTCAAATTGCATCATTGCTTACATCATCATTCACCTACCCCATTCAAGTCAACTTCTATTACATCATTGCTTACATCATAATTTTGATTACATCATTTCTTACATCAGCATGACATAATATTTATTTCTAGAATACCCTATCTTTAAATCGCGATAATTTCTTTATGCGATCTCCGACTCGAATAATTCTTGAGGCGATGAACTTGCTGCGAATGATATTCATTTTGTAACGATGATCTTGTCTTGAACAATATTACTTGGTGGGGTCCACATGCGTATTTTTAACCAATTTTATTCTGAAAATAAAAATAAAATAAATATTAAATAATTTACTTAATAATAGTAAAAATATTAAGAACTAAGCAAGAATTCAAATTTAAAAAGATAAAATAACTCTATAAATATAAAGTTATCACATCCCAAAACTTAAGATTTTGCTTGTCCTCAAGTAAAACTAAAACTAATAATCTAAGCTAAAACCATAAAAATTAAATCACAATCCATTTTCGTAGGTAAACACGATAGCATTGAGCATATGCCACAAGCCTTTAAACCCCTAGGTGTCCCTAGTAGGAGAAGTTGTGTCTCCTGAGGGTTTACAAACAACGATACCCACAAACGTTAAAAGATTCCACCCATAACTTATCAACATCTCACTAAATACAAATCAACAGAAGTCTCATACATGTATGATCTTGAATCAGGACTAAGGATAAGTCACTAATGATCTATAACATTATTATCAACGGTCTCACACCACTTTCAAAGCAATTTCATTTCAAAACATCATATTCACATATTATGGACTTATTTCGCTTCGACTCTAATCCTCACAAGTAGGGATGACAACGGATCGGATCGGATCAAATTTTATCCCTTTCGAACCCGATTCGAAATTTTTGAAAGATGCTCCAAATCCGACCCTTGCCCCAAATGAATTACCACTTTCTGCCCCAAACCCAAACCCAATTGGAGGGATTTACCCCGAACCCGATCCATTAACCCGATTTAGTTTTTAACTAAAACAAATATTTAAACAAAAAAACATAACAAATATCAAAAGAATTACTACATTCATGATGAAATTTCATTACACAATCCAAAATATTAATACTATATAGTCATAAATACTAAAATAATAGTAACAATATAATCAAGTTTCATTACAAACACTAAATAAATAAATAATCGAAAACATTACAAAAATCTATGCTAAAAATCCATCTCAATGCTTTCAAACATTAGAGAAGTGGTTGTTGTTACCTGTTAGGTTTTTTTGTCTTTAATTTATATACTGGGTTAATGGGGCGGGTCGGGGCAGAAAAGTTTGCCCCGTTTCTGACCCGGTAACCCAGATGGGTCAGCCTTTTAGCTCCAAACCCGCTCCAAAGTTAATTTTTTTGAACCCAAACCCATTCCAAATAAACCGGGTTTTTTCGGATTTGGATCGGATCGGATATTTTTGCCATCCCTACTCACAAGATATCTCTCATAACGCTCATGAATCCTAAAGCAAACACTCATGCAATCATATGTGATAGAGGTTATGTAAAGGCATAGCAAGCGTCATTTACATCACATATGAATATAGACGTTTAAAAGAACCGCACTTTTAAGTGAATAGATCTCATGATTGGAATCGAATACTAAGAACGTAGATAGAGCATGATGACAAACTTCAACTCTCAAATTGGACTTCCTTTTAAAGATCAATAGGCTTTATTAAAGATTGTATTTGGGCTATGGTTACTTGACATGTAAGAAATTTTAAGGTACAGGTTCAACAAGAACATATGATCATACCAAAGTACTTCATTTAATGTCCTTAATTCATCATAACTTCTCTTTTTTTTTTTTTTTTTAGAAACACATTGTGTAAATGTTAACACTTCAATTCCCTTCTCCTCTTTTACTTCATCGCATGATCCCAAACTTCATAAGGTATGACTAAATTTAAAGGCTCAATAGGGTCATTTAATAAAGGTAAACAGAGAAAAATATTTAAAGTGTTTGGCTTCAAAGGTTTTATGATGTGTCTCAATTTAAAGTAGGAAAGTAGGCTTTTGTAGAGTAGAACTAACCTATATTACTTCTAAGAAGTCGATCCAATTTTCAAATCAAAGCAACTCATGTTATCTACAATAATGATTTGTTCTCAGTATTCAATACAAAACCTATAGAGATCATCTATTAAGAACAACGTGAAAAGTGTTTAAGAGTAGAAACAAATAAATCTCTCAAAATGAAACGTTTAAAAGGCTCAAATCCTCACCAAGGATAATCTCTACTAATAGTCCACAGTTTATGTAAACATGATATTTATCCACTCAATTAACTAAGATCATGACATTCAAAAGTCTCAAATCATGCAAAGATGTTCATGGCTATTCCTTAGTAAAGATATTCAACCAAAAACATGCATTAAGACTTCATTAATAAATACAAAGTAGTTAGTCGACTTGTTAGGGCAGAAAGAAAAAATAATAAAACAAATAATGAAAATCTTTTTGCATTTTTTTTTTTTGTTTTTGTTTTTTTGGAAATGAAAACAAAGATGCGTATCAAGAGCACAAAAGTACTCCTTACTCTGCCATCTTTTGATTTCAACTCGGACCAGTTTTTGAATCTTATGGTTTTAATAATAGCAAACTCTACCCCCAAACTTATTTGAGACAGTGTCCCCAATGTCTAGTAAGATAAAAATAAGAAAAACTCAAATGGAAATGCTATTAATAAAACCATAGGATAAGAAAGTTACAACGGGAGAGTAAGATCCAGTGCACGCTTCTTGTTACCGCTTGATTCAGGAGTCCAAACCACCTGCGACATGATTGGATCAACTTCGGGTACAAAGTCTTGCAGTTGGTCAATCAGTTCATCAGCACTAGAAGCTGAGACAAGAATACGCCGGTTTGCTTGAGTCATAAAACCCTATTCCACAGCATGATCAAGAAAAGCCAATAAACCATCATAAAAACCGTTAGTGTTAAGCAAACCTAATGGTTTTTTGTGAATGTTGTAATGGGCCCAGGACGCAATGTTGAAGATTTCTTCAAATGTTTCCAAACCACCAGGTAATGCGATAAAGGCATCAGCATTGAGTAACATGTACGCCATTCGTCCGTGTATGCTCGTGACCTGAAACTCATTACCTATACTCGTACCGATGATATCTTTCCTTTCAGCCAAAGGCTTTATTGCGACACCGATGGTTTGCCTACCTCCAACAGTTGCAGTTACCGCGACAGAACCCCTCAGTCCTAAACTGCCTCCTCCATACACCAAATCTATGTTTCGGGTAGCTAAAGCCGTACCAAGCTCAGCAGCTGCCTTTGAATATTGTGGACTCATACCAGACTTTGGGCTACAAAAAACACAGATGTTTTTGAATTTACTACTCGAGGACTCTGCCATTTTTTTTTTTTCATAGAAAACTAATTATTTGTTATCAGTCATAAACACTTATTTAAAGAAGATGAAAGAGTAAAAGAACAGTTTTACGATGTTACACAGTATTGGTCAGAGGGAAAAGGAAATGTTAAGTGTAGAAATGTCAAAAAAAGAAAAGCACAATCTTCGAAAAAAAAATTAAAACAAGCCGCTACAAATACAAAATTCAAAAAGTTCGGCGACGAAATGTCAAAAAGTAAACACAAACATCGAAAAAGTAAACACAAACGTCAAAAAGTAAACACAGATATCGAAAAATTTTGAAAAGAGCTGCTAAAAATACAAATGTTCGGTGTTGAAACGTCAAAAGTAAACACACTTATCAAGAAAGCTTGAAACGACCTAAAAATCCAAAAGGACAAGTAAGGAAAAGTAAACACAATTATCAAAAAATTTGAAACAGACTGCTAAACAAAAGAAAAAAATGATGCTACAGTAGTTGTGATTGTGGCTCACATCTTCCTCTGGTTTTACGTCCAGAAACGGCTTAAACAACTTCTATGAGTTGAGGATTGGCTTCCCATCCAGTTTTCTTATAAACTGGCAAATAGGGTCTTTTACAGTCAGATTCCCAAGACTATAACGCTGTTTCTCTTTACTGAATAACTCCCATAAATCTAAAAGAATACGTTGAACTTTCCCACAAGGATGCGTCTCAAGAGTCTCACGGATGTTATCCAGAGACTCCTTACTCAGTCCATCCTTTATGCATTTGATTTTATCTTCTCTATTTATGGATAAATATCCAAGATTTTTACAGCTTGTGTCGCAGTTACATCTCGCACACTTATGACAGACTTCCATTCTCTTAGCTCTTCTCTTCTTTGAGTAAGAACTTCTTCCTAATCCTGGTAAACGTTTAATTAATGAATCATTCAACTCACCTGCTAAACGTACCTTAGCTTCGATGATCCACCGAATATGCTCTGGAAGACCTAAAGATGTTAGTGCCCTTATTCTTTCGAGTCTGCACTTGTAAATCTTTCTGAGTACATTTTGAGGCAGAGTAGGGAAATGATTTTTGAGTGCTGCAAGACTTGTCTCCATCTCTGAAAGAGAAAATAAAAATATCAAAGAAAAACAAGGACACATAGAAAACACAATAACACATAAATAAAGAAAAACTAGCTAAAAAGAGAAAAACTTGGGTTGCCTCCTAAGAAGCGCTTAATTTATAGTCATTAGCTTGACTGTTGAAAAACGCCTTAAGTTGGGTCTGAAAGCGCGATAGTGGATTTCTGTTGAGGTTCTCCACCATCCATGTAGACTTTAAGCCGTTGTCCATTAACTTTGAATCGGCGATCTGCACTTTGAATTTCAACAGCACCATGTGGAAAAACTTGAATAACAGTGAAAGGCCCAGACCATCTAGAGCGTAGCTTACCTGGAAATGAACGTAATCGTGAATTAAACAAAAGAATCTTCTGTCCTGGAGTGAAATCCTTGTTTAAGATCCGTTGATCATGCCACTTTTTGGTGCGTTCTTTGTACAGCTTAGCATTCTCATATGCACCATGACGAAGTTCATCCATCTCATTGAGTTGCAATCTTCGCAGAGCTCCTGATGCTCCTATGTCGAAATTCAACTTTTTGATAGCCCAGTATGCACGATGCTCTAGTTCAACGGGTAAGTGACATGCTTTTCCGAATACCAACTTGTATGGAGACATCCCAATCGGTGTTTTGAATACTGTTCTGTAGGCCCATAATGCATCATCAAGCTTTTTCGACCAGTCTTTTCGAGATGCACTTACCGTCTTTTTCAAAATCCATTTCAGTTCTCGATTTGAGATTTCAGCTTGTCCATTGGTTTGCGGGTGGTATGCTGTAGCAACTTTGTGTTTGACTCCATATTTGGCTAGAAGAGCATCAAAATACCTATTGCAAAAATGTTTCCCTTCATCGCTGATGATTGCTCTAGGAGTTCCAAATCTGGTGAAGATATTTCTACGCAGAAAATTCACCACTACTTTGGAGTCATTGGTTGGTGCAGCAATGGCTTCAACCCATTTTGACACATAATCCACGGCCACCAGAATATAGAGATTCTTGAAAGACGGTGAAAATGGTCCCATGAAATCGATACCCCAAACATCGAACAACTCCACTTCCAAAATGTTGTTTAAAGGCATCTCATGCCTTCGTGAAATGTTACCTGTGTGCTGGCACTGATCGCATGCAGCAACATACGATTGAGCATCCTTAAAAATGGTAGGCCAATAGTATCCAGATTGAAGAATTTTGCCAGCAGTTCGATTAGCCCCAAAATGTCCACCATAATCAGAAGAATGACAATGGTGAAGAATATCATGTGCTTCATCTTTTGAGACGCATCGTCGAAGGATCTGATCTGGACATAACTTGTACAGGAACGGCTCATCCCAATAGTAATGTTTTACGTCTGCCAAGAATTTCTTCTTTTGCTGCCATGAAATGTCAGGTGGATAAACTTTGTGAGAAAGAAAATTAACAAAATCAGCATACCATGGAATATTGCTTGTATCCAGAACAAAGAGTTGTTCATCAGGGAAAGTCTCTTTAATGTCTATGTCAAGATCCTCTTTATCCCCTCGTTGCTCTAGTCTAGAAAGATGATCGGCCACCACATTTTCACTTCCCTTCTTATCTCGAATCTCTAAATCAAACTCTTGTAACAGAAGGACCCATCGGATAAGGCGTGGTTTTGCATCTTTCTTCTCCAGAAGGTATTTGATGGCTGAGTGATCCGTATATACAATGACTTTGGAACCGATCAAGTACGGTCGAAATTTGTCGAATGCGAAGACTACAGCTAGAAGCTCTTTCTCAGTGGTAGCATAATTGACCTGTGCATCAGTTAGTGTACGGCTAGCGTAATAAATGGTATGAAAAATCTTACCAATATGTTGTCCTAGCACGGCTCTAATGGCATAATCACTAGCATCACACATCAGCTCGAACGGCAAAGTCCAATCAGGTGCAATAACGACTGGGGCTGTCACAAGGGCCTTTTTCAGTATCTCAAATGCCTCTTTACATGCATTATCGAAGTGGAATGAAACACCCTTCTCGAGTAAATTGCATAATGGCTTTGTGATCTTCGAGAAGTCCTTGATGAATCTTCTGTAAAACCCTGCATGCCCTAAGAAACTTCGAATGCCTTTGACAGATGTTGGTGGTGGCAGCTTCTCAATTGCCTCAATCTTGACTCTATCAACCTCGATGCCTTTAGCTGAAACTTTATGACCTAAGACGATCCCTTCTTGTACCATGAAATGACATTTCTCCCAGTTAAGAATCAGATTTGTCTATTCACATCTTTTCAGTACTTGTGTTAAGTTATCCAAACAAGAATCAAATGATGAGCCAAATACTGAAAAATCATCCATAAATATCTCAATGAAGCATTCCACCATATCTGAAAAAATTGACATCATACACCGTTGGAAGGTGGCGGGTGCATTGCATAGACCAAACAGCATTCTCCGAAACGCGAACGTTCCATATGGGCATGTGAATGTAGTCTTTTCTTGGTCCTCAGGTGCTATAGAAATCTGATTGTAACCAGAATAACCGTCTAGGAAACAGTAGTAAGGGTGACCTGCTAACCTGTCGAGCATTTGATCGATGAAGGGTAAAGGGAAATGATCTTTTCTGGTCGCCTTATTTAGTTTCCTATAGTCAATGCACACTCTCCATCCGGTTACTGTTCGTGTTGGAATCAGCTCATTGTTTTCATTGGTGACCACTGTCATGCCTCCTTTCTTTGGTACCACTTGCACCGGGCTTACCCATATGCTGTCCGAAATAGGATAAATGATACCTGTATCCAAAAGTTTAAGTACCGCTGCTCAGACAACCTCCTTCATGTTTGGATTTAAACGTCGTTGGTGCTCGATGGATGGCCGGTACTTATCCTCCATGAGAATTTTGTGTTGGCATATAGATGGGCTGATTCCTTTAATGTCTGCGATCGACCATCCAATAGCCATATTGTGTTCTCGTAGTACTCTCAATAGCTTTTCCTCTTATTCTCTACTTAGAGAAGATGAAATAATGACAGGTAGTGTAGATGAGGTACCTAAGAATGCGTACTTGAGATGAACTGGCAGTGGCTTGAGCTCCAACTCTGGTGGTTTTTCTGTTGATGGTACCGGTTGTCTCTTACTTGCTCCAAGCTCCTCGAAAGGTCGTCTGAAAAATATGGGAGATGAAGCTTCCAGTTGGTTAACACATTCTGTGATGTTCGGACTTTCTGAGTTTGGTGCTTCAAGTGGATCTTTTGGAGTGATGATTTGATGTACTTCTTTGATACATTCACCCACCATATCTACCCTCATATAGTTATCAACATCGTGTGGATGTTTGAGAGCTTTTAGCACATTGAAGGTTACCTCTTCATCTTGAACTCTGAGTATGAGTTGACCTTTCTGTACATCAATAAGGGTTCTTCCTGTTGCTAGGAATGGTCTACCCAAGATAATGGGTATTTCTTGGTCTTCCTCCATATCTAGCACAATAAAATCCGCAGGAAATATGAATTTATCCACTTTGACTAGTACATCTTCTATGATTCCCCTTGGATACTTGATTGAACGATCAGCTAGCTGCAACGATACTGTAGTGGGTTTTGCTTCTCCAAAGTCGAGTTTCTTGAAAACGGAGAATGGCATTAGGTTGATGCTTGCACCGAGATCACATAATGCTTTATCAAAGAATGAATCACCAATGGTGCAAGGAATTGTAAAGCTCCTCGGATCTTTGAGTTTAGGTGGTAGCTTTTTCTGCAAGATTGCACTGCATTCTTCGGTCAAAGCTACCGTTTCATGCTCTTCCAGCTTCTTTTTATTTGAGAGGATTTCTTTCATGAACTTCATATAGCTGGGCATTTGTTCCAGAGCATCTGCAAAAGGAATATTAATTTGCAGCTTCTTAAAAACTTCTAGAAATTTAGAAAATTGCTTTTCTAATTTCTGTTTTTGAAATCTCTGAAGGAAGGGTAATGGTGGTTTGTATGGTGGCGGATTGTTTGGGAACAACTTTGACTTTGACTTCTCTGCTTCTTGTTGTTCAACCATCACTTCTTCTTCTTTCTCGTCTGCTCTTTTGACAGGTTCTTTCAGCATTTTACCGCTTCGTAACGTGACAGCCTTCAGGTGCTCCCTAGGATTGGTCTCTGTGTTGCTTGGTAGGGATCCTTGAGGTCTTGCAGTCAACAAATTCGAGATTTGACCCATTTGTACCACCAAATTTCGAATGGAAGCTGCTTGATTCTAGAGCGTGGTGTCTGTTCTCGTCATAAATTGAGTAGTGCTTACGGTGAGCTGAGCAAGTGCTTCTTCAAGCGACGGTTTGTTGGCCTGCTGCTGTTGAGGTGGTGGCGGATATGACTGTCTGGGTTGATCATTGTTTTTCCATGAAAAGTTGGGATGGTTTCTCCATCCTGGATTATATGTGTTGGAGTACGGATTATTTTGCTGTCTGTTGCCCACAAAAAATGCTTGATCTGTCTGGTTTTCATCGCATTGTCCGTTGGAATGATCCCCTCCACAAAAATCACAGGATGCTGACTGAGTATGAATGGCATTAGCTGTCAAGTTTCCAAGTTGCTTGGCTAATGTCTCGACCTGAGTGGAAAGCCTGGTTAATACATCATTTTCCTGTATTCCGAAAACTTTTTTCGGAACTGATCTTTCTGATGGCCATTGGTAGGCATTTGCAGCCATTTCTTCTAGTAAGTCCCAAGCGGTTTGATGGGGTTTCCCCAAAAGTGCTCCACCAGCGGCGGCATCCACCAATGTTCTTGTGGAACTCCCTAAACCATTGTAGAATGTGTGTAGCTGTAACCAGTCAGCAACTCCATGATGTGGGCACCGTCTTAGCAGATCCTTGAATCTTTCCCACGTTTCGTACAATGATTCTCCCTCAAGCTGTCTAAATGTGGCAATCTCGGTTCGCAGCTTTGCAGTCTTGGCTGATGGAAAGAATTTGGCCAGAAATTTTTATGCCAAGATGTCTCATGTAGTAATACTCCCTGATGGCAACGAGTTGAGTCAACTTTTAGCTTTATCTCGAAGGGAGAATGGAAATAATCTCAAACGGATGGCGTCATCAGTAACACCATTATGTTTGAATGTATCGCAGATTTCCAAAAAGTTGTCAATGTGGACATTTGCATCATCGTTCGGAGCCCCACTGAACTGATTGTTTTGTACCATCTGGATGATTGCTGGCTTAATCTCAAAGTTGTTAGCAGCAATAGTCGGTCGCCGTATCGCTGAAGTATTACCCACCGTGGGTAGAGCATAATCTCGTAATGCTCGAATTTCAGCATCTATTGGTACAATGTTTTGCGTGTTGTTGGGTCCTTCAGCCATATCCATGAGTGCAATACTTGCAGCCTTCCTTACTTCTTTCCGATTCTTACGACAAGTTCTTTCAATTTCTGGGTCAAATAGTAAAACTTCGCCCCCAGACTTTCTCATACACCATAAAACTCACAAGTAATAAAGCAAATAAAATAAAAAAAAAATAATAATAAATAAATAAATGACCAAATTAAAAATTGAGTTACGTAGTATTAGTATTAATTGAAACAAACAATCCCCGGCAACAGCGCCAAAAACTTGTTGTACAAAATCGCAAGTGAACGAGCCGAACAAGTAATAAAGTAGTGAGAGAAGTATCGTCCCACGAGGATTGTTGTTAATTAATGCCCAAAATTAAAATAACTCAACTTTTATTTGGTAGATGAAATTTGAGTAAATGAGTTGATAACTATGATTAAATTTAATTGTAATTGAAAATAAATGAAAATTAATTCAATGAATAAAAATTCTAAGATTATGATTTCACCATAACTAATATGTTCCTCCCCTTTGTTCTTTTTAACAAAAATTAACTATCCAGTTGCTAGTCGAGATTCTCTGAATTATTCACATAGCCCCTCCCGAGGTCTAAGGAAAATACCCTATAAAGATTAACTGCTATGTTCCCATGCAAGTCAAAACATTAAAGGATTCATTAAGATTTATGGATCTCTTTTATAGACTACACAAACTATGCAGGTATATTCCTATCCTACATGTAATTTATGACATTAAATACAATGAACTAGACACATAAATCAGCTTCCGCTATCATTATGATTAACAATTCAACTAAATAGTGGTCAATTATTTAGAAGCATTAAGAACAATATTAAATGCATCAACTTAGATAGAAAACCATTAATTGAATTGAACAAAGGTTTGGAACATCAAAGTTAGGCTACATCATAACCTTAGAAAACAAATCTACTCCATAATAGAATTTACAAAAACTAGAAGATTAAACATAACAAGAGATAGGAAAACTTAGTGGATTGAAACTTCACCGTAGAATTTCTTCCTCTGCTTTGCTCTTCCTCTCCAATCTCTCTCTCTCTTTCTCTAAACTACTTATTGTTTTGGTTTGTGATGGAATGCTTAGAATGGTGATTCTAAGACCTATTTAGAGGCCAAATTCACCTCCAATTACATCATCGATTGCATCATCGTTTCCTGATTTTCCACCATTTTACATCATCGCTTGCATCATCTTTCACCTACCCCATTCAAAGTCAATTTTCAAATTGCATCATTGCTTACATCATCGTTCACCTACCCCATTCAAGTCAACTTCTATTACATCATTGCTTACATCATAATTTTGATTACATCATTTCTTACATCAGCATGACATAATATTTATTTCTAGAATATCCTATCTTTAAATCGCGATAATTTCTTTATGCGATCTCCGACTCGAGTAATTCTTGAGGCGATGAACTTGCTACGAATGATATTCATTTTGTAACGATGATCTTGTCTTGAACAATATTACTTGGTGGGGTCCACATGCGTATTTTTAACCAATTTTATTCTGAAAATAAAAATAAAAGAAATATTAAATAATTTACTTAATAATAATAAAAATATTAAGAACTAAGCAAGAATTCAAATTTAAAAAGATAAAATAACTCTATAAATATAAAGTTATCATACAACATTAAGTTATCCATATGGAATCGAGCAACTTGACAATGATTAACACATTTACTCTTCTTACTTTATGGCTCCAGGCTCCAAAGACTCATCCACATCACAAAGCATATAACTGAAAAAAAAACAAAAGCTTATAATAATCCGTTTTATGTAAATAAATAAACAAAAGATATTTTCAAGGTACATAGAAGTATTTTTTATTAAAAAATAGATAAATAAAAAATTTTAAAATATAAATTAAATGAACTAGTGAACAATGCACTTCATCTTCTTCATCCCGTCTCCAAATACAAGGAGCTACTGTTCCTTCAACAATTCAACTGCAAATAGGAGATTCTTCACCATCAGAGGCTGAGAACCTTCTCCGGCCCCTTGAGAGGAGGCCATCAACCTCCTTGGTGACAGCCATTGGCCCATCCTACAGTGTCAAGGCGCCACCAGCCTCCTAAGGGCGAGAGACCTCCATAGTCGGAACAAATTTTTGCTCTGTTTTTCCTAGCTAAATATTGTTGTAATTTTTTTTTTCTAAGGTCATTTCGGGAAGTCAGTTGCTAAATAATTGTTCAGATTTCATTCTTTCAAATAAAAGTAGATTTTCTAACTTTCTGAGTTTTAGATGTTTTAGGCAATTTTTCAGATTTCAGGCAGCTAGAAAAACAAATAAGAACACCTGAAATGTGTCTATTCACATCCATTCAGATTCGGAACTGTAGCATAAACTGAGAGAGTTGAGCAAGGGGCACAAATTTTAGCCTCTCACACATAACTTTGAAAAAAAATGCCCCTTAACCCTCCAGATCTGGAACTTAGATTCCGCCTATTTAAGTTTCTCATGGTTTGACCCTAACAGCAAACCTGATAGCAAATTATTTTAGCGAACATAATATTGTGTCTTAACAAAACTTATATCGTCTACAATGTTAACAATCAAAAAAGCAGACAGAGGGAGTGCCAGTGAAGCATAAATCAAGAGTACAATTGATAAAGCCAGTTTATATTGTAACAAATAAGTATATTGGTTAAAGCATGTCCTGTGTAAATGTTACATTTTGAACAAAGTAAAAGGCTAACAACATAAAAGTGGTACAACCTCATTGTATTGAACCAGAAAACAACATGAAAAGGCCGTATACTAACCAGAAAAATGAATTGAGACATCAATGCAACTGTTCGCCATCCAGCCACTTAAGTGCAGGCAGAACCTTAACAAGAAATGACTTGAACTTTTCATCACTAATTGCATTGCCCACAATATCTAGTTGTGTCAAGTTCAAGTCCTTCAATATAAAATAAGCTTCCCAATAACTTTTCATATCAATATCAGTATTTATCATTTCAACAGGATTCCATTCACTTCCAGCTGAGTGAGATAAAGGAGACGAGCACAGATGCCTTGTTGTGTCAATTGAGTGTGCACCAATTTCATTATGTGAAATATTTAACACTTTTAGTGGCTTGAGTGATCTTAAAGGTTCCAGTGCAGTAAAACTTCTCAGCACATTGTTACTCAAATTTAAGTAAGAGAGGAGCTGCATAGCCTCCATTCCTGTCATAAAATTCCAAAACGAAACAATAAGTATCATCCATTCAATAAAAAGAGGGTGGTCGAGAAAAAAGGTTGTTGAGAACTTAAAGCATCAAAAAGCAGTCAAGAGCTTTGACATGAAGGAACCATGAAGTTTTGCACTTCCATATGTTTTATCAAATGAACAAAATAACTTGCATGAAAAACCTTTTCAGTAGTTGCTTGAACTATTTAACCAGGTGAAACATATCAACTCTATTCAGTTTATTTCCAAACTTATCAAATTCTAGATACAAAACAACATATGCTTCAATCAGTTCAATGATATTCTAAACATGTAGCTACACAATGACCTATAAAAGCATCTCAGCATACTCTTCTAGGTTATTCATGCTTTTGACCAAACAAACTTGAGTTCAGGGTGAGAAAAAAAACCAATGAGCAGAAATCAGGTAAAGATTCTTTAAATTTGGGTCAATGATAACTCTGTCCCCAAGTTATGGAAAGTCAAAGGAGAGATCAACTGAGTCACTAAAAATGGGGCCAAAAAAAAAAAAAAGAAGTGAAGATAAAGAAAAAATTCAGTAAAAAAAAAAAAGATTGCAAGAAAAAGTAAAGGGAGATTAAATAATTGCAATCAGGATAACATGTCTAAAATTTAAATAAATGATCTTTACAACAGTAGTGAAAGTAGCTTACCTTCAATTGATTTAAGTTCATTGTGGCTGAGGTCTAGCATTTGAACCCACAATAATTTGTCAAAAGATCCAACCGTTGACAATGATAGGTTATTCAATCGTAGACAGATTGGATTTCCAATATGTAAGGACGTTAAGTTCCTATAATGACTGCAGTGCCTCAGCAAAGATTCCTTACTGGAAGTCACCTGCAGAATTAAGAAAACATAAGAATCTGTTCAACTTCACTTAAACTCTGTATCTAATTATGAAAACTCCAATTCAAAGTTATGATAACAGGGGAACTAAATAGAATCTTCAGAAGCAAAGCGCTAGCATAACTGAATTTATATGCCAAATTCAGATACACAGTCAAATTGTAGCTTTCCAGAAACTTCTGTGGAAACATAAATATGACAATTTATCATAAAATGATATCCATTCCTTCCTTTTCCGTGTGCATAACTGAATTTATCTGCCAAATTTAGATACACAGTAAAATAGTAGTTTTTGTAGAAACTTCTGTGGAAACATAAATATTAATGTTTATCATACAATGATATTATTTCCTTCTTTTTCATTCCCTTCAATTTACAGCTAATTCAACAGCAGGAACAAATAGATAGCCAATAAAACACAAAATTCCTTTATAGGAAGTAAAATACAATTTTTTGCCATTTCAATTTTAGAAACTCTACCAAAGTGGAAAACCATATCCCATAATTAATGGAGATATGATATTGAATCTAAGCACTCTATAGCCATGGAACACAAATAGGCCCATCTCAATCCAAGTAAATCCCACAAAAGCAATGATTTAAAATCTGTCCTGAGTTCTCTACACAGAACTAGGCCCTTCTAGACAGACGATACTGAAGAGGTAAAATTACCTGTCGCAATAAAACTGAGCTGCGCTCATCCTTGTAGTATCCGACATGAGTAGGGTCCAACTTCATTAAGTCACAATACAGTTCAAGAACTTCTTTTAAATGAGAAGTGTTGTCAGAAGATGGACATATCAAAGTGTCATGAGCCATCAACAGTCTAGCAAGTGTAAGCTTCCCAATTTTACTACAAAGGAAAACCATAAAAGTAGACAATGCATCAAAATTTTGCTCATTGTAACATTTAGATTGAACCAAAAATGAATCAGGTTTACCAGTTTATCAGTGACAACAATTCGTGGAAGTGATCTATCTCTGTAGCTATAGCCTCCGTTTGCCACTCAGAAGTTGTTGTCTCATGGTCATTCTGTATACTCAATTGATCTAGTGGAAAAACTGCACTTGATTCCTGAGCAGGAGCATCATAAGTACGAAAATCTTCATCTCTCCACAAAATGACATCTCCGCCGAGTCCTTCACCAGGACCTTTTTCTACAAGCTGTACACACACTCTAAATGCAATGCGAGAAGGATGGTTATAGTGAAAACCACTTGAAGATACAATGCCCTGGGAGTGTCCAAGGCTAACCACCACTGGATATGCTTTAGGCTCTACATTGTTAAAGTTTAACTGTGTAACCCAAACTTGGGCAGTCTGAGAATTATTCGTCGAAAGCGGTTTCCAAATAAGATCTTTAATCGTGCTGATTTCACAATCAATCGATATTGTCGAGAAGTTTACACCTTCAACAGCTTGATTAAAATAAAGAACAAGAGGAAATGTCCCTGAATCTGAATTAAAACTTGTAAATGGAGAAGAGGAGCAGCTATCACCGCACAACATAAGATCAGAACCATTGGCAGGCCAAGATGAAACCAGCAAGGGAGAATCAACTTTAACTGTTTGATCAAGAAGCCAAAGATGATAAAACCAACCACTTTGATCATCTGGGTCAGTAAAAAGAGCTTGGTGCACAAATTCATACTCTTCAGGTAAAACTTTCTCTTTCAATAGAAATCCATCCGCCTTTTTCTTAAGCAAATTGGATAGAAGCACACTGCAAAAGTACCCTCAGTTGGGGTAAAAACAGTAAGAAATCTGTTCAGCTAAGATAGGAATATAATACAGTAAAGTATACAAAACCAAGAATGATGGCCAGAGAATTCACATACTCATTACTCTACTCTAAGGAAATTCCAGAACTCATAAAAAATCCTACTTACTTAACAGAATAAACCTAACAATACAACTTTGCCGTGATATAATGCATTTCCGTCAAACATCTTAATAGTCCTTGAGAAAAATTATCCAGCTGAATACTTCCCATATTGATAACTAAAACAATACCAAAATGCTTCAGCTAATAAGCAAACAGCGGCCATACCTACGATTATGCCAGGCAGAATAATTGCTAAAGTTATTACATATCATATCTTCTGTATACTTCAATTCATCCTCTTCCAATCTATTCATCAATGTCACCACAAACCTGGGAGAAATTTCACAGAAGGACACAATTCAAATTACTTTGAACATTCAAAAGATTTTAAATGACATACATAAATAAAGCCACAGCAATGTCATTACCGCCTATAATTCCAAGCATGAAAATTCCGAGAATCAGCCTTCTGAAATTTATCCAAAAGACGCAACTCATGATTGATAGACGAATATCCCTTACTTAAAACCCATTTACGATGATGCCATGCTCCATACGACTTATAATTCTGCCTCAAAGCACTCTCCACCTGCACAAAAACAAACCCTATTATCATCAGTCACCTCACAACAAACATTTGAAAATAAAAACTACACTAACTAAAAAAAAAAAAACCCTTGCTCTTCATTCTATCAACACAACTTCGCGATCTTTAAAGCAAACTAAGCTAAAAACCTAACCATGCGTTTTGTACTGATCAAGAAACCAGACACAAAATCCAAAACAAAAAATAAAAATAAAAATGGGAATGGGATCTTCAGGCGAGTAAAAGACCAAGAAAAGAAGCGCACCACTCGAAGTTCTTCATCGAAAATGGATTTGAGCGATTCGGGAGAGGAGTCAGACAAAGACAAGTAGTGTTGAACAGCGAGCTTTCGATAGTTCCAGGCAGTGTACGATTCAGGATTGATCTCTAGAAGCTTGGCGCTCAGCTCCACAGCTTCCTTCGTGTAACTGAACAATTGATTCACAAAACAATACAAATAACAGTTAAAAATTTGATTGAGTTGCGAAAATTGAATAGAAAAAGCAAGTTACATTTTGTTTTGGTGATTGTGGAGGAACAGAGATTGGAGGTCGCGTAGCTTCTGGGCTTTGGCAGCAGAAGCTGCTGCGTCTTCTGGCTTCGAGGGTTTGCGAGGTCGACCGTGCATTCTTCTTCTTCTTCTTCACGATCACCACGCGAGGTTTATTAGTTTCACAAAAGACAAAACCAACAAGAAGGAAATTAAGCGAGTGGTAGGTTTTGGATACTTTTACTTTTGGTTTTTAACGGTAAAAAAAAAAATAAAATAAAAAATTAATGATAAAATAAATAAATAAATAAAATTAAAGCCTTTAAGTAACTATTTGAATTATATATTTTTAAAAAAAAGTTTTAAGTGTAAAAGAATTTTTGGGATTATTTGATTAAAACATTTAAAAACTTTACAATTATAACATGACCTTTCTACAAAACCTTTTGAAATTATTTTATTACAATTTCTTCTAATTATAACATAATATTTATACCTTAATTAAAATAAATAAATAATAATATTTGCCTTAAGCCTTATAATAAATTACTTTTAACAAATAAAATATAAAAATTAAATAAAAATTAAATTTAAAAAAGATTTTCCTCTAAATTAAATTCAATATAAAAAAAATTAAGTTTAAAAATTTAATTCACGGTACAAAGATTGTGAGCATTTGACAAATAAGTATAAAATAGGTAAATATATAAAAATATCAACTACACAATGAAAATTATAATACTATAAAACTTGGTGCTTATCCTTTCTCTCTCTCTTCTTCCCACATGTCATCTATTTCCAGCAGACCTCTCGTCCTCGCTCTGCTACTTTATCCAAAGTGAAATCAACTAAGAACCAACATCTTGTTTTAATTCAGATTAGAACCAACCAAGAATAACAAAATAAAAGGTTAGAATCTAGATCCTAATCTTCTTTGTTTCTCTGATCTCCCTATGCCTGTAATCTTTCTTTTGTATTGTGTTTGTGGAGGTTTGGGATTTTGACCCATTTTTAGGTGGTGTTTGAAGGGTGATTTTCAACCGTATTCGTTGATGCAGTTTTTGATTTGTTATTAAATCATTAGAGGACAAAAGTGGAAATAAAAGTTTCATTAATTGGAGATTTTGGCTTCGCGTGTTTTTGTCGAAGCTCTTTTAAAAGATGCTACTCCCAATGGCTTCTCGTAGAAGAACTTTGAAATTGTTGAAGTTTTTTTTCATGGTTCAACCAAACATATCTTCAAATGACTTCTAGCTAAAAGAAGCCAAAAAAACCGCTTCCAACGACTTTCCAAACAAGTCCGTAGTGTTCATTTGAAAGAGCTTGTCCTCCAACCAAAATTAATTTTTTAATGTCAAAAACACTTCTTTTTTTTTTCTATTGTTTGATTGGCATAACAGTAAAAATTTTGAAAAATTAGAAAACCAAAAAATATATACTTAAAAAAACCAAAATTTTAAATTTTTTCAAGTAGATTTTTTTAGCCTTTTAAAATGATTAAAATGTCTAATCTATCCTTATTTTATTTTATTAATGTCTCTAAATCATTATAAATATATTACACTTTCTTTATAAATATAAACACATAGCCTCTAATTTTGTTCAATTTTATTTCATAAAAATTTCTGAAAACTCCTCTTTAGCTAATAAGGTTTCTATATTTTTTCGTATTTTTTTTTAATTGATTTTGACGGATACGTATATATATTTATATTGCAATTTTTTTTTTTTTATCTTATGTTGATTCTATATATATATATATACACATTACATACATAGACATTATATATATATATATGTATATATGTAACACAAATATAGTATTGTTAAAAATATATGGTCTTAACACCACTTTTTTTTTTAATAATATTCTTTATCTTATTTGTTGTTATTTTATTATAAAAATAATTCTCCAATTTGTCTATAAATAGGTGTATATTGTAACCTTTAGAAGACACACATCAATTGAATTCCATTCACCATTTTTGTCTTGTTTCTCTCTTCCTCTATTATTGTGGTTAGTATTCTAAATCTATTGTTTTATAATTTATTTTACAACACGTTATTAACACAAATCTAGCACAGGAAATTTCATTCATATGATCTACTTCATACCATCTGATTCAAATAATATAGTACGAGAGATTTCATTCATATGATCTACTTCTTACTATTCGATTTAAGTAATCTTATTACTACAGTGTATTATTTAAAGTAGTATGTATATAATTTTCTTGCTTTTATTTGACTTTTCTTATATTTCTATTAATTATGATATAAATGTATATAATTTTTGGAACATGAAGTTTTCGAGATATTTTAGAATCAGAAGTTCTAAATTCCCAAAATATTTAGAACCAGAAGTTCTAAAATTTTCGTAATTATCTAAAACTGAAAGTTTTAAAATTCTAAATTGTTTAGAACCAAAAGTTCTAAATATTAAAATCGATTATAATTAGAAATTCTTTACTCGATTTTATGATTCAAATAATATATTGTAGTATATGTGTTTATATATACATATATGTCTAAAATATATATATTAAATACTTGATATTTTAATCTCATTCATTAAGTATTGCTTGCCATTGAAATATTTATTGATTTAGTATTCTTATTTTATTAATTATCATGTTGGGATATGTAATATTTGAATATTGATTTAATATTCTTATTTTATAAGAAATGACCATGTTAGGATATACAATATTTCAATTGTTATTTGTCCTTTTTATACCATATACAATTGAAATTATTATTATTATTATTATTTTCTTTGACATTTGTTTGTTCAATTTATGACTATGACCTCATATATATATATATATATATTTATAACATCATGTTGAGATTTATGTGAATTGTGGAATTAATATTAAATTTTATCTATATTATTTCTATTATTATTCACAACAATATTAATTATATATTGTTTTATCTTTTTGTATTTTCAAGATGTCGAACTCCACAAAACCTGAATTCAATGTGCTTGACATTACTGGAAAAAATTATCAATCACAGATTCTTAATATTAAGCTGAGGTTACAATCAAAGAATTTGGCTGATGCTATTAAAGAGAACAATACAGTAACAACACAAGATAAAATTACGACGATGATTTTATTCCACCACCGCTTGCATGAGAGCTTGAAAACTCAATATCTAACGGTGAAAGATCCGTTGATTTTATGAAAAAATTTGAAAGATCGATATGATTATTTATGTAATATGTCATCCCTATTTTAGTATTATATATGTATTGTACACGTATGTCTCATTTATGGAATAAAATAATAATTTAGAGTGCCCAAATATAAAATTGGATTATGATGAAATTTATGGATGCGATTTCGAGCTCAAGAAATGGTAAAATAATTGATTTAGAGGTATGAAAATAGTATGAAAAGAAATATTGAAGAAAAGGGTGAAATTGAAAAATATTATAAATATTGGGCAATAGTGCAAGGACTAAAAAGTTATGTTTTTAAAAGTTTAGGTTAAAATCGTAATTTTTACAAAATTGAGGGGGCAAATTGCAATTCGACCGGATTATATCATCATCTTCTTCCTTCGGCCGACTCACTCCTTTCTCTCTCCTCGGATTTCCAGAAATTTCAGTTTCGCGAGCCCAACTTCAATCTCTCGTTCCGACCTCATCCGAGCTCCGTTTTGGCCGATCTTGGTACCGTTGGAAAGCTCGTGCGACGTAGATTCTATAGGTACCAATTTTGTCAATTTTTATCACCGTTTGGGTCTTCGTTTCAGTAGACAAAGTAAGGCGGTTAACCAACTTTTACTTTCTAGATTCCGGCGAAACAAAGCGATTTCGACGCCGATCGACCTCGTTTTCGTGACCAGTGTGTCGAGGACAACAAAACCCACCTAGCCAAACCTCCCACCACCGAGGTCGCCGGAATCCGACGCCGGGAAGTCACCGTCGGCCACCACGTATGGCGGAGGTAAGTTCTTCGACCTCCCGAACTCGAAATTTAGCTCCCGACGTGTCTACGGACTCGTTTTTAAGTGTAGAATTCATTTTTAGGGTTATTTTTCCTATATAGCAGCCGTACTAAAAATTTTATATATTATATTACTTTGTAGATTTAATTTAGGACGGCGATAATTATATTTGGAATCGAGGAAACCCGAAAGCGTGTGATTTTGTGAATCGATAATCGGTGAGTGTTATTTAAAATATTTTGGATATAATGTTTTAAAGTTTATGTTATGATATGTTATAGTTTGATTTTGAAATAAATGAAATTATATGAAAAATATTTTGCATGGACTATAAATGATTATATGAGATGTGAATTTCTTAAATTTGAAAAGTTTATACGAGATAAGTATTTATGGTGAAAAATTATTTGATGGAAATATATATTGAACATATGGTATGCTTGGTAGATCTTACAGTTATTTCCGGTTGAGGTTGAGTACCCGAAGCGTGTATTGGCAGTGTTGGGAGTGTCTGTCACTAACAGCGGGAGGAAACTCGCAAGGGGGGATTGTATCGAGTTAATTGTTCAGTTTAGTGTGTCGCCTAATGCACGTATAGGGTATATTATTAGCTAGCTTCCACCTGAGCGAGGAAAAATGCCGCTCCGTAGCGAGGGAAAAATTTCGCTACGTAATACCGGTTAGATGGTCTGAACGAGGAAAAATTCCGGGAAGGCCGGAGCGAGGCAAAATTCCGCTCCATACCTAGGATGCCATATGGTACGGACCATTAGTGGTTGGCTCGTTTTATTCAGAGACTTTTCAAAAATAATAATGCCACCACTATTTATATTTTATGTAGAAAACTAAAATTATATGATAATTTATCGTATCTTTTCGTTTTATAATGGAATTGAATGATATTTACATAAATAAGTTATCCATGCATGTATCTGAAAAATGGTTTTGAGAGAAAAATTGATTTTTCATATTACAGCGATGAGAGGTTTATAAAGTATTTTAAAACTAAGGGAGGAATTTTTATAAAGATAAAATGAAAATAAAAACTTACAACACTCACTGAGCTCGTGTAGCTTATACTGTTTTATGTTTTACAAACAAAACCTCCCCAGGGGCAGATGCAGGTATAGGTACAGGTACAGGTACATCAGGATCAGAGACTCCAGTCCAGAACTAGACAGATTGGGTCGAAAGTGCTTTGTACTGCTGTGATTGTATAAATATAGTTTATTTTGGGAAATACTTAATTAATTGTATATGACATAATATATAAGTTTTTCTTATTTTTGAACATGTATGAGTAAATATAAATGCATGACGTACTGTTTTGTGTTTTAAAGTATTTTGAAAATTGATGACATACTTGTGGTTGCTTGTGAATTGATAAATTGAAGGCCTGAGGCCCAGAAGTTTGGGAAAAACCAATTGATTTTAGAAGTGTTTAAAGTTTTTACCAAATTCGCAGGGTGGTAATCTTAGAAAAATAGTCGTTATGCTGCCCAAATTGTTACTAAGTCTATTATATAAATGTGTAATTAAAAAAGTTTTCAATAGGGAAAAACGGCTTAGCTTCACGGGAATCTTTCAGTCGGATTAAATATAGGCTGTAGGGTTACCGTGGGGTTGCCGGCAGGCTGCCGTCTGTACGGAAATGGAAGTGCAGAAACGGGGTCTGTCAATTTAAATATTATTGTTCTACCTAAAACTCGATACAATCGGCACCACCTGAGACTACAAGATTATAAATCTGTTGCTGACTATAATACTGCTATTTTTTATATTACTTTAGAGCTTGAGTTATATGGTGAAAAATTAATCGATGCGGATTTATTAGAGAAAACTTTTTTTACATTTCATGCTTCGAATGTGCTTCTGTAGCAGTAATATCGAGAGCATCGGTTCACAAAATATTCTAAGCTAATATAATGTCATTTAGTTGTGGAACAAAATAATGAGCTATTATTAAAAAATCACGAGCTACATCCAACTGGTTCTTTAGCATTGTCAGAAGCAAATGTTACCTTAACCATGGATCATATCAAAAACATGGACGTTAGTATGGGTAGGGATATGGTCATAATTCTCGTGGTCACGGTAGTAAAAAATCTTCAAGTTAGCAAAATCAGAAAAACATTCCCCAGAAGTGAAATGTCGTTGAAGCCAAACATGATACAAACAACAAACATATTAAAAATGCTAATGATACTTGTTATAGATGCTGCATAACAGGACATTGGTCACACACTTACTGTATATCTAAGCATTTGATTGACCTTTATCAAGTATCCATAAAAGAAAAGGGAAAGAAGGTCGAGGCAAATTTTGCAGATGACTTTGACCCTGTGGACATTACTCATCTTGATGTCTTTGATTTTTTTGAATAATCAGATAGAAAAATTGATAATTTAATTAGCGATGGACATGTCTATACCAATTAAAATTTAAAAACTATTTGTTATGTTTTCAGTATTATTTTCATTTTAAAATTTAAGAAATTCATCATTTCTTACTTTGTTAGGATTATATTTGCATTTATCATTGTTATTTAGAAGACTAATAAAGTTATTACTATTATCATTTATTTATTTTTCTTCTTTTTATAAAAGGAATATGGATGGACAATCTAATTTTAATATGGAAGTTGGGGATATATGTCTCGTTGATAGTAAAACTACACATAGTATTCTTTGAAATAAAAAATATTTTGTGGATATAATGTGACATCCCGGCTCCCAAGATCGCCACTCAATCGGTACTGTTCCCTCTCCTGGGGATTTTTCTCGCCTCCCCCACCTCTCGAACCTGGCACCTGGGGCTTAATACCAAATTCTTAGAGAAGTGGGTACTAGCTCAATTGGTACCCACTTCTCTAAGAATTTGGTATTAAGCCCCAGGTGCCAGGTTCGAGAGGTGGGGGAGGCGAGAAAAATTCCCAGGGGAGGGAACAGTACCGATTGAGTGGCGATATTGGGAGCCGGGATGTCACAGGAAGTGGCGATCTTGGGAGCCGGGATGTCACAATAAAAAATACCAAATTCTTAGAGAAGTGGGTACCAATTGAGCTAACTCTAAGAATTTGGTATTAAGCCCCAGGTGCCAGGTTCGAGAGGTGGGGGAGGCGAGAAAAATCCCCAGGGGAGGGAACAGTACCGATTGAGTGGCGATCTTGGGAGCCGGGATGTCACAGGAAGTAGCGATCTTGGGAGCCGGGATGTCACAATAAAAAAGGCGCCTTTTTATTGTGACATCCCGGCTCCCAAGATCGCCACTCAATCGGTACTATTCCCTCCCCTGGGGATTTTTCTCGCCTCTCCCACCTCTCGAACCTGGCACCTGGGGCTTAATACCAAATTTTTAGAGAAGTGAGTACCAATTGAGCTCAATTGGTACCCACTTCTCTAATAGTTTGGTATTAAGCCCCAGGTGCCAGGTTCGAGAGGTGGGGGAGGCGAGAAAAATCCCCAGGGGAGGGAACAGTACCGATTGAGTGGCAATCTTGGGAGCCGGGATGTCACATATAACCTTGCACAAGACCGATGTAAATGCTATATCTGGTCCTGGAGACCTTATTAAAGGCTCCAAAAGAGGTATAATCATGTTAACAAATGGTACAAAGTAAGCATAAATGCTATTTTTTATTCAAGCAAATCTAAAAGAAATTTGCTTAATTTCAAAGATATTCATAGTAATGGATGCCATATTAAAACTATCAATGAGAATAATAGAGAATATGTCTATATTACATCAAATATTGCAGGCCAGAAGTTTGTTTTAGAAAAACTCAATACTCATTCATTCGGCTTATATTACGTCCATATAAAGTCATTTGAAACCTACGTAATTATGAATAAGAAGTTCACAGATTCAAAGTTATTTTCACTTTGGCATGATCGTTTGGATCACCCCGAATCTACATTGATGCGTAAGATAGTTGAAAATACCCATGAACATCTATTAAAGAACCAGAAGATTCTATCATCTAATGAGAATAAATGTACTATTTATTTATAAAGAAAACTAATTATTAGACCATCAAATTTGAAGGTTGATTTGAAATCCCTATCTTTCTTACAAAGAATACAATGAGACATATATAAGCTTATCCACCCAGCAAATAAACCATTTAGATATTTTATGATGTTCATTGATACATCCACACAATGGTTACATATTTGTTTATTGTTTACATGTAATACCGCTTTTTCTAAATTGTTGACACAGATTATCAAACTTTGAGCACATTTTCTGAATTATCTAATCAAGTCTATACGTATGGACAATACTGGTAAATTTATGTCAAAAATGTTTAATGAATATTGTGCATTAATTAGAGTAGATGTTCAGCATCCAGTTCCATATATGCACACGTAAAATGGCTTGGCAGAATCATTTATCAAATATGTTCATGTAATTTCACGAACTTTATTGTTATGTAAGCAATTCCCTATTTTTGCGCAGGGACATGCTGTGCTATATGCAGCGGCTTTAATTCGTCTTAGACCCATCATATCTCATCAATATTCTTTATTATAAATTGTACTTAGTCATAAATCAAATATTTCTTATTAATGTACATTTGGTTGTGCTGTGCAAGTCCTTATTGCACCCCCCACAAAGAACTAAAATGAGCCCCTAACGTCGTTTAGCGATTTATATAGGTTATAATTCACCTTCAATAATTAGATTTCTTGAACCCAAAACAGGAGATCTTTTTACAGCACGATTTACAGATTATCATTTTGATGAGATAATTTTTCTACCATTAAAAAAAGAGAAAACTTCTCTTGAAGAAAAGCACAAGAAAAATTTTTCTCCTGAAGAGAATGGTGAATTTTCTTGGAATGTTACAAAATTGGCTCATTTAGATCCTCGTACAGTTTAAAGTGAAAATGAAGTATGAAGGATAATTCATCTTCAGATTATTGCTAATCAATTAATTGATGCGTTTACAGATGCATCTAAAGTACAAAATCTTATATACCAGCTGCCAATACACCAGCTCGAGTGATTGTTCTTGATGAACAATCTAATCGAATGACAACAAATGAATCATCAATTGCATGTTAAAAACGTAGTAGACCAATTGGTTTAAAAGATACCATTCCCCAGGAACGGAAAGCAAAAGACAAGGATTCTATAGAAAATAATGCTCGAGTAATGAAAAATATCATATTCTCCAAAATATCAACTCAAGAAAAGTTAGTAGCCTTTGCAGAGACCGGTACCCCAGAAGAGGTACAATCGCTTGAAGAGATACAAAATCTTGAAAATACAGAAATTTGCATAAATTATGTAAGAGAATTGTAGAGTCGTGATAAAATAATCATTGACAATTTGTTTGTATATGCAATAGCTACTGAGATAATAAATGATGATCATGAGTCACATAGTATCAATGAATGTCGACAAATGTATGATTGACCTAAGTGGAAAGAAGCAATTCATACAGAATTGATTTCATTAGCCAAACGTGACGTACTTGGATCAGTAGTTCAAACGCTTGAATATGTCAAACTCGTTAGATATAAACGGGTATTTGTTCGAAAACGTAATGAGAAAAATAATATCGTGAGACATAAAGCATAACTCGTAGCACATGATTTCTCATAAAGATCTGACATTGATTATGATGAATCGTATTCACCTGTGATAGATATAATTACGTTTCGATTTTTAATTAGTTTGACAATCTCCAAAAGACTTGAAATGTGCCTTATAGATGTAATAACGACATATTTATATGAGTCATTAGATGCTAATATATACATGAAAATCTCTGAAGGATTTAAAATGCCAGAAGTATATGACTCAAATTTTTGTAATTTGTATTCAATAAAGTTACAATGATTTTTATATGACTTAAAACAATTCATACAAATGTGGTTTAATCGCCTCAGTGAATACTTCATAAAAGAAAGATATATAAATGATCCTATATGTCTATGGTTATTCATAAAGAAATCGAAATATAGGTTTACAATTATAGCAGTATATATCAATGACATGAATTTAACTGGAATATCTGTCGAATATTTGAAAAGAAAATTTAAAATAAAAGATTTGAGAAAAACAAAATATTATCTTGGTTTGAAGATCGAGCACAAATCAGAGGGACTGCTAGTCCATCAATCAGTTTATGTTGAAAAAATCCTACAAAGATTCAGCATGGATAAGACTTATCCCTTAAGTATTCTTATGTTTGTTCGATTTTTGGACCCAATGAAAAATCCATTTCGACCAAAAGATGATGGTGAAAAGATATTTGATTCAGAAGTACCGTATCTTAATGTCATTGGTGTCTTATTATATTTGGTACAATGCACAAGACTAGATATTACATTTTTGATAAATTTTTTAGCAAGGTTTAGTTATATACCAACACGAAGATACTAGAACAGAATCAAACATATTTTTCGATATCTTCGAGGAACTACAGACTTAAGTTTGTTCTATTTAAGGTCAACAAATGGTTCTAGTCTTATTGGTTATGTTGATGTTGGTTATTTCTCTGATCCTCATAAATCATGTTCACAAACTGAATATATTTTCACATATAATGACATAGTAATTTCATGACGTTCTATCGAGCAAATTCTTGTTGCCACATCATCCAATCATTCTGAGATCTTTACACTTCATAAAGTAAGTAGAGAGTGTGTATAATTGAGGTCTGTTATTCATCATATCTACAACACTTGTAAATTGCTTCTAGTTAAAATTCACTAACAGTAATATATGAAGATAATATTGTTTGTATTGCACAAATTAAAGGAGGATACATCAGAGGAGATAGAACGAAGCATATATCATCAAAATTCTTTTACACTCATAAACTCTAAGAAAGTTGACAAATTAGTGTCAAATAGATACATTCTACAAATAATCTTGCAGATTTATTTACTAAGTCTTTACCAACATCAACTTTTAAGAAGATGGTATATGGTATTGATATGTGTTGACTTCACAAACTGTAAGAGTGATAGTTGTATATTTTTTAGGGGGAGAATATTCTTTGGATATATGTGCACTGCACTTTTTTTCCTTAATCAGATTTTGTCTTATTGAGTTTTACTCGTAAGGGTTTTAATGAGGCAATAGTTTGGCATGTCCAAGAATCTCGAAAATTATTATCAAATGGTGTATGCTCAAGGGAGAGTGTTATAAATATTTGATCTTAACATCACTTCCTTTTTAATAATATTGTTTACCTTATTTGTTGTTATTTTATTATAAAAATGATTTTTCAATTTACCTATAAATAGACTTATATTGTAACCTTTAGAATACACACATCAATTAAATTTCATTCACCATTTTTCTCTTGTTTCTCTCTTCCTCTATTATTGCGGTTAGTATTCTAAATCCATTGTTTCATAATTTATTTTACAACAAACATATAATATGCATGACAAACAAAATCAAAACCAAAAATAGAAAGATATATATATTTTGCAATTGATTTAATTATTAGTTCATTGATACATATGAAGTATTTTGTTAAAGTAATGGAATGATATATTGCAATTGGTTTTGTTATTGGTTCGTTAATATATATATATATATATATATATATATATACCGCAACTTTATTTCTGGAGGTTAATTAAATCAGGAGCGAGCAAGAAAATCTTCATTACTACTATAATTGATTAATTTTTTATAGTTGAGGTTGAAGTAACTAAATTCTTATAATGAATGTACTATTCACCTCTCTCATTTTTTGGTAAATTAATAATCTAAAAGTATTTTAAAAGTAATTTAACTAAAGATTATATAATTTAAAAGATCTTTTTTAATTGACAACTAAACAATCAATAATTTTCTTCCAAAAGATTTATTTTCAAAATATCTACTTCTAAAAGACCTATTTATAGAAGTTATACCAAATAAAGCACTAGTTGCTCTTATATTTAATTTTTCCCTGTGCCTATTAGAAATATTATTGTTGACCCTATCAAGTTAGGTTTAATCACATAAAACTACCCCAAGTTTTAATAATTTGCCCCTATTTCAGAGGACAAATTGTAATAGGCTGCCCTAATCAATGACCATTTATCTATATATTCAAGCTTTGGATTTTATTACACAAATATATTCTTACCAGTGGTCGTTCTTAGTAGAGTAAATGTAAAATGGTCTTTCTGCTATGAAGGAAATGAAAACAAAGTTCATTTATTATTATTATTATTTTAAAATAAATAAATAAACACACAAGAGACTGACGATCTTTCCGATTATTAGGTGTGGATCGAACTCGTACTTACGGGTCCAACTCCTCCATGGCTGGGAGAACAGCAGCATGCCAGCACCATGTGAGGATGATATAAAAACTGTAATTTTTTTTTCTTCAAATTTTCAAGTATGTACATATACATATACCTATACTTATACATACAAAGAGATCATGCTGCCATACAAATGCACTTAATTTCACCGTTCAACAGAACCATTACATATTTGGGGCTTTGCTATATCTGATATCCAACCACATATATTAGAGGGCACTGAATTGCATTTAACAATTCATATACAATCCAATGATTACCAACTATCCATAAGCCAGTAAATGCGAACAAAAAGGCACACTATATGAATGTAATGTTAATAATGAATCATGATGCCAATGTTGTTTATAACAATTCCCAAACAGGTCATGACAAATAAATCTCAATAACCTGTCTCTAAACAAGGTTTCTTCTACTGCAAAACCAACTTTAAAAGTCATGCCACTACTTCATGCATCCTACACTTGGCTTGCACTTGTTTGTATTCTTTCTTGTGGTTGGGTTATCCCAGCAATGGCACATGAAGACTCCACGTGACCCATGGTTACCATGGAAACCATCTCCCCGCTTCCAGTTGTGTCGTTCATCTCCTTTGTTAAAGCTGTTATATCTCCATTAAAGATGGAAGATTTTCCCAAATCAGGTTCCTTGCAGTTGCTTTGATTAGAATCCAACACATTTGATTGCACATTTTCAGCATCACCAACCATGTGCTCAGTCGAAGTACCTTTCTGAGTAGTTATATCTCCATCTATTGGCTCAACTTCTGATCTCCCTTCTTGATAGCTCCTAGTTGCTTCTGCAGAATCCTCTGCTTGACCGCCCTGTGCACCAGTTTCATCCCCTTTTGATCCTTCTTGCTGAGTTCCCGTAGCAAGAACTGAATTGCTACTGCCTTCAATTTGAGTATGATTTGTTTTGTCTCCAAAGATTTTTCTTTTCAACATTTTCTTCATGAATCGAGCTTTCTTTGCCTTTGGTACACTTACAGTCTCATCCGGCTTATTAGCTGACTCCATTGCCCTCTTTTTGCACGGAAGTACAGTTAACTGAGAGTTGCTGATTGGTTTACCAGATGATTCAGGTGCACTCGTTTGAATAGCTAATAGAGCAGTTCTAGCAGCTTTGATCTCAGCTTCCTTTTTTGTTCTGGCCGCTCCACCAATATATCGAATTCCTCCAATCTCAACTGTACAACAAAATCGGGTCAGTCTACCTGGTTCATTAGCTGTTGCTTCAACCTTTTGGCAATGATATATAGGAATCGCATAATTCATCTTTTGCGCATATTCCTGAACTAGATTTTTGCATAAACCTGTTTCATGCTGGAATGGACAACCAATGACAAAACTCAATCGTAAGTAAGAAATAAATGCAGTTGAAATCATAAGAAAAGAGTATGACACTGCAGAGTTAATCTGCAATGGTAGGAATTCAATAATTTTATGCTATGAACAGTTAAAACATTAGATCACATTATTAAGGAATGCAGAGCCATCCAACTTGCAGCAAAAAAACTTCACAAGAACAAGGAAATCATTTTTCTGCTCTCAGAAACGATAAATGTTGCCGTACCACAAAGCATTCTTGAGCTCAAAAATTCTGCAGATGGACATTTATGTTTCATTTCAAAATTATCTTTTCCACAGCTAATTAATCTTATCTATGGATACAAACCAGGTACAGTTTCACGGGCACAACAATAAAGTTTACGCTGATAACAGAAGAAAACCAAGGGCAACAAAATATATGTATTATATAGCAGCAAAAGCACACCTTTTAATACAACCACGAAACAGAGCAGAGTATGTTGATAGAAATTGAATAAATTATATATTTTACTATATTGGAACGTACAATGGAGAAAATAACGACCAAAATAATTTGATTTTCTCCTATAGCCCATAAATAACGACCAAATAATGAGCTTTGGAGAAAATATTGGCAGCTTGATTTAGTGGAGAATGAGAGAAGATTAAAACGGTGAGACGTTGATCACCGACAGTGGGCAGCGATAGAACCAAAATGAACCTGATTGTGAGCACACGTGGAACCTCTACAAAACTCCAATCAACATAGATCCAGCAACATTACAAAAACTAGGAAAACCTGACAGCGATGGTGGTACCGGTGCGATGTAAAACTCAACAACAAAAGGAGGACATGTGAGCAACAAAGAAGAATCCAGTGTGTATGAAATATTATGAACACAATCAGAGGGATTCAGTAAACCAGTTGCAAACCAAGAAGTCCGAGAGATGGGTTCAATAATGGGGTTTGCTATAGATGATCACAGACGACAAAAGGATCAGAAAGCTAATAGTGGCCAGAACAATTTTGACAGAGAGGTCAATCAAACAGTTTAAGAGAATTAAAAGCGTCCAACGTGCTAGAAGAGTTTTGAGTGTTGCCACTGCCATTGTCTCCCTTGGTAGATGGCAGCGCAATGGACATATTCTAAGGGTTATGTTTATGAGAAGGATTTTTGCTTTGATACCATGATAAAAATTAAAATAAACTGTATATTTCATTACATTGGAATGTACAATGGAGAGTCTATTTATGTGTTACAAAAACAGAATCAAATAAACAATAATATAATTTATTTACAGTTTAAGCTGATCGAAAAGACCCGACTACATTAATTAAGAATGGGTTGACATGATTTACGACACATAACACACTTCTTAACATGTAACGTGGATAGATATCTAACATAGGACCATAGTTTTAAAAGGCGCAAGGCGCACCGAGGCGCAAAGCGCGCCTTTTCAACGTGAAGCACAAAAAATACAAAAAATATATATATATATATTATAAAAACATAAAATTGGAGTCTTATTTATATATGTATATATAATTATAGAGATTTTTTATTTATTTTTCAAATTAGAAGGTTTAATTGAGTATTTTACCATAGCTTAGGGGTTATTTATAATTTTTCCTAGTTAATTGAATATTTTATCATAAATTAGGGAGTTATTTATTAATTTTTGGGTTCAATTAGGTATTTTATCATAAATGAGGGGTTATTTTCAATTTTTGTATATATATTTAAGTGTTAGACATGTTAGAAAAATAGGAATAGCCGACACTTTCTTCCCCACAGCCGACACTTTCTTCCCCACCCCACACCTTCCTCTTCCTCACCCTTTCTCTTCACTATAATTTTCTTTCCCCCCTCTCTCCTCTCGTCTTTACTTTCCTCACTCTCTCCTTATCTTTACCTCCGTCACTCTCTTCATTTTTGCCCTTCTTTGCCCTCAATCCTCACCATATTCTTCATTACAGCCATGAAACCATCGTCGAAACTCCAGTTTTGGCTGCCGGAGCATTGGTTACTTGAGGTCAAAATATTGAAGAAAAGATGAGAGAAGAGAGAAAAAAGTAAGCACTTGAGGTCATTTGGTGTTGAAGAAACTGAAAGTGATGAGAGGAGAAGAAAGACTGTTCACCGACGACGGGGTAAACCAGATCGATGCCGGACGGTTGCTGGAAGGTGGCTGGAAGGTGGCTGGAAGGCGGAAGCGTCGGGGTAGAGCTAGAGAGAGAGAGAGAGGCAGATCGGGTGTGGGGATGCAAAAATGACAAATGGGAGAAAAAAAAATAGAAGTCAGATATTTGTATCTGGCTGTCTTGCCCGTGCCTGGGGATTCTGCGCAGGCGACCTCAAATCCTGGCCTGCATTCACTCGTCAGAACAGTACCCCACCGCGCCCGAAGCCTAGGCGCGCCTTTTAAAACTATGCATAGGACACATACTAGACACTCTCTGCCATATAATATGCGCAATGAACAAAAATTCCAAATAAGAAATGGGAGGAGAAGAATGGGGAAATGATACAAACTTAAGACTTATACTATGTTGATTACCGCTAGATTCAAAAACTTAAACTAAAATAACTTAGCCAACTATAGTACTTAAGACAACTTTTGAAAAAATTTATGATCTATTAACATACATAATTTAGACAATAACAATAAATAAATAGCTGAGTATCATACCTGCTTCGTTTTTCAATTTTTTTAGTTTTGGATCATAAAGATTAGTATAAGCTATTTAATATAGACATTTTCATGAAAAGCAATTACCAGTTCAATAGTAGGCATCTTACAACATGCAAATATTACCACGAAGCATTGCATTTTTTTCCCAAACAAAATTAACCATCAAAGATAAAGTATGCTAAAGTAGTACAAGTGTTCAAACGCAGAATCAGAACGTAAACCCCAAAAAAAAAAAAAAAAAAGCCAAAAAGGCAATTCAACATTCAAGGTCAATTCAATAGTACAAATAAACAACAAAGCAACTAATCCAGATACAATAAAAGATAACAGCAAACTTACAATAGGCTGAGAGATGTGTTCTTTAACTTCACCACATTTTGCCAACTCCATAAGAGCAACTTCAGCAGCCGACTGCTCCGCTGCCTTACGATTAAAAAATCCAGGTAAAGACTTATATGTAATGTCATTGACAGTCACTTGTGATCTAAAGGAAGGCTCATGAGAGGGGCCTTCTTTTGTAGTCTCATACACAGGTGTAGGAAGCCCCACTTTTTGGGTGTATTCCTGTAATCGGCTCTTGAACACATAGCAATTCGAAACACCTACAATGCCACCACCACACACACGCCAACACATCAATCGCTATAAGACTATCTATCACCTAATAACTGGATTTTGCATCAATCATGTAGTTTAACACTAGTGAAAAAGCTGTACAATATAAAGGGTATTTAACAGAAAAAAAAAAAAAAAAAAGAAGCCGATTTCAATGACATAATCAAACCCAGATATGAAAAAACAATCTCTATTGGGCAAAATAATCTATATCAAATTCAATTTTAAACAAACATATAAACTAAAATGGAAAAAGGAAGCTAGAGATAAACTAGAAAGGGTACCTGGGGCGCCATCGTTGGTGGGCATATTGATTGGTGTGTGAAGAAACTGGACGAGTGAGAAGAATATGAGAGGACTGAGTTTAATAAGTGGAGTTTCACTCGAATCTGCCTCTGTCAAGTCTCGTGTGTAACCTGTGAGTTAATAATTTATTTCGTACAGGGAAGCTCGATCAGAACCGTCCGATGGGGACTGCTTTGATCGATGGATGATATTTTTGAGGTTAATCCATCTGTGAATTTGTGGAGAATATTTTTGGTAATTCAATATAAAGTTTATGCAAGCCCTAGTCCAATCCAATTGAAGTTTTGGGCCCCATATTTAATTAACTTAGAGAAAACCTTGAGGCCCTGTTTGTCCGTGACAGATGAGAGAATTTTATCCCACCAATTCAATGGCTTTAAATCAACCCAAATTAATGGGATAAAATAGAGAAGAGTTGTTGGTCAAAATAAATATGGATTTGAACCAAAAATAATAGTTCAAACTTAGCCCTAATCCAATCAATATAATTATAATGGGTCTGTAGTTTAGTATAATATCAAAATCCTTCAATATTTTTTAAAATCATTAATATTTCTTATCGATTTATGAAATAGATCAAATATCATCTATAATTTATAAAAACATTCAAAATGTCTCTTATCATTAAAGTTAACTTTAAAAATTAAAATTTGATTGTTAATACGAAATAATAAAATTAATAAATATGATAAAATAGATAGGATCCTAAAACCCGACTCTTACCCGTAATAATGCGGTTTGGATATAAATCCGAACAATTTTTTTAAAGACTCTTAAAAGAATTGAATTTGAAACGACCCGTATAATTATAATTAGAGCAAATTGCAATTTGGCTACCCAATTAAAACATATTTACAGATGGAATAATTGTTTCACTTTTATTACAATTGACCCACCTACCGTTAATGGATCTCCGTTAGTTTTAACTGGCTTAGGGGTAAAAGTGTCATTTGATGTTATATTTTATTTTTTAAAAATTAAATTTAAAAAAATTTAAAATAAATCAGGTTCTCTCTCTCTTTCATCCCTTTGGCTTCTCTCTTTCTTTGCTTTCGCCGTCGCCGTCCCTGTCTCTCCTTTTTTCTTCTTCTTCTCAGTTCATTGCCTCTCTCCGCCGCTCTCATCTCCTCGCCCCTCCTCCGTCCGTCATGCTCATCTGCTCTCCTCTCCCCTCTCTGCTGCCGCCCGTCGCCGTTCTCTTCTCCTTCATCATCTGGGTTCATTGTCGAACCCAGATGAACCTCTATCTGGGTTCATCGATTCGAACCCAGATGAAGGTTCATCTGGGTTCTCAGGAACCCAGAATCTGGGTTCGGTCACGAACCCAGATTCTGGGTTCATCATGACTAACCCAATCTGGGTTCATCATTCTGGGTTCGTCGATTTCTGGGTTCGTCATAACGAACCCAGAAATCTGGGTTTGTCAGCACATTGATTATGTTGGTTTTTTCCAGTTCGTTGACAATTTTGTGGGAGATTTGGGTTTAATGGTTTTGTGGGAGATTGAATGATGGTTGATGATATTTGAGATTATTTTTTGGGTTTCCAGGAGTGGATTGATGATGTTGAGTGGTTGGTTGATGATGTCTGCTGGAAATTGATGATGACACCATTTTTTAGGTTTCCAGTTGTCTGCTGGAAACCCAAATTCTGGAAACGTTTCCAGACTTGGTTTCCAGATTGGTTTCCAGTCGGGAAACTTGAATGAATGTTTAATTTTTGTTTATTTTATTATTTTTTAATATACATCTTTAAAATTTTGTTCTAATTAATTTTTATTTAATTAATTAATTTAAGGATATTTTGGTATTTTCGTTATTTTTTACTGTTTGATGTTAGATTTAACTTAAAATTATTAACGGTAGGGGGGTCAATTGTAATAAAAATAAAACGGTTATTCCGTTTGTAAATATGTTTCAATTGGGTAGCCAAATTATAATTTGCTATTATAATTATGGATAGAATATACTTCTAATGGCGGGTCTGTATCAGACCCATAAAAGACCCGTTGTTTATATACCCTTACCCGGTTCGTTTTTTCAAACAACCCAGCTTCTAAACTTTTTCAACTCCCCCGACTCTCTCTCTCTCCAATTTCCTTAGCCGTTCCTCAGCTCGACTACGCCTCTCTCTCCATCGCTGTCGTCTTATCGCCGACCACCAAAACACCTCCGTCTCTCGCTCTCCATCGTCGATCAACGAAACCGAGGTTCGTTTTCAAAAAACCGGAGGTCTTTTAAGTTTTTCTAGGACTTTCGCATCTGGGTTTTGCTTCGATTCATCTATGCCTCCCAAGTCCTTCATAGCTTGTTCTTTCGCATCTGGGTTTTGTGCCTTTTGTATCTTCTATGATATATTATCTGGTTATTTGTGTGTTATTGATGTTATTGATGTTTGGATGTTTAGGACTCCATTGAAGATCAAGTTCAAAGCTTTCGATTTGCTTCGTATGGAGACGAAGTAGACGTAGAAGACGAAGAAGAAGGAGAAGAATAGGAAAAGCAGTCTCATTTTTCTCTCTCATCGATTTCGCGTAAGTCTGTCTGTTTCTCTCTCTAGAATTGGTGTTTTCTACTGATTTTCGAGATGTTATTTATTTCTGCACTCTGTTTTGAAGAGCTGTTTTATGTGTGTATAATGTGTGAATGTTATAAGAAATTACTCAAAAATCAGATTGATTTGAGATGTGTACAAGTGGTTTACACCCATAAGTGAAGGACGAGGAACATGGATAAGTATTTTCTAGGAAATTGAACATGGATAAGTATTCCAACAAATGGATCTTGATCTGTGAATGCATTCACTTTTATTGAACAGAAAATCTAACTACAATCCTGATTGGATTAATTGGAGTAGTGTGTTTGATACATGCTTATTTACTAATACAATAAACCACTCATTTGTTTGAATAAGATGTATGTACATTTATTTTTTTTTAATATTATTACATAAGAGTAGTTCAAAATGACGAGTGACATAATGGGGCTGTTATTTTAACACTAAATTGTGTTTTAAGTCATGTAACAACATTTAATTTAATAAATGGGGAGACAGATTTGGAGTCATTAAATGTTGTTCTCATGTTTTTGCTTTCTTGTCATTTAATTTTATATACAAGTATGAGGAGTTTATATTAAAATGAATGATTAAATCAATCCATCCAGGTAGTTAACACATTGATATTTGCTCATGTTGGTAAGTCATTCTATTTGATGTGGAAGAACTTTTTAATATTGAGTTCAAATACCCTTTCATTTTTGTGGTGTTTTTAGTGTTCCGTGATTGTGGCTAAATGTTGTTTTTGATTGTCTATCAATTCTAAAGATAAGATATGGTGGCATCATTTGAAGTGAACTGCATGCTTTTATGTGAATCCAGACTAAAAATAACTTGATGGGACTGTTTAGGGATTTCATTGACCTCATCAATATGCATTTACATTAAAATATTGCGGCAGGTTGCATATATTAGTAGCCAATTTCATTTCCTATCCATCTGGATCCCTTTATTTGTTATGTATTTTTATTATTAATTGAATTGTTTAAATATATTAGATAGCCAAATAATATGACTAGTTGTGGAGAAAGTCAGATGAATACTTCAACTGGGGATAATGATATTGAGAATGTTGAGTCTAGTGTTCTGCGAGTAGCCAAACGGAAGTGAGAAACATCATTCGTTTGGACACACATGTCTAAAGTTGAAGTTGATGGTGTTAGGATGGTTAAAAAAAATTGGGATGAAATTTTGGTTCTATTGAATTTTTTAGTCTATTAAGAATTTTGGAGAAAATTTAGAAATTAAAAAAAAAAAATCCGGGTTGACTTGGTCAAACTCAAATCGAATCTGGTTAATCCGGATTTGACCCGGTAATATCCGGGCCTGGTTCAGACCTGTAAAATGTGCTAGTCGGGTTTGGACAAGACCCTCAAATTTATTTGAGAGTATGGGTAGGGTTTGGACTCTCAAATAAAAAAGAGGGTCCAATGCGGGTCTGGGCCTAGTGCTGGTCTAGACCTGCATTTTGCCAGCCTTAAATTTAAATGGATAGGGTGATCTAGACAGTAATAATGATGAGGGTAAAATGAAATTATGCGAGAGAGCGTAACTGATGGAAAAAGTTGGGTTATCTCTATTGTAATTTCCCCTTACAGTAAATGAAAAAAAAAAAAAAAAAAATTAGAAATAAAACGAAAACTTCCAATAATCGGCGCAACTGGAGAAGCAACTCAAATTCAAACTCAATCGAGTATCGATTCTTGTAGTTTTTGCGAGGTACCCAGTTTCAGGTTTCATGATTCTTGATTGCACTTTTACTCTTTTCGTGTGTCAAATTTCATATAAGATTACCGTATAGTGTGTTTGTTCTTTTTGGTTTTAAGGTTGTCAAATTCACATGATAGTATTTGTTGATTGTTTAATGTTTGTTATTAATTAGTTGGTGATTTGTGTGGAGTATACAGTTTATGAAAATGGTATATTGCATATACAGTTTATTTGATGCATTGGAGAAAAGCATCTTCTTTGTATTTTGTAGGGAGCAGATGCTAAATGTTGTGTGAGTGTTTTTAGTTGTTTGTAGTGATAGTGTTTATAGGTGAATTTGACTAGGTATTGTACAAAGTTTACAACTTTGTTTGCGACTGTGCGAAAATGCTTGAAAAGGTAGTTGTTTCCTTGCAGTTTTGCTTGTTAGCATCTATCATGGAAATGATTTTTTTTTTTATTTTTTTTCTGCATTACAATTACAATTACAACTATCGGGACCTCTTGAGGTGGGACTCTAAGATATGGCCTGAAACTTTGCTTCCAGTCAGCAGGAGAGGACTATCCACACAAAGTGAAAAAATTATCCATACATTGATGGGACTTAGACGTTGCTGCTGCTCAAACCTATCACTTGGCTTACGAGAAGCATCTTCTAGTGGAGTTATATGTTTTTTCATTATGAGTTAACTTATAGTATTTGCACAAGTACATATTGTTTGCTAGTTAGGATTGTATTTGCGACTTTACGAGTTTTAGTATTGGTTGGTCTGTTTTGTATACAAGTTTGGCAGTTCTGATAAGGTCAAACATGGTTTAAATATCAAGTTAGTGAAAGCAAGGTTAATATGGATTTTGTCTGTGAGTTTGTATGATTTGACGTCTTATGATAAATTGTGTTGTGACTTTGTTTAGATTCTCAGATTAGATAAAGGAATCGGAGAAAAGAAGGGAAAGATTAAGAGCGATGCGTATGGAAGATGCACAGGCTGAAGTCAGTAGTAATGCTGAGAGTTTATCAGGGCCTGGTTCCCTTTCTAATCCACTGCTTGGGAACTCTGCAACTCAACCTGTACAGGAATCATATGCGACTACTAGGTTTGATTTTTAGACAGACCCTATGTCAGCATTCTCTGCTAACAAGAAGAGGGGACAGCATGATAATCAGATTACACAAGATTATTTTGCACATCTGAAAGATTCTACTTCTGCCATGGCAAAGCCTTCATTAGCTCTTCCAGGTAGCCTATTTTCTGTGGATTTGTTATTTACAAAATTATTGTATAGATGTACTGACCTTTGTTGTGTGTTGGGGATCAAATTGATGATTAAAGATATTTTCTTCCTTTCTTCTTATTGGAATTTATCATTCTAAAATTGACAAGGTTGTAATCACTTGGTTGAGCCATTGTCAGGCCTGGACTAAAAAGTGTTGCAACTTCACAATATCATGTTGCATATGCGCTCATTTCCTTTCTTTTGCACTTTCTTGTTTCAAGTGCAGCTTATTTTAAATTTGTGCTTGAGTCTTAAGTAGAAATTGAAATGTGTTCTGCTTAGTCTAATTTGATTTATATATCGATTGTGTCTTGAGCGGTTCATAGTCATAATCTAAATTTAATGGGTGATCTTTTTTATTTTTTTTGTTGGTTAAATATTTATTTGATTTATCAGGACCAAGAAACCCCGAGATAACTCCCTCTCCCTCTCATCAGTTGCAAAACAGTTCTTCATTTGATCAGAGAATGTATCAAGCACGAGGTCCATACAACAGTACTGCTGCTTATGGAAGCCCAAAAGGCTCAGTGAGTCCTTTACCCCCACATCAAGGAACTCCTGAAGCTTGGACTGGATCCAGAGCCATGACTAACTATTATAGCTCTGTACCCCATAGCCATCAGAGCCCAAGAGGAATGGCCGGTTCTTTTCCTATGATGCATCAAGGAACTCCTGAAGCCTGGAACGGATCTGGAGGTACAGTTAACTCTTATTCTCCATCAAATGCGTCAGGAGGTGGGCATTTATACAGCCCTGGCTTTGGACCCGTGAGGAGCCCTAATTTTAATTATGGCCAGGGCAGGCCTCATTGGCGTGGCAACAGTCTAAGACCAGGTTTAGGACGTGGAACCAGTCCTGGTCCAGGTTCAGGACGGCGTAGGGACCACTGGTATGTTGTGAATAGTGGTGGAAGAGGTCGAGGTATTCATTATCACGGCTCTGAACCTGAGCGTTTCTACCACAAATCCATGGATGAAAATCCATGGGAGGAGTTGCAACCTATTATATGGAAGAACAGAAGTTTGAAAAGCCCCAGTTCTTCAAATTCTTGGCTTCCAAAATCCATTTGCATGAAAAAACCAAGAGTTTCAGAAGCTTCCAAGCAATCCAGTTCTCAGCCAAGCCTTGCAGAATATCTTGCTACATCATTCAATGAAGCTGTCAACGATGCTCCAAGTTCATGACAATGCCCTAGTTTTACGGAATTTCTAGCTTTACTTCCTCATAAAACACTGGATGGTTGAGAGGACTTTTTTCGTGTTAGCTTTTTAATTCCGCCTAGATTACTATATGCCTGAAGGAGCAAAGAAGTTTTGTAAACTACCTTCAGAAAGAAAGATATATGCGATGGCATGTCTTGTATAAATTTAATCAGAACATAAACCCTTTTATTAGCTAGTACTTTTAGCTTGTCGACTTCGTTTTTGTGATTAGCAGTAGTTTTTTGCAAGGACATAGCAAATCTTTTGGTTTTAAGGAACTGAGTGAAGAGCGACGCACATGAGAATTTTGCCCATTTTCAATAACTCTGTTAGGTGTACCTTCTCAAATCCCAAAAGCTTGATGTTTCTACTTACTAGTATAATTTGTTATGGACCTTGTGGCGAACAACAGCTATACATGATCATCATGAGGGTGAAAAGTTTAAGAATTCTCTGATACAATTTTCATGGCCCTTGTAAATGAAAATCTATTGTCAATTTGGAATATCAGTACAATAAAGGGAATAACATTTATATAATTTTAAGGGTCCATGGTCCCTACACGGTCAATCCATAGAGATCTCAAAGTGTGCAGGTCAACTCGTCATCTAAAACACTTCAAGAAAAACAAAATTTGAGAGCTTCACGTTTCACTTCCCATAAAGAACTAACCAACTATGATTCCGTGTTGCAGAAACTCCTGTCTCGACTAATTCATAGGGTTTCCACCTGAAAGAAAATTTGCTTATACTGCCTTTAATGCCACCACCTGGTGCACAACCCATTTCCAAGAGCTGGTTTTTGCTCACAGCAGATCTCGTCCATGAACGTGTGGATAAGCTGCCCCGCTAAGCTTGGCGGGTCGTCAATGAAAGCATCAACGAAAACGCTGACCACCCTTCTTTCATGCATTGTTGCCTTCAGACTGAACCAAGTCAGAAACTTCACCCTGAAATATTCTTCTATGTGCCCTTCGCGCTCTAACCATTTAACTACTCTGACAGAATACTCGTAATTACTCTCTTCCCGTCTCTTTTCACAAACCAATCCTGGTATATCGCGCATTCCATCAGATTTACCAGGTGTGGGAGGAGAAATTGATTTTGGACTTAATTCTTTGTCTTTGTTCTTGTTGATGTCTGCCAGGGATAGTGGAAGCTTTGGAGGGTGCCCACCGAAGATTGATTTCATATTGCTAGAGTTCATTGATTCCACCTTAGAGTGAATCTGAGCTGCTAAAGTGTTTTCTTTCTTTCTGTCTAGATTGAACGCTGCAACAAAGCTTCCACTTGATGCAGCTGTGATCCATTTAGCTTCCCAAACACCTACGACTTCTGTGCTTTTGAACAAAGAAACCTTGCAGATGTACTCTGTTGAAGGATCAAGGTCAGTTATCAAGAATCTCTTCTGCGGCCTTAATACAATATACGTAGGTTTGTCTGGATAATCCGTTACAGCAGACTTACGATGCCACAGCCTGCAGCCTGATATGTCTTTTAGTAGATTATCATCGTATTCTAGTATGATAGTGACCGAGGTTGGGGAGGATTCTTCGAATTGGATCTGGCAAGCTTCCAAAACAAAACAAAACAAAACAAAAATAATGAGCAGCATTAGGAGAAAGGGAAACAAAAATTGTAATGATATCATCTCAGATTGTTTTGAAGACTCCGATTTACAAAACTAACACCTTATTATCCCAATGCCACATTTAAAGACTCCATAGATTAAGCATCAAAATGCTAAAAAGATTCAGAAACTTACATGCTGGCTCTTTCTTTTCCACATGATCAACAAGAAGCATGGAATCAAATGCTTCCACTGCAGAAGCACACAACTTCTGGACCTCAGCACCACAAGAGAGTCTGTTGACAATACCTCGTGCCATCTTTGTGCATAAAAGATTCGGAGGCCCTACTTCATTCGTTAATATATATAAGGCAGTCTCCACCTTTTTATGTACTTCTTTGTATTGTTCAGTTTGTAAAAGAATCTTGTGAGCCAGAGAGATTCGTAGACACAGTACATCCACTCTTCTGGTCTCTTTGGCAACCAACAACTGCTTTCTCCAGGTTCTGTAAAACAACAACCATATAGTTAGCCAATTATTACCCTGTTCTACTTTATGTTGACAGCTAGACTTATTTATTCCTACAAACAAGAAATGCTTGACAGCACCAATTTGGACTGTTTCCAAGTCAGTCCTAGTAGTGTTAGTTTGAAATTAAGCTGATTGCCACATAGGGAATTTCATGATTATGGCATTCATTCCTTAAATTTGGCTACAACAAAGAGAATTTCATGATTTGCACATAAACAGACGAGTACATAAGGTAATTGCAATCTATTTTAGCTCATAAATTGGACCCAAATCCTTGACTCTAAGTTAACTACCATAAAGTTGCTAAACACCTGGCCATCAAGGCCTGCATCGGTATGACATTTGTTAGTAAGCTAACTCTCATGCACACATATTTGACACCCTTGTGATAAAATGTTGAGGCAGTTCAAAAGAATCCTGAATTACAAGATTCACGTTTACACTTTTACGTATGATGTTTATCACTACCCTAATATTCCCATTTGTTGTGCTGCTAAGGTAATCTAAGAAGAGTCTCAGACAAAACACCTCAAACTACCACTGGAACAACAAATAGAGTTGTAGCAGCAATGGTCCTACTGTGCAGGGGTGTGCACATGCCAAATACAATTTGGGCAGCTTAGTTTTGGCTTGAATTACCATACTGTGTGCTATTGATTACTACAGACTCTCTAGACGACTGATGTATGAAAAGTAGACACACTTCATATGAATTGAAGACAAGCTTGTTACCTCATTAGACCATTGATTTTCCCACAAGAAACACAGTAGAAACTGCCGTCCAACTTTGTAGAACAATCAATCTTCGCAATGCCAGCTTTCTCATGCCTCAAAGCACATTCCAAATGGCAAGACATACCACATGCATCATTCTCGTTAGAAAAATCAGAACAACAGGTTAGCCACAGACTAGGATCCTTATTATCATCATACTGATGACATATACAGCAAGAACATCTCTTGCAAAAAACATTATCCAAACTTAAAGAAGCCTTGCAGGCGACATTCTGACAGACTCGAATTTTAACTTGTTTTTCCTTGTTATTTTCCAAGGAAACCTCATTTATGTCATTCGATAATTGAGGCAAGGGTTCTTCCCGACGTTTCCTCTTAAAGCCACTTTGAGTTTTGGTTGAAGAAAAGGCAAAAGATTTACCGGGATTATTTCTCTTGGAATTCTGGGAAACTAACTTTAGAAGGTGCTCTATCATCCGAAATTTAGTATAACCACTGTACTTTCTCTGCTTGCCCATCTCTGCACAGATGATTTCAAGAAGCTCCCTGCGGCTAAATGAGCTAAGGATCTCTGGGGCATTTTTGGACCATTGGGCAATTTCATGAACCAGTTCTCTCTTCTCTATCAAACTAAGTTGGCTACATTTTGCAGGGTCAAGTACAAATCCTGAAAACAACAACCAAAATACCAACCCCTGAACTTGAACTTCTGATCTCTCTCGATAAAATTATTAGAAAAAGCTTGCACAAACAAACTGTAAAAGGATCAAGTTGTTGAAGTTTAACATACTTCGTAACTCTTAACATTCAATTAAGTAGCAGATAGCAACCAACTGAAAAAACACAAAACGACATCCAGCACTCCAATAATTGTATTAAAACGAATAAGCCAGCATGTGATATTCTACAAATCCACACAGTGATGTTAACACATACACTTATTAACAATTCAAATATTTCTTTCTATTTACATGCACATTCAAATCCAAGTCTTCCAACTTGGAGTGTATCCAAGCACAAGAATTTACAAGAGTATTGCTGCACTGAAATTTAGCAGCCAAGACCTTATTTAAATGCATTCTTTATGTTTACAGAGATGTTCATGGCCTAGTCCCAACATTGAAAAATCAGGACCACATGATTCTGTTCATCCAATTTACTCCTACTCAAATTCACAAATAATCCAAAACTTGTCTTTTATCACTTCTTCCATTCATGTCTTAAAACTATTTACTACCATCATCTTAAAAGCTTTTCTAAGTATCTAATACCAACAGACTTGTGTCCAAACCATGACAGCAGCGTGTTTAAGATCTCTTTAAACATGACACACATTATTTCACTGAATTTCCACTCATGAGTAAATTACCAATAATTAAATAAAGTACACTTAAAATCAAAACATGTCACTGACTAGCACATTGTGGCTTGAATCAATCTCACCCTTAACAACCATAATTTTTTTTTCTCTCAAAATAGTAAGCACTGGAAAACTTTTCAAGCATGGTCATATAAATATGCATGTTTATAGGATTAACACACTACTCATAAAAAAATTGATTTAATGAATTTAAGCATGGAAAAAAAAAAAAGAAAGAACCATTAAGTTTTATAACCTATAAAAACATATCACGGTCATTAAATAAAGCTAATAAGTAGAACATGTTTGAAAAAGCAGACAAAGGAACATACATTGCCATTTTAGACAACACAAGCAATAATGACCAAAACAAAACACCACCACAAGAGCAAAACAGGGAGACTGAGACAGCCGAGAAAAAGAGAGCAAACCCAGATGTGAAAAGGCTTAAAATGACAGACATTGTCGATAAAAACACTCAAAAGTAGAAAAAACCGCTCCGTTAATGGTAAAAAAGCTAGTAAAGCGATAACCCAGATCAAAAGAAAGGCAAGGAGAGAGAGAGAGAGAGAAGAAAAACCAAAAGAAAAAAAATGGGAGGATATAAACGTTACAACGAAACCTGAGAACATTGAGTCCATTCCTGGAGTCCCCTCCTCTGCTTCGCTCATGACACTCCAAGAACGCAGCAGAGACAACGAATTCAACTTGTTTTAGAGAGCACAATGTGATGAGTTCATGAAGCAGAAGAAATGAGAGAGAGAGGAAAAAAATCACACACAATGGAGAGTAGAGAAGAAGTAAAGAGAGAAAATGTTATAATAAATAAATATAGTGGCTTCAATTATAAATGAGAGATTTGGTATGGCATGTGAAGTCCTACGCGCATGCTGCAGCAATTGTGTGACAACCATATATTTCGGCTGTTATTTTTTCCTCTTCATTTTAAATTATATAACAACTACGGAAATTCCTAAGCAAGTTGAGTTTATCCAACCATAAATTTCGACTTTATTTTTAACAAAATATCTACTCCATTTTAAATTATATTATTAATATAAATATTATTATTGATAGGTACGTTTACCCCCAATTGATAAAATAGCCAATTTCCGATATAAAATTTATCATAAATTTTATTTTATTTTTATATGTAACTTATTTCATAAAAGTGTAATTGGCATTCTAAAAGAAGGATATGCAATTGGTTTAGATATCATATATTGACTAAAGAGTGCATTTTCTTTTTTTTTACAGAATAATGAGTGTATTAAAAAAATATTTAGTATTCCTCTATTTTATAAGAATTATAAAAAAAAAATTAAAAATAGAAATTGTATTTGGCTCAAAAGGAAATTTTAATTTTTTTTTAATTCACCTATGAAATATTTCAAATTAAAGATTTACATTGTAAGTAAAATGTTTCAACTACATGAAATATGATGTTTTCAAATAAAAATATTTCACGGAAATAAAATATCTCAAGTAAAGTGTTATGTTGACTTAAAATGAGTTATGAGTATATTCTTTTTTCTAAAAAAAAATATTGTATTTATTTTTTAAAATTGTTTGTGTCTTTTGTGATATGAAAAGCCATGAGTGAGTGAGATAAAAAGAATTTTGGTTAGGACAAAACACTTATTCCTGGTGAGCTATACTGTGTGCAACCGCATCCTCTCTTGCTCTTTAATCATGGCCGTACCTTTTCCCTGATGAATCCTGTGATTGATTTTTCAGGGCCCACTTTTTAGAATCTAACCTGTTTTGCCATTAAAATCCAACATTTTCATCCGACTATGCAAATGCTTTCTCCTGTGTTAGAAGCACTGAATTTTTATCGGTATTGGATTTTTATTTTTCCTTTGAAACCTTTTTAAATTTCTCTCAATTTTATATTAGAGCTGAATTCTATAATAGAATATTTAAAATCTCTCATAGAATTATGACTAAAGTAATCAAATTTATTTGTTTACTATTATAAAGGGCAAGTGCTATATTTGCAAGACGTATGTCTAGTCACCCATAATTTTTTTTTTTTTTAATTTTATGCAAAAATATATATATCACTAAGTCATCTCAAATTTTATCATTAATAAATTATTAATTTCCTTACTAATTTGTTTGATTATTTAGTTATTAATTATTTATTTATTTTTCAAGGAATGGTTACAAATTGCCTAGATTTGATGAATCGAGCATTATCTACTAAACATAATTTTTTTTTTCAGAATATACTAAACATAAATTTAATTCGTTCAAAGGATGTCCCTTTTTGTATGGAGAAACTTTGTGTTGGATAATGCCCGGGTTCCTTAACAGTTCTTGCTCTTTTTAAAGGAAACTTTCGGTCTTCTTTGCTAAATAAAAAGAAGAAACAAAAGATGAATGGACAACTAAAACTGATTTGACTTTCATACAAGCCATGACCTTGCCAATAAAGATTCGAAAATAAACAATTGCATTCTTTGGACTTATTATTTATTTTGGTAAAAAATGGCCAAATGGGAGATTAAATTCGTATATTTGAACAAACCTTTAACCTTTTAGGATTAAAAAAAGTGTTCAACCATTTCTATTAAAAGGTATACGAAAAAAAAATTTTGTTATCGGGACTCGAATAAAAAACTTAATATTTACAAGTGAATATAAAAAGTTATTTATAATTTTCTTTATAAATTAAAATTTTGTTTATAATTTTTGTACGTTTGGCACTTTAATTCCTCTTAAATTTTTTTATATTTTTAATGGAATAATCGCCCCAAATAATAATGTATAGCTCTACCCTGTCCCCAACGAAAACAGTGGTGTGAATTTGAAAGGGTAGGTTAGTAGATATCTCATGACCTATGAGCAAGGAAACTCAATTACGAAAACGGTCCTCCTGCAGGCTGCAGTTGAGCCAAAAAAACTTGTAGACAATGCACCAGCGTTCAGTTCAGTCCAGTGGATATTTGGGCTATGACTTACGAGGAGGCGTCCGACACTCCCACTACTGACTGTAGGAGAAAGCTGCCACCCACTGCCGACCCCTTGTACTTTTTCAATTCTTTGTGAGAGTGTGATTCAATTATCGTTTTAGAGTAAGACATTACAATTTGTGCAGAAAATAAGGAAAAAAATGGTGTAAAAAATATATTATAATTTATATGAATAGTAATATTTTTATTCATGAAATCAATATTTGCATCATACAAGTGGTATTTGATTGTAATAGACCTCCAAGAGATGATTTATTTGCTGTTAACTAAAAAAAAAAAAAAGACTCAAAAGACTTTCTCAAAACAAGACAAGCATTAGTAATGCAATGAAACAAGTATTCGAAGGTATATAATCAAGGGAGAATCTCAATTTTCTCTTCATTATTTGATGTAATCGTTAATTATCTCTTGATAATTTATAGAAATTTTATTTTATTTCTTCTACAATTTCGACGTGCACAATAATTTTTTTAAAAAAATTGTTTTAAATATTTTCTTAAATTATAAAGAATTTTTTAGATATTTTCTTAAATTAAAAGATATTTTATTTATTTAATTAAATGATAAAAGTTTTTAATAATTTTTTAAATTAGGGATAGATTTTAGTTATTACACCGACCTATGAAGGAAAATATGATTATCCCTTGATTAATTAAACATTACGGCTTGTATTCTAATTCTCCGATTTCTTGCTTTGGAATTCAAAGAATGGTAACAATTTTGAGTTGGGATTATAAGAAATAAATATTTTCAAATAATTTATAAATTAAAATGAAAAAACTAAAAAGTACTGGCGTGGTGGGAATTTTTCCACTTTTTGTTAAAATAATAATAATAATAGATTTATTTTCCCAAGACATTAAAAAAAATGAAGAAGAAAAAGTACATCAAAATCCACCCAGGATTTATGATTTTGAAAAAAGAGCCCGGAATGTTCACAATTGTTTTATTTATTTTTGGGTTGGTCTGTGCAGAATCACCAACGTTTTGGGCCTCACGTGAGCCTCATACATCATATTTTAAAGGGCAAAATACACAAACATCCCCAATGTTTGCTATAATTACACAAAAGTGGTGCTTTTTACACTTGTACGCTTCAGTTTTCATAAATTCAATCAAAACACCAAAATCGTTAGTTGATTAAACTTTAAAATAACCAATAAGAGATAATTTGATCTTTAGTCTATTATATTAAATAAATTTAAAAACTAACTCAATCAAAATATGCCACATAATCTTTAATAAAATGTAAATTTATCTTCTGTTAACGTCGAAAAATGGTTTCCTTAGTCAACGAGGTTGTTTTCGAGCCCAAGCTGCAGTTTCGGACGGTCAATGAAATGCATGCAAAGCAGTAAGAATAAGGAGGAGAGGTTAGAGGCGAGGAGAAGAGACACGGAAGATTTTTAGAGTGATTCGGTCCAAAAAGATGTCTACGTCTACTGTTCACTTTCTCACTATTTTGGCAGAATGACGATACTCAGAAAATTAGCATCCTTTTACAGTGAAGTTCGTCCCCTATTTATAAAGAAAGAGGACATGCTACAGTGAAACAGCATAAGACAAAGGTAAACAGTTAGCTACAGTATAATGATAGACAGCATTTAATGCGTCGTGATTTTAATTAATGCAGCTGACAATGCATTAAATGAGGTCGAAAGTGCATTAAACGCGGTCGAATCCGTCGCATCTGAGGTCTGTCCAAGGGAGATTTTTGATGATTGAGTCGTATACGTCATGATGGGCTATCGAGATCATGATCACAGCTTCTGGTGGATATAGCGTGCATGGCACGTCTTGGAACTGTACTCTGCATGGTGCCTTTGACCTCTGCTGACTGGGACTCTTAGGAGCGAGACGGGGATGGATCTTCCAGCAGATGAAATATCAGGCCAGCTAAGAGAGTAAGTAAATCTTTGATAAGTATAGCTATCTGGAGAGTCGAGGAGGCGGATTTCAAGTCAACACATCCATAACTGGTCACAACAGTGAGGCGGGCAATATTACGAATGAAGGAGTCGGTATGCGGTCACGCTCAGAGATTGGCGATTAGTTTAGCCGGATCATCTTGAACGAGGGGGACTTATTGAACATTTCTGATGGATGGTTTCACTTGGCGGATATCTTGAACGGACATAATCGACGAATAGACAGGTGGTTAGTCGTTGCGGATAATCTGGCGAACAGGCTCAGTGGATACGGTTAGCGGTCAGTCTGAGCGATGGGAGCCAACGGTCAGCGATCAGGACCAGCGGTCAGACTGAACAAACAAAACTGACGGATAGACTGACGGATAAAGTTGACGGTCAGAATGACGGATGGAGTTAGCGGTCATAAATAACACTAAGAATTGGCGCCTCCGGTCAGAATCAGCGGACAGGCTGAGCGATAGCGATTAGCGGTCACGAATGGGCCCTCCGTCAGGAAAGCGGATCGGGAGAGATATCGGATTATTGGGCCTTTGAGAAACTGGGCCTGCACTGTAGATCCTTCTGGGCCCGATAATTCTGATCGCTAAATTATCTGTAACATCTTCTAACTTAATATTTTATCTTTTATTAAAAATACTAAAATATAAAATAATTAATTAATTAATTTTTTTTAAAAAAAAAAACCAACAAGAAGACCACTAATCTTTATCGCATGGAGAATTAGTATGGTCTCCATGCAAATAGAGACCATACTCTTTATAGAGATCATGGATCTCCATCGTTGATGACCTACAGTGGAGACTCATCCATCATGAAGACCTAACAATTAGAGTAAGAATCAGATTTTTTTTATTGAATTTTTTCCTTTTTTTGCTTGTGATGTTGTGATGAATCGATTTTGTAATAGAGATGAAAATGATATGAAAAAGAGAGATGGAGATTATGGGGTTGATTAATGATGAAAATAGTGAAGAAGGGTGAGATTGATGGATGATGAAGAAGGGAGACAATGGAGAAAGAAGATGATGAAAATTTTTTAATTTTTTTAATTATTTTTATAATTTTTAAAATAAAAATAATGACAAATTAATTAATATTTATAATTTTGTAATCTATAATATTAATCAAGGATACAAAAGTATATCAATATATGATTTTGATGTTAATGAGATTATTCTAATAGTAGAGGATGTTTTTGTTATATTTTTTAAAGTTCAATGCATATGATGCAAAAAGGGTCAAAGTTACCATTTTTATATAATTATGGAAAACTTTGGTGGCTTTATGTATTTTGCCCTGTTTTAAAATTTAAAATTGTGTACAAGCTTCTCCAAATCAGGACCGTAAGACCTGTTAGACCATCTCAAATGTATGGACACCAAATTTCACACAATTTTGGTGTTTACATCAAATTTTTTTACACCAAATTTTTCTATACTCCAATGTACTTTACATCAAATTGATGTAAATTACATCTTCAAAGAATATTCTATATATAATTTTTTAATTAATATATATTAAAATTTTAAAAATTTATTAAAATATATTCGATATTATACTCATTTTAAATATCTCAACAAAATATTTTAAATGATATAATTTTTTTATAATAATTTGATATATATTTTTAATTAAATTAATTTATAAATAAAAAATATATTTGGTGTTATGAATAGTATAACATCAAATTTGATGTTGTACTATTCATTGACACCAAAAAAGTGTCTCGAAATTGACACTTTGGTGCATACATTAGAGAGAAGTTTGGCACGAAAATGGTGTTTTTACACGATTTTGGTGTATTCATTGGAGAAACCCTTAGAGACCTTCGATCCCGCAAAAATGTTTTACTAATATAAAATTGTGTTTTTCTCAAATATATGTAATTGTGTTCCAAAGGAAAATATGAAGAAAAAAGCAGGTTTTTGTACTACCTCCGTCCAATAAAACCTATCATGCATATTTAATTTTGGTTTTCTAATGACTATGTTAAAATTACATGTTTTGTCAAGACATCTTAGAAGAAGGTAATATTAAAAATCTTCTTATATTTTATTATGAATATTTTCACGATCAAGTCAAATGGACGACTAAAAGCCCAAATGATGAGTCCAAGGACCAAAGGTCCAAAAGACCCAACAATATGCTAGTCCATCCATTCAGCCTCTTTGCATATGCTCGTCTATCTATTCAGTCTTTTTACTTGTGCTCATTTATAAGCTCGTCAATGAGCCAATTTATGAGATCGATCGTCTGCAGATCTATTAGATCTTCATCCAATGCATCTACCATCTCGATCAACAGTCCAGAATGAGATCAACTCGGTAGAAAGTTTATTCGTTCGTTAGCTTAACAGGATACCCATCTTGCTAAAGAACTCGCTCCATCACGCCTCTCATAGTACAAGTCAACTACAGTCAAAACTATCAGACTGATTACAGCTCAAGGTGTATTGCATACGCCAACCTAGTCAGAAATTACAGCATGGATTAAAGAAATCTCACCTAACCAGTACGGGGTTACCATCTAAACCCATACTTTGACAGAGTTTATCTAACAAATGTCAGTATCACTAAATGTATTTCATCATTTTAGTCTGATTTATTATATTTTGTCTTATTATGTATTACTGTAGGTTATTTCATTCTCTTTAAATAGAGGAGGATTTTCATTGTAAGGAGATATAAATACTTTTACGTAGAGGGTCGTTACTCTATCGAAATATAGTGAGAAAAACAGTAAACGTTAACATTACTTTGGGTCAAATCACTCTAAAAACTTTGTGTTTACTTTTCTTCCTCTTACCATTTATTCTTCGTTTCCTTTGTATTTTCACCCGTTGCATTAGTGAGCTCGGACAAACCTTAGTTGACCAGTATCGAATATCAACACTTTTGTAGTATTTTAAACACAAACGAGTGTATTGATTTAAACATGATAAGTCCTTTGATTTAAAAATTTAATCCTATTATATTTTTCAATTATTATTCCGATCTGGGTTCCAAAAAAAAAAAATTATTATTCCAATCTTTTCAAGTCAACTATCAAAATTCAAAAAAATAAAAATAAAAATGGGATAAGCTTTTACAATTTCTCTACAAGTTAAAATAGCTTTCTCTAATCTCATTTTTTTTTATATCTTTTGATCGTCGCTCCAATAGAACTTTTACACAATTTAAAAAGTTGTTTTACAGTTGTCGGGGGAAGCTCAAAATTTAAATTTTTTCCATGTAAATGGTTTTTTTCTTAATACCCATGGAAATGGTTTTGAATTTTTTTTTTTTTTTTTTTTTTTTTTTTTTTTTTTGTTATCCAATTTTTTCGAGTTCTCAGTCTAAAAATACTACATTCCAAAAACTAAAAATAAAAAATTTTTAATCACACTTCATTTTGTTCCAGTATTGTCCTTAATGTCTTCTGACACTCCTATTTTAAACACACTTCATTTTAAATAAAATACATAATTAAACTTTCGAGGACATTTCATCTTATTTTAATATACCCTTACTAATTTTGATGATACTCCTTTTTTTTTTTCTTTGGGAAGAAATTTTGATGATTTTTTTTTTTTTATAATTTTCAATGCAATACACACATAAATCAATGAATTTAATTCAGCTAGAAAATTAATATTAAATTATATCTTGTAGAATTTCAACACAACATATAGTTTAAAGTTCTTAAAATTCAACAAAGAATTAAAAAAAAAAAAAAAAAACTATACGTTTAAAACTAATTGTAAACTTATTTCATCATTCTTGATTAAATCTTATTGCAAATCATTTTTCATCACTTCAAAGTTTACCTTTGATTACATATTAATTTCAAATTGCTAATAAAAAAAAAAAAAAATTGGAGTATTGGAAAAAAGAGAGAAATGTCTTTGGGTTTGCGGTTGTAAAAGAAGAATAGTGTTGAATTCTAAAAATAAATAGTTCGTGGTGTCTTTAGAACTTTTTTCACTACGAAAGTGTAGAAATATATTTGGTCTGTAGCATTATTCATCCTTTTAAGCTTTTTTTCAAAATATAAAATGTCAAAAGTATCTTCATAATGTTTTATTAATTACACTACAATTTTTTCAAACAAAAATCTTAATAAACCTAATCACTCCTAATTCTTATATAGTATTTTCCAATCTTTTTCCCTGTTTTAATGCTTCAATATTGTTTTTGCTTTCTAATTCTCTTCTCCTATCTAAATTGTAAATTATTTTCTACCCTAGAACTTCATTTTCACCATATTTTTTATAATGCTTTTAGAGGTAAAGCATTTATTAAGGTAACACAAATCTATGACAATTGACAGCATAATACAATTTTTCAGACAAAGTAAATCAATTTCTGCAGCTGAACCAATTTTCGGCGGAACCAACAAAAAGCTGAGAAGGGAACGACTGAACATGCTGAGGAGAAAGCATGTTCACACTTTATTATCAACCTATACAGAAACATCAACCTTTAGCTTTAATGTAAAGATGCAATTCTAATTTTAAGAGTTTTAATTTTAAGCACACAATTTTACTGTGACATTGTAAAAAAGTGTAATTCATACTGTAGTGACATACACACATATACCTTGCGAAACGTTCCAAAGAATTCAAATCCAAAACTATAGTGTGTAATTGTATTGATAATACTACCTTATTGACTATTGTAGCATAAAGTTTAATCTAAAAAACAGTCACAGATAAAGTTAATCTGGGTCATATTTCATAACAGATTTTTTTGAAGTAAGATATATAATTTCAGTTTCACATAATTTTTTTTCTAATAAATATATATATATTCGAGATAATGGATAAAAAACAATATTGTTTCCATCATTGACATAGATATATAATCAATATTCGGAAAGTATAGTTACGTCCATTCGGAAAGTGTTATTTGTTTTTTTTTTAACAAAAAAAAAAACTCGGAAAGTGTCTTTATTTATAACTAAATAACAACCTGCATCTTTCAAAAACTAAATAAATAAATAATAATTTTCTACACATCATTCATTAATAGGAATAATTGAACGTTTTTCTTGATTCTAAGAGGTTAAAGTTTTAAATATCACATTTATTTTAAAACACTAGATGTTAATAGTTTTTAATAAATTTAATTTCCTCTCCCACACCATTAAAAAAAATCATAAAAATAGCCTTTTGTACAGGAGTATTCTGATACATGGTGCACCGTTGAGAGTGGCTTTGAATTGATTATTACACCGAGAAATCAGGTGTTTATTCAAATCTTGTAGTCACGTCAATTGTTTAGGATGTGTCGATCAGGTCCATTGGCAAACACCTTTTAATGTAGGAGAAAATCTTAGATGCATTTGTTAAATGGTGCATCCAATCATTCACATATTGAGGCATGATATATATTCTAAATTTTAGTTCAGAGAAAAAGAGAAAGTTGAAAGGAAAATGAGAAAAATGTAAAAAGGTTGAAATGGACGTCGAAGTTACAATTTAAATCAAATAGACTGACTCTATAATAATAATAATTATAGTGCTAAAAATAAAAATACATAATAAGTTACTTAATTACCACAAGGTTAATCACACAATAAAATAACCTAACATTTGGCATGAAAACATGAAAAAGACATATCTCCCCACATGTGAAGGAGATCACTCATGGAGGTAATATGTGATATCTTCCATGTACAAGCAGGGAGGAGGTCTATGCGGTCTCCTACGTAGGCATACATAAAGGTTATCGTCAATATCGTCTTCATCCGCGCATGAAGAAGAACATGCAGATCTCCTCCCCAACATGGATTAGAGTCGAGCGATCTCCTCCACTCGTTGTAGGAGAGATTGTTCAAAGCTCCTCTTGGTTTTAAAATAAATAATCATCGGATCCTTCCAGAATCGAGAGAAAAGGTTTTGGTAAACATTTGATAATCACTCTTTTTTTAGATCTTCATCAGCAATGAAGCCACCTCTAATGGTAGAAATAAGATCGGAACTTGAATCGACTTTAAGAAATATATTTTTTTCATCCATAAAACTCTCAGAATCCAATCGAACACCAATCACATCCAATCCAAAAATAGTAAAATATTAAAATAAGCATTTTTCTACAAATTAATAATTGAATTCTAGAGTGTAATGAATTCAACATTTAATGAAAGTTTGATTTTTGAACAATTTGATTTTTAAACAAATATTAAATGAATATAATGATGGATTTGACTAGAAATTAAACAAACAACAACATCAAGAAAAAAAAACCAAAGATGAAGCACAAATGGGGACCCAGTTCAAGTATGGTGGAGATGAACCACTAACGACTTTCTCACTCGTCGAATCCTGAATCGTTGGTTTAGAGATGGGAGAGAAGGTGAGGATGAGTGAATACAAAGTTAACGACGAGAGTAATAATAGTAATGATGATGATGAGAGGATATTGGAGCAGGATATAAGGTCACCAAATGACGAGGATCTAATGTTGTTATCTCAATCTTTGATTCCTCTAGAACTGGCATTGACGTTTAGCATATTGGTGATACCGTACAGAACACTAGTAGATATGAACCGCATGTCGTAGACGACATTGTTGTCGATAAGAGGGAGCTAAGTGCAAGCGTTGTTGTCAACAAATTGTAATGACGTGATGAAGCCGTGCACCTGGTTGAGCCCACCATGTCGACGCCATCAAACCCACCTGCAAATTTAGCTGAAGATAAAGAGAGAAGAGGAAAAGATAAGAGAGAGAGAGAGATAAGTTGAGAGGAAAATTTTTTCTTCTTATATATATATTTTACTTTTTACTTTTAAAAAAATATTTTTTAATAACTTTATATTTAATATTATTTACTTTAATTTTTTATATTTTAATTAATTTTATTTTGATTAATTTTTTTATTACATTTCCGTTTTTACCCTAGAATCAAACAGTCAACCGTGTTTACTTGATAGAATTTGTTATCATCGGATTATTGTCGTTATTTCGCATGTTTTTAGAGGATATTTTGACGGTTTATATTAATGTCAAACGGTGTTTCAGATAAAAATAAAATTATGAGTGCTAAAAACTACATATTTTCATATCTCAGGATTTTGTTGCGATTTTTCCTATTTTTTATTTAATCTAATATATTCAATCTAATAATTTACTGGGTGGGATGTATGGATTGAATTGGATCTTATTTTTATGGTTGTAAATCCAATTCAATCCTATCTAAATACTTTTGAGGTTCAATTTAGTTTGATCTTAAATCTGATGCTATCTATAGTACTTAAATTTGTCCAAACCATTTGACACATGTAGTTCTATTTTGCTTTATCGGTTGATAGAGTTAATTGTACAATGATTTTTTTGGGAGTTTATCTAAAAATGGTCGACATAAGATAAGATCAAGTAACTTTATCTCTAAGGAAAAATGTTTTCTAGTTGTTTCCCATGGGATCTTAAGACCCCGCTCGGTATTTTATCAACCCCACCACCACTCTAGTGTGTCCCTTTGAATTAGTGTCCATGTAATTGGGCCATTACGACACTTTTTTTCAAATAAATAAATAAAAGACTAAACTTCTAAAAAATACAAGATCCAGAAGTAGACTACCATCCGATATCCTCTATAAAGGATAAGGTCAAAGCATCCAAATTATAAACCAGACGATTTTCCTTCCTTCCTGAAAATGACCTGATGCGTACAGAAACATGACTTGTTAATTGTTATACAGTGCCTTAATATCATCTACCAACTACCTAGTTGCACCACCCTAAGAAGAAACCGAATTGAAGCCCGAAGCTACATTTACGGCAACCACTTCAACTTATGACACTTGTTGAGCTTGTGCAGTACATTATGACAACTGTTGCATTTATGACACTTCTTCCACTTAACTCGACAAATGTTGTTTTTCCTTGTTTTTGTGCCCAACTTGACAAGTGTTTGCTGCATACATTAGGATTTGACATCTCATCGTTTCTCCTACGGACCATTTTACCGTCGATGTTAATTTGACAGGAAATAAATGACCCATGCCTCTTACAAAGAAGGCACGCCAGCAACCAAATACATTTATTATTGGAGTCTTTGATTTGAAGGATAAGATATGATGGCAATTGGAGGGCCACCTAAATGGCTAGGCTCATTTTATTAAGGCCTATGATTTTCTATATATATATATAAAACAAAAACCGAACTTTTTAGATAAAAATATTTGAAAAGCGGTCTAAATTTAAAACCGCAAGAAAAGGAGGGGAACCGCAACTCTCAAGTGAGAAGAAAACCAGCTGAAAATCGCCCACACAAAGTGGCACAAGGGAATAGGACCCCAAATTTGTGTTTGTGAGTTAGGTTTGACTTGCTCTCTAGTTAGGCTACAATTCTCTTCTATATTTATATATGCTTTTAATCTTTGAGTATAAGCTTCCTAATTCATAGTATTATTCAAATATTTAACTGAATGATGATAATTTTTTTTATATATTTTTTAATTATTCAAACCCTTTTAACATCAAAGATGGAACTAATAAAAAAAAATGTTTCTATATAAGTTTAGAGAAAAAAAAACCTTTAAAAGAAATAATTTATATACCACATTACCTTACACTTAATTACAATAAATAACAAGATAAAATCTTTTCTTATTTAATAAATACCATAAACTATGTTTTCTCAATATTGGTTGTTTAATTTTAATTAAAGAATTAAGAATTCTAGATTAAGGTTTAGAAATTAAACAAAAATTTTAATTACGATACTTCAATTTTTTAGTAAAATAAATAATATTAAATTACAAATACAATAATTTTATTATAAATAATAGAAATTTAATTTTACGTATAAAAAGGATTAATTTTGCTTTTTTTTTTGGTCTAAGATCTCAAATGATATTGAACTGCCACACCTTTTGGATCATGAAAGATGGAAATTTTTTACTCCTCCTAACTAATGATTAAAATAATAATAAAAAAAATTAATTTTGTCCCTAATGTTTGGTAAAATATTATTTTTTTCCTAGCGTTTGCATTTCGAATTCCCGTTATCTCTAACGTTTTGGAAATGTATCAATTTAGTCATTTTATTAGTCAAATATTAGTAAACCTTAACAGGGAGAAGGTTAATTTGACCATTTTAATTTAAATATATTTATATATATTTAATATGATATATATATTTTTATATTTTTAAGTTAAAAAAAAAATACCAAGTCTTCAGCGAGGAGACCGACACTAGTCTTCATCGTCGGAGACCAAATCTGGTCTCTGACAATGAAGACTAGAGGGTATGGTGGAGACCCTCTAGTTTCCATCGTCAAAGACCAGATTGAAGATGAATGTCATCTCCATTTTTTTAAAAAAAAAAATTACATAAACATTTTTTTTTTAATATTTGTGAGATGTTTGGTTTGATATTGATGTTTAATTTGGGTGATGTTGGTTTGATGAAAATGATGGAGATGATGATTTTGATGAATGTAAAAGATGAAATTGGAGATGAGAAAAATTATGAGAGGTAAAAGATGAAGAAGAATTTTTTTTTATTTTATATTAAAAATATTATTTTTTTAATTAAAATATTTATTAACAATAAATTGAATTAAAAAAATCGATTAAATAATGTGTCATAATTTGATTTGAAGGTTGTTAATGATAATTTTATAATAATAGAGATGATTTTACAATTATCAGTTTTTAAAAGGATAATTACATTATTTTATTTATTTTAAATTATATCAAAGGTAAATCCGTATTTTTGTCACGTCTATCAAGTTTGATTGTCTTTTTTTTGTTAGGGGGACTAAATTGATATATTTTTGAAATGTTAAAGATTATGAGAATTCGAAATATAAATATTAATAAAAAAATAATATTTTATTAAATGTTAGGGATTTGATAATTGGAACAACAAATAGCTGGTGGTTTTCCCAACCACCTATCCAAGGGTTCAATATCAACAAAACGGTCCCACCAAATTATTCATATTAATAGAAGAAAAATAAATGGTCCGCGTACTATTTTATGCGGCCAGCCTGTCAACACCACCACAATTTCAATGAAGAGACAAGCTTGAATTTATCATGATACATTGTATATCTTGTATTGAAATCACGTTAATTTAACAAAGATACATATAATTAATTAATCATATTATTTCATATGATTTAAATGAAATATTCATGATGTATAACCGATTTCATCTTAAAAAAGACGTAAAGAGATAATAAATTTGGAAGACTATTTAATGTTTGTCATTCGATATATGATAATAACATAATTTGAAAATTTGTCATAGTTAGTTAAAATGAATGAAAAAAGAATAAACATGTCATATTGATGGGACTCATTTGAGATTGATAAAGGTAAATGTACTATCTTTTGAGGCATTTGCGTGGCAAGAACTATACATAAATTTAGAACTTGACAAGCTATGTAAAATGGAACTAAGTCCAGTTTAAAAAAAAAAAAAAAAAAAAGATGGAACTAAGTCCACCTGTTTAAATAAATGCGACAAACTAGTGGTTGGAGGGCTGTTTTCATATATTGACAATAGAAATTTGGTTGTTTTGTGGTTTACGATATATGAAAAAGACAACTCCAAAAATTTTTTCCACAATCACACTTCTCTATCACATGATTAATAGCAACTTTTATATGTTGCGTGCTTGACGTGCATGCATGTTAATACTTGAATACTACCGAAAATACAATTTAGTGTTAAAAATCGAAACTCATTATATGAAAGTGGTAGAGCCAGCTGGGCACAAGATCTGATATGGTTCAAGCCTATGTTCATTGACAAGGAAAGTTGTGGATCTGATATGGTTCTTGAGTAATTAATATGTGTATATAAAGATATAAAAAAATAAACGGTTGATCCAGGACTAACTCTGATTTAAATTATTTAATTTTAACATTTATGATTGATTGTTAATAAAATAATGAGTCAAAGAAAAAAGAAAAATTATTTTGCACATGTTTCTATAATATCTAACTTATATTGTAATTTGTCTTTTTCATTTGAGTTTATATATATGTATATATATTGGAAAAGCGTGTTACCTAAATATTTGGTGATGAAAAGTGATTTTGCACATGTTTCTGTAATATCTAACTATATTGTAATTGCCTTTTTCATTATTTTTTTTTGAAAAACCATATTTTGGAAAAGCTATTAATGGATACTCTTTTGAGGAATACTTGTCAAAACGATCGGAAAAATACTAAACAACAACCCCTTCACACTAATTATTAAGCCATAAATTCGGTTAGAGAGTATAAAGCCTTACTATCTTTTATTATTAATATTAAAAATGAAACAAGTAGAGATTTGTACTAATTTCTAAATGTGTTACCTAAATACTTGGTTTTTAAGATGAAATGTTATTTTGCACTTGTTTCTATAATAAAATACTTTTTTAAAAAAAAAAAAAAATCGGAAAATACCTAACAACCTGTCCGCACTAATTGTGGAGCCATAAATTTGGTTAACGTGTAAAGCCTCTTTTTTTTTTATCATTATCTAAAATAAACATTGTTAGCCCTGATGATTTAATTATCTCTCCCCTTCCCAAATCCCCATTAAATTAGAGTTTAAAAACCAAAAATCAAACAGTTTTAAATATTTTTTTAGGACACTACATGTAGCCGGAGCAACTCAAACATGAAACATTACCGTACTTAATAAACATTTAAAACAAAAAGCGAACAGTTTTAAATATTTTTTTAGAACACTACATGTAACGGGAGCAACTCGAACCTGAAGCATTATCATACTGAATAAACATCATTTATCACTTAACTACATTAAATGGTGATATATAAACAAATTTATTACTTTTAGTAATATTTTACATAACAATCCGTGTTAAAAGTTAATTTTTTAAAAAAAAAAATTGATTACCTTATTGATTGAGTAAGATTATCCATCAATAATAATTTTTGAATTAATTGTGAGAGTGATTATTAAAAAATATCTAAATATTATTATTAATGAGTTACTCAATCAGTAATATGACTAAACCGAAAATTAAAATAAAATAAAATACCCCCTTACCCTATCTTTTTCCTCCCTACACAAACATCCCTTCGCCTACTGAGAAACATAATTGAGATTGGAAACCATGAGACATAATCATTTACAATATAACCATAATAAGACTTAAATATTTATACAAATAAGTTTTTACCATAGACGTACTAAATTCAATAACATACAAAAAATAAAGTAGTAATTTAAAAATATAAATATTGATAAATACAAATATCTAGAAAGAAAACAATATATATATATATATATATACGGGGAGAGAGAGAGTGAAAGAGAGAGGTAGGAGTAGACCCTAATCATTACACAATTTGTTGATCCTAACATGATGATGATATGAATGCATTCATACATATAAGTACAACCATATCTACAGACTTTAAATAAGTGTGTTCTCTTTTCGAGTTTTCATCATTACATTACCCCTTTTCTTTCATTATACGTGAAAAAATTCACCAACTAGTCTTTCACTCATTTCTCAATTATTTTTTTGTCCACAATAAATTGTCAACTCTTCATCTGCTTGAACAAACTGATCCTCTGACAGCACCGTTTTAATTTATAGAGCAAATTACAAAATAGCTATCAAATTTAAACTTGTCTATTGAGAAAATTAATTTTATAGTTTTATTACTAATTAGCTATCCACTTTAAACTATGTCTGTTAGTTTTAACAGCAAATCATGTTATAGTGTTAAAAAGACGGAAATACCCCTAACTGATTTGTTGACTTATTTGACCAAAAATGCCCAGCTTCAATTTACAGTATTTTTTAAGTGTTCTTCATCAATTCATCATCAAAAAATCACCCAAAATCATCAGTTAAATATAATCATCAACCCAAACAATCACCAATTCAACAACAAAAAAAATTGAAAAATAAAATTTGAAAATGAACCCAGATCCTGGGTTCGCGAGCAAGAAGAATAAGTGGAAGAAGAGAAGAAGTGCGTTCGCTCCGAGGAAGAAGAGAAGTAGAACAATGAGAGGAAGAATCTCAGAAGGGAAGAAGAAGAAGAAGCGGAAGAAGAAGACGCGGAAGGCAGAATGAGAGACCGGTGAGAGAGAAGGGATAAAAATGTAAAATATAGTTGAAAGACAAAAATATCCCTGGATATATTCATGTTGACTAATTAAAATTAACTTTAGGTAGATAAATTGTAATAAAACTATAAAGTTGATTCCCTCAGTAGATAAATTTAAATTGGATAGCTATTTTGTAATTCGCTCTAAATTATAAAGAGTTCTATCAATTGTCAAACTCCTCGACATCAGTCCCACTTAAACAAAATTCAAATGTTATAATCTTTGGAGGACTTATCCTCCAACTCGGTAAAAATTTAATATTCGTTATTAATTTAAATATTTATTCTTTATCTGTTTAAATATATTTAATTGTTGCTTTATTCAATCATGAGTGTAAAGTATCTAATAAATTTATAATTTTGGTTCTCTAGTAATTTTTTTTGCTATGTTTCTTCTTTAATATGTGAAACTATTTATATATATATATAAGTTGACATTGAACAGGTCAAAAATATATAAAAACTTATCAAAATCAATAATTACATGAACGATTTAAATATTTACTCTTATAATAAAGAGATAATTACTGTCACAATAGCAAAAGAAAATTACCTATATAAAAATTATCAAAATACATATAATGAATCTTCAAATTTTACCATTAGGTTAGATTCGAATGTGTATAACCACTTGTGGTAAAAGACATATGCCAAAAAAAAATATATATTTTTAATTAATGTTAGATTGTTGAAATTTATGCTCAAATATTTGGCATAATATATCATTCACCACATAATTTTAGTAGAAAATTTAGACAATCTAACATTACTCATAGTACTTAACACTTAATCTGTTCTTATCCTTAAAATAATAATTAATAAATAATTAGTCATTTTAAGACTTTAATTAATTATTGTAATAAAAAAAGAGATCATCAATCTTATCTAAAAAGAGATCAAATGTTTTTTTTTGCCGTTGTTGATCAATAGCTAGAGGCCATTTTTTTTTATATATATATTTATTTGTTTTAAAAAGTAATTTAATCTTTATTTTTTAAAGTTCATTATTCACTTTTAAAATTTTGATTTTGTAATTTTCTATTGTTCCGTATGCCATTTTTGTAAAATTAGATGTATAAAGACATAAATATTTCTGATTTAATTGATTTTGACTAATTGTTAACTAACAAAGAAATCATTTTGACGTATATCTGAAAGTTCGAGGATAAAAAAATTAAGCTAATCTGCATACGTCCAATAAAAATATGACATTTTAAATAACTTAGATATCAAAGTGTAATTCTCTCTATTGCTTACTTAGAGTAAATTACACAGTTGCCCTCACGTTTGGGTTTTCCAACCAAAAGAATTTACGTTTTTTTTTGTGAAAAAAAAAAATGACATTGACAGCCAATATAATTAGTCAAACTGGGTTAAAGCTAAGAAATAGAAAGGGACTTTGTCCTTTCGATTTTATTTTTCAAATAATTTGTTAAAAAGTAAAAAGAACAAAATAATAACAATAAATAGAAAAGGAATAGTGACCATTCATCAACGAGGAGACTGCCATTGGCCTCCACAACAAGAGAGGGGATCTAGATTACACCTAAGTGTGTGTCTTTATATTTTGTAACCTTCTAGACAATCAAACTCGAATAATAGTTAATTATAACATATTTTGATTAAAAATAAAAGAGCTTGATATTAATTTTAAACAAATCGGTCAAGCCGGTGAAAAGTCAAATTTCAAAAAATTCACGTGTAATAAGCAGAAGCAAACACTTACCAACTTATTTTTTAAATAGATTATTTTTTTTTTAAATTAAACTATAAATAATTATTTAAAACGTAGAAGCAACTCCAAACGAGAATTTAATATAATTAAGGGACTCCAAAATTAAAAGTCAAAAACTGTACCGTGATTTGAAGTTTAAAACAATGACTTTGACTGCAGTCTCATAAATAAACCGATAACAATCTTTTTCATGTTTTAAATTTTGTAGTACTTTCGGAAATACATACACATATATATTTATTTGCACAGAACATGTTTTTAACATTAAAATATTAAAACAAATAAACTAAATTCATGCATTCTACTTAAATTATATATATAACTATTTTTTCAAATTGTAAAATATATTTTTTAAGCAGTAAATATGATATATTCTAATATACACTTAAGTATGTATACATTTAAAAAAACACGTGTAATTACATTATAAAATATGTGATTATAATTTATTATGTGTGATTATAATTGGTGAATATAATCATATTTATTGATTTATTAATATAATTATATTTATTGATTATAATAAAATATATTTAATTGTAATCATATGGTTTAGAATATAATTATATGTTTTTTTATCAAGTGTATCTACGTATATATATCCAAATATATCTAAGGGAACGTGGGTGTGTATATATATATATATATGTGTGTGTGTGTTAAACTATTTATTTAGATGATATAAAATATTTTTTTAAGTAAAATATATATATATATATATACACACAATTAAACAAGTCAGAGACATGTCATATCTTTTAAGCTACTTTTTCAGGTTGTATGAAGCTACTTCCTTTTGGGTAAAAAGGTGTACAATTAAAAAAGTTAGAGACGATGTGAAAGCGAAATGTATACAAAATTATATCTTTTCAGGCAAAAAAGTGTACTATTAAATTGTAACACCCAGATAATTATTTACTTCCAAAATCATATACTTCAAAAAAAGTGTACTGCTAAATTGTACCACCCAGTTTCTTTTTAGTTTTCAAATTATTTACTTTCAAAATTTTAATTATTATTTCATTTAAAAACCTATGATTTAAACATAACTTAAAAGACCTTACAAAAATTATTTACTTAATTTAAACCTATTCTTTCTTAAAATTGATTTATCATCATTAATTATTATACTATTGTGATTCGAAAATATACAATTTGAATAAGATTACGAACAATTGTTTTGGCTTATTATCTATAGTTATTGTTCTTATATTGGTCCAGGTGGATTTTTTAGTGCACATATTTTGTTACTCTGATCGTGTTATAGAATAATTGTGATATTTTGTCATTCCTGCCGCGTCATATATATACTTGTGATACTATAAGATATGAGCTAACATTAGACTTACATTACGTAAATATATGTTTTTACATAACATTCAGTTATGTTTATTATTTTATCTTATATGACATCTAATGCAAATATGGAATATGTTTGTATATGTGACATTGAATATTGGTTTTGAGATATGATTATATGGATTGATGTTTTATATTTGATTTATAAAGGTAATTAAAGTAATACTAACATTATAAATGAATTTACTTATCGAGTTGGTGACTCACCCTCATTTCCACCATTTTGTAGAGTAAATATGAATTACCGGCAATGAGTGTTTAGAATTTGGAGTTTACCTAATCGTATAAGCTTTCATTTTATTTAATCATTAGTTTAAAGAGACTGAATTTATTTAGTTTCGGATATTATAAAGATTAGAAATTTAGCAAGATTGTATTTTGTTTTCAGTTATTAATTTTAGGATTTTTCATTTTGAGATAATGTTTGAATACTTTTCGTTGACTACTTTCCTTATCGGAATAAATTTCGATGCAGAGGTTTTTTATTTTTTTAATCTAATTTCACTATGACATCCTATTTCATTGTGATGGGATGTAATTGTCATATTATTTACCTTATGATTTAATTATTAATCGGCAACTGCTACTTAGGTGTCATGTCATTATTCAATGATTAACGTTTTATAAATAATTTATAACTTTTTAAATAATTTCAACAAATTATTCAATAATTAATGTCTTCAACAAATTTTGTAAATAATCGGCACAACAGATTCATTCAGTGATTAACGTTTTATAACTAATTCCAATTTAGTTATTAGTATTTTCAACAAATTTATAAATAATCAACACAACAAATGAAGAATGTTATTCAGTGATTAAAATTTTCAGTAAGAGCTAATTACAATCGATCCCCCTGAGGTAAGGCGTTAAACAGGCGGAGATTAAGTTTCACTTTCGTAACAAAAAACTCTCTTGCCATTAGTGAGTTAGTCAACATTAGTTTGATGAAGGGTATTTGCTTCATTTTACTTTCAAAAGGAAAACTACAAAATTAAAATTAATCCTGCGATGATGGATAACAAATATTAAATTTAAAATAATTTTAAAAAATATTAAAATTAAAAACACAAAAATCTATCTTGTTATAAAAACAAATCTTATTTATTTAGCTTGTTCTTTTTTCATTCTTCATCTCCATTGTTCTTCATTCTTCATCAATAAATACCAAATTATCAACAACAATAGCAAACAAAAATCTTATTCTCTATCTCTCTCTCTCTCTCTCGACATCTTTGTCTCTTCTTCTCCTTCATTTTTTTTTTTAAAAAAAAAAATTGGATTGATGATTGATGATATTGGTCTGATGATTAATGATGGTTTAGGAGATTGATGTTGGTCTAATGATTGATGAATTGGGTGTAAGGCGATTGGAATTCTAAGTTTCCATTGATCTGGGTTTCTAGGCAATTGGAAGCCCAAATTTTTAGGTTTTTAATAGACTAGAAACCTAGATTATAGGTTTTCAGTTGAACGGAGAATCGAAAATTTGGGTGGATAGAGAGAAGAAAAATGAGAGAAAGAGAGAAAGAGAGGGATAAGATAAAGAATGCAGAAGAAGATGGAGAGAAAGAGGTGAGTGGCATCGGAGAAGATTGAGAGACAAAGGTGTAGAGAGAGAGAGATGGACATGATAGAGGTCAAGATAAACAAATGATGATAAACACTATTCTTCATTATTTTTCATTGAAGATGATTTTTTTTTTCTTTATTTCATAAGATGGGCAGTAGAGTTTTATTTTATTTTGATTTACTTTTTCCTAAATTAATTTTTATTATTTTAATTGAATAGAGGGATTATTTTATTAATAATAAAATTTAGATTTTATTATTATTAAAAGAAAATTAATTTAAACAATAAAGGCGTTTTCATCTTTGGTTTCAAACCAAAGTCAACAGTCAGTTTTAATATTATTTGACTGGTAATGTGGAGGTCTTTTATTACAAAAACGAAATTATATCTCTGCTTGTTTAACAACGTACCTAAAGGGGTCGGGTGTAATTAGCTCTTTTCAAAACTGGCGGCTACTACTTAAGTGCCATGTCATTATTCAATGATTAAAGTTTTAAACAAATTTATAAATAATTTGAAGGGCTATTGGATTAAAGTCCGATAAGTCCAAAGAAATTAAAACTTTAAAAATAAAAATGGTAGACCTTTATTTTTGTTTTTTAAACTGTAGACTATATATATATCAAGTTAATATTAAATGGGTAAAAAATTTGAATCATTATTTATGTTGTTCAAATATCAAAATCTATAATTGAGATATAATAACTCTTATTATAAGAGCCTAAAACTATCCACACAAACTTATAGAAGACACTAGGTGCCATTAAACCCCGTCACTTCGTGAATGAGAAGATATACAATGACAATGATAATAGATGTTTGTGAAATTTGTGGACACTTATAATTCATCTATTACTATAAATTAATACATTAATTCTTCTATTAATAAGATAAAAAGAAATTGGCTCAATAGTATGCTATTCACAGCTATGCCACAAGGTCATGGATTTAAGTCAAATCCCTAAATCTCCGAATTGATTGTAATATTAAAAAAAAAAAAAACCCTCTTTTATTAATAATATTGTAGAATTATAAAATCGTTAAAGTTTTTAATATATCTAAAAGAGAGTATATTTTATTGGATGAGCTTGCTAAAAGATATATTCCTTACATTTACACCTTAAGGGCAGGGACATAACCATAAAACAGTGATTAGAGGTTTGCCAAGAGGTATACTCCTCACATTTATACCTTGAGAGTAGGAATATAGCCAGAAAAATGTATTCAGAGGGTCCATGAATGAATATTTAATATTTAAATAAGAAAATATATATATTTTATATAAAATTGAGGGTTATATATATATGTACATATATATATATATAACTACTAATGTATTTTCTTCAAGAAAATAAAACTTGAAAGGTGTTGATAGCCCCATCATTACATGAGATTGTGAGTTTGAGTTGTGTCCTCATCTCTTGAGCCGTAAATTTATTATATATATATATACACACACTTATGAATTTTCTTCAAGAAAATAAAACTTGGGGGATGTTAATAACCCCATCATTACGTGAGATTGCGAGTTTGAGTTGTGCCCTCATCTCTTGAGTTGCAAATTTATTATAAATTTATACAAAATAAGAAATACATTAATGTATATACTAAATGGTAAATGTATTTATTTTTTACATTAATGATAAGGTTTCAAATCCCTCCGGGTGAAAGTCTCTCTGCTTATTGTTTAACTTCTTACAAAACATCCGTAATTATTTGGTCAAATTGTCTTGTAATTACGGGTGTAATTAGTTGAGTTAATTTATAGTCGTCACCAGTCTATCAGCGCCTCAAATAAAAAGGTACTTGATCAGCCTGATGAGTTTAAGAAAGTAGTTGTGTTTCTTCAAAAAAAATCACTCGGTCTCTCTGCTTTGCTACATATTTTCTACCACCAATCACACCATGGCTTTCACATCAATCCCAACAGAAAGCCAGTCAGTCACGGGCATAAAGCTGTCCTCAGTTGTTCCAGCCAAAGCCACAGGGAACAAAGACCATCACCTATCTAACATGGACCTTGCCTTGAAGCTCCATTACATTAAAGCCGTTTATTTCTTCCAGGCCAAGGCAGTCCAGGGCCTCTCTATTGATGGCCTTAAAAAGCCGATGTTTCACTTGCTAGAATTATGCTACTCTGCCTCCGGCAGGATCAGACGGTCCGAAAATGGCCGGCCCTTCATCAAATGCAACGACGGCGGTGTTCGGGTTGTGGAAGCGTTTTGTGACATGACCCTCGATGACTGGCTGGCCGTGGATGAGGATTCGCGCGATGATTGCCTTGTTTACAGTCAAATTCTTGGACCTGATCTTGGTTTCTCTCCTTTGGTCTATGTACAGGTAATTAATCTTCTATCATGATTTAATTTTCTTGCTTGGTTACCTTGGAAGGAGTCTGAGAAGCCATTAATTAGCTGTAATATTGATCGTGATTGATAGTAAAGGAATGATAAGGATGTAAATCGACAAGAGGAGAATAACATAATAGCATATCACTCGGGCTTACGTCTAAATGTTATGAGTTCGAGTCATCTCCTTTCATTAATCTTAAATTTATTGTACTTACTAAAAAAAAATAATAAAAAATTAGTGTCACCAACTCATGCGATGAGAAGAGTATTCGAAGTCCTCGATGCATTTAGTACATGGATGTAATCCAAAGAACATAACTATACATTTTTATCACCGTTAAACAATTAAGTTGATAAATTTAAATTTCTTAATGATTTTTAAAAATTAACTAACCAATTTTCAGTATTTACCATTCATTATTTATAATATATACCAAGAGAGAGAGCTTTGTTACAAATATTTATATGAACTTAGGGGCTTGCTAGGATTACACATTAATGTTAATCAAGAAAAATTTTATTTCATATCAAGAGATATCTACTATCATAATAAAAAAAGTAAATTAATCACATAAATCTATTATCACAATAAAAAAATAAATTAATCATATATATTAATAAATAAGTATGATAAGACTCGAATTATGAAAAGACTCAAATTTATATTACAGATGTGACGTGATCAGTTTAAATTATAAGTAGATGTGCATGAAGTTGTAATAACTTTGAACAGTTCCCTTTAGGGTTTGGCAAACAAAAAAAAAAAAGGAAATATGTGCTATTTAAGTTGGAATGCAATAAATACACAAGTGAAAAATCGGCACGAGTTGGTGGGGGTGATAGCAAAGTCGAATGGGCTCCTAATAATATCTCATTTAATTTTCATTAATCCTCCTTCGTAGGGATCTACATATAATCCTATATACTGAGAGTGATTAACACACTTATCTGAAAGAATCTTCATATATAATTATTATATGATGAAAGCGAAAATCTTATATGTTAATGTGTGTCCATTTAATTTATGTCACTAAAAAAATTTATTTGATTATTTATTCAACAGTACGACATAAATACAACGAATAAAATGAACATCAAGACGTATGCAAGATTTTCTTTATAATAAAAATAATAAGATAATTTTATACAGCAATTGTAGTTTTCGTCAACAATTTTATATAGATGTCCAAGGATTCATCCTTGATTAGCACCTTATGATCTTATGCAACGTAATACTTATATATTTTTTGAAATAATATATGAGGAATCAGTAATTAACTATGATTTACTAATTAATCATGGATACGCTTAATCGTAACTACATCTCTTTCAATGTTGCTCAAATGGTCAAAAGTTTATGTAAGTATCTATATGTATTAACAAGGGTGAGAACGAATTTGTATATAAATATATATGTAGTGTTTTTTATTTTTTAAAGGAAAAAAAAAAAAAAAACCTAAATTGTTTGTGTTGTAGTTGTAAGGTTGACAAAAAAGTGATGCGACTACTCATATGTGAACTTAATAGTTCTGGTTGGGGCCATGTATTTATTATTTTGCAAGGTTATTTATTTTTATTTTTTTGAAGTGTATTATTTTGCAAGGTTGTTCTCGTAATTTGGTAGCGCTAATATTTATGTTTTTTTTTAACGCATTTACAATTTTCTTTTGTGTTTATCTTAAAAAAAAAAAAAAAATTCGTGTTTATAATAATAATAATAAAATAATAAAAAAAATTTATATTGTTGTGAAAACAGTTCACTTGGTTCCAATGCGGAGGAATGTCTTTGGGCCTGAGCTGGGCTCACGTGCTCGGAGATCCAATTTCAGCAGCAACAACCTTCGTCAACAAGTGGGGCCAGATCATCAATTCCAGTCACGTGCCGTCCAAGTCTCTCCACGTGCCAAACCCCAACAATGAGAAATCCAAATCCCCATGCAAATCGTCTCCGGCCAATACCATCGACCCCGTCGGCGACCAATGGCGGCTCCCCGGCGAGTGTAAAATCCAATCACACACCTTCCACGTCACCGCCAAACAACTGGACTGTTTCAAGTCAAACATCCACGACCCGATCAGAGCCGTCGGCTTCTCGGACTTCGAAGCCCTCTCGGCTCTAATCTGGAAATCGTTGTCGCAAACCAGGGAGGATTCCGGCGCCAGAGCTGTGACGATCTGCGTCTACGATTCCGGCGACAGAGAAAACGCAATTCCGGCGAATGAAGTGGCGATCAGCGTCGTCGAAGCAGACTTTAATCCGAGAAAAAGCGAAGTGTCGGAATTGGCGGCGTTGATCGCCGACAAGAGAACGGACGCGAATTCTCTGGTGGAAGAGATGTTCGAGAAATACGGTGGTGGTCCCGGTCCGGACGTTATAGTGTACGGATCGAGACCGACGTTTGTAGATATGGAGGGGGCTGATGTTTATGGATTGAAGTTGCAGGGAGAGAGACCAGTGTTTGTGAATTACGCGATTGGTGGGGTTGGTGATGAGGGAGTTGTTTTGGTCCTTCCTGGTCCGGATGAGGACGGCGGTTTTGGCCGGACGGTCACGGTGCTTCTGCCTGACAATCATCTCTCGCGATTGAAAATTGAGCTCAAGGAAGGCTGGGGTTTGGTTTGAAGAGAAATTATCAAATTAATGCAATTTGGTTGTGATGGTGGATACTAGAAATTAAGCATTCGCAAATGGTTATTGTTTACGTGTTTAAGCCAATGGTAAGTGTGATACTGTGGATACCGGAATAAGAGTTGAATACAGTACCTATAGTTAATAATCTTGGATTTTTCCTAACGGAAACTTTATCCAATTAGAAAGTTATAAATATTGGTATTGATAGGCAACACTACTTATTAAAGTAGTCAAAATATTGTAACTAATCATGAATATTGTAATAAATCATGAATATTAAATTAGTTTGATCATAATTCATAGCTTGTCATTCTCCTTATTAAGATAAAGTTGAGGTTGGCTATAACAATTGAATTTGATTCATGTCTTCTATTTTGGAAGGTTGAAATCCTTAACTATAAGAATGCAAACAATTTTTTCCTATACTTCTCTTTTATGTTCAGAGTCCGTTAGAACGAAAAAATTATGAAAATAAAATTTGAATTAATTATAAATGATGATTTATTTATTTATTTTCTTTTGGGAAAGAAAGTAAGATTCACTATAGGAGAAACAGCAGCGTCGGACGTCCCTTGCTATATGCAATGCCTTTAGAACATCCACAGCTGTAGTAATCTCAACATACATTTGAAAATCTCTGTTCAAAAATAAGAATGCTGGTACAATCTGCCATAAACAAAAATTGCATTATACTTTATCACCACACCAATTTTCACTCTATAACAACTAGCAAATGTGGAAGCATTGACATTGATTTTAAATACATTCACCTCAAAATCCTACCATCTCTCATTGAAGAAATATCGCCTAACTATAATCCAATAAAAATGATAGAGACCAGCCAACTGCTTGTTCATCTCAGTTGATAAAAACAGTTGGTTATGAACCTTGCCTTCCTACTGCCTAGAGACCAGAAACCCCACCAAATACAGCCAGCTACTCAAAATCCTCCTTTTTCAACTTGATGACGGCATGAGACAGCAACGTCTAAAGAACTAATCGAATCCAAAAGCAAACGTCCCACGGAAACATACAAGCTTTCCTAAATAGTTCAGCGCTCGCAATCTCATAAAGCATGAGTGTCATTTCACCTGACTTTCAACACAACAAACCAACATCAGATGTTGCAACTTTATGAGCTACAAGATTAGACATGGTGGGTAACCAGTTGCGTGACGCTTACCACGTGAAAACTCGAACTTTAAAGTGCGTTTCAAAGTCACGTGCAGCTTGCGTGTCTATTTCCACCGAACGCAAGTTCATGAAGGGCCCGAACAAGTTGTTGTGGGTTATCACACTAGTACCGCGACCCAACAAATTTGTCATTTTAAACTGAATATTTCCTTAAATAACCTGAACTTGTCAAAGTGCCACCTTAAAGTCTCTTCTCTAAAGTGTAGAACAACATGATTATTAGTATGTCATAATTTCAAATCTTAAATACTATAGTTAGGTCATTTACTATTTGTTTAAATTTTTAGATCCAATGACAATTAATATAATATCAAAGTTTGGAAGTTCTCGGTTCAAACCGTCTCTTCTCCTTTTATCTGAAAATCTTCTCCGTTAGCTATTACCTGTCCACGTTGCATATGAGAAGACATATTAGCGTATCGTAATCTCAGGTTTTAAATATTATAATTGAGTTTTTTTCTATTAGTTTAAGTTTTTGGATTTAATGATAACTAATAATGATAAGCTCACAATCAACTCTACTTCCTCAAAAAAAAGAAAAGAATTATGATCACCAATTGTGAGTTCCAACTTCCTAGAGGAAGTTCAAAAACAGCCACCAAAGTAGCCATTAAAAATACGCCTAGCTAGTATTTCCATAAACGAATGTCCCTGAACAAATAATGTGCTTATCATTCATCCCTATTTGTTTTATTCATTGTTTCTTCATATTTGATTATTGTACATATATCTGAATTTTTTAGTTAAAAAAAAAAAGAGTATTGCTGCTTGTTATATTCATCGTTCTCTTTCCCTACATGCATTCAAAAGCATGTAATGTTCTTTTTTTTCCTTAATTTTGCTTTCCCCGATTCGTCAAATTGGACTTTGGATTTTCTACATTTTGTCTTAGAACTTAAAATTGATTTTGATCCAAATTCACCCTAATAAATAATGTACACATGAGATTGATTTTGTTGATTTTGATTTAAGGTGAAATTTAGGGTTTTGGTTGAAGAATGGATGGAGATTAGGTTAGGTTCATGACATCTCATTTTGTCATATTCATATCTTTTTTCTTTGATTTGTGTTTTTTTTTTTATTGTTTAAATAAACACAAATATTAGGGTTAGATTCACTTTAATCCAAAAACAAAAGAAAAAAACCCTTTTCTACACACTTTTTTATGAAAATTGTTTTTAGCCACTTAAAGAAACTATTTTCATTTTATACTCAAGTTTACTAAACGACCTTCAAGTTAAAATTTAAAAAACACAAAATTTAAATTTAGTACATAGTTTTATGGGGCCACAAAACTTGGTACCGGGTTTTGTGGCCCTATAAAGCCCAGTAAATTTGGTTGTAGTCATCATTGTTGTATCTCAGCAAAAACCTTCATTTTTAAGTTAAGTTCAACCAAATCTAACCCTAAATATAAAAAGCCAACATCCAAAACACAAAAAATCTCAAAAAATTCTAATAAAACTCAAACAATTAACAAAGAAAGTAAAATATCTTATATCATGAGCAATGAAGGAGGAGAACAAGGTAAGCAAGGACAATTTAGGTTAAGTGGGTATATAGTGCAATTAATTTGCTTGAAGTGCTGAAAACGAATATTTTTAAAAATGTGGTTAAAAACGAATTTTGACATTCTTATGTTGGAATTTTTTTATATTTTTCACCAAATAAGGTGTTAACTACTAAAAACCTTATTGAAATCAATTTTGGGTGATTTTTGACATTTGGAAAGTTTTAGAAATCATGATTTGTATGAAACTTGTGTAATAAATTAGCTTGCTATAGAGGGTGATTTTGTAATCAAATTTTCTTCATTCCTTATTCATTAATGCAACAAGCTATAGAAAATGAATTATTTTAAGTTGGATAACATAGTATTATACATATGTGTGTGTGTGTGATGTGTTTCCTCTTGAAACGTCATCCTATCATTCTGTGTTTTTTTTTGCGGCACTCTAGTCCACTAGGTCATTGTATTCCTTCATATATTTCTAATTTCTATCTTGCTAGCCACACAATTATGAATAGATTTTTTTTTTTATTCTGATTAGCTGACATTTGGTCTGACATCTACTTAGATCAATTAAGATAAGACTCTTAAAATATAATTCAGAATTCTACTCTCAGAAATCAAAAAAAAACTATCTATATAAATAGTGGAAAATGAGAGTTGAACCCGTCACTTTGGGTGATAGGGTAGGTGGAAGTGGTTGTACCATCATACCACTCCACTTTTTTCCAATAGATTTTTTATTTATTTTTTCATAGCATAATAAGGTTCCCTTTTCGGTACGAATTTGAGTGTTATTTACTCCATTTTAACTTACTACTCATATATCTATTGTGTGTAGCCCCAAAATCTTGTAAAATTTTATTCAATTCCATGATTTCAAAGACACTCACTTATAGTTTAGCACAATTTTTCTTCATATAAAGGCTTGAATTCATGTAAGGTTTGAATTCTATTACGAGCATTTATCAGCATGTGAAAGAGCAAGAGGTGGGGGCAAGGGTGGGCAAGTGTGGGCGACAAAAATTATTATTTTTTTAATTATAATATATTTATTTTAATATTATAGTTTTATATAATATTTGTTTTATCAATTTCTTTTGAGGGCAGGAGAATATATATTTATGTATGTATATATATATAAAATATTATATAAAATTATAATATTTGATAATACCCTTTGAGATTCTTGAACGTATTCAAATACTATCTCATTAAAAATTTCGTCAGTAAAACCCAATAGAATAAAATGTGGTCAAGGAAAAAAGAGTACAGTACACATATATCCAAAAATATTCTCATCTTAAAAAATATACAACTATTACCTTTGTAGTTCCCAGAAGATAATGCATTTGATTCCTTTTCAACGTCTTCGAGTTAGTGTAAAACTAATCCCTACCAAAAGATTTACTGAAAATGTAATATTTGATATTGTGCATTATGGTACGTATAATAAAGCACCAATCGTATCAAGATACAGTACTTTTGGACCAAATATCTTTTCACCATTGTTTTTTTATTGAAAATGATCTTTCTTTGGGTCTAAAGAACAAACAACCATATGAGTACTTAAAATATGATCTTTATTTATGTTGAATTTTTCAACATAAGCTGATTGATAGAGTAATATTATCTTTGATTAGTACTCAATCTTCAAGTTGAGACAATATCTTGTTTTTTCCAAATTTTTTATCTTAAATTTCTTTTAAAATATTTAGCAATTCTTAGGAGTTCTTTGGGAGTTTTAATTAAGTTCATGTCATCGATATATACTGTTACAATTACAAATCCATATTTTGATTTCTTTATGAATACACATAGATATATAGGTTCATTAATATATATATTTTTTATGAGGTATTCACCGAGATGATTATACCACATTTATTCGGATTGCTTTAAGCCATATAAAGACTCTTATAACTTTATTGAATACAAGTTACGAGATTTTGAATTATACGCTTCTGATATTTTAAATCTTTCAAGATTTTCATATTTATATTGATATTTAATGACCTATATAAATATATTGTTATCACATCCATAAACTACATTTCAAGTGTTTTGGAGACTGCTAAACTAATCAAAAATTAAAACGTAATCGTATCCATCACAGATGAATATGTTTCATCTCATTACATTTTCGAACAAATACTTATTTATATCTAACAGATTTGACGTCTTTAAGTGTCTAGACTATTGGTCCAAATACATCATATTTAGCTAATGAAGTCAATTCTACTTGAATTGCTTATTTCCATTTGGGTTAATCATACCTTTTTCGATACTCATTGATACTATGTAATTCATTATCATCATTTATAATTTCAGTAGCTACTATATATGCAAATAAATTTTAAATGATTATTTTATCATGAGTTCACAGTTCCTTATGAAAATTACTGTACTTTCAAGATTTTGTATCTCTTCAGAAGATTGTACCGTTTTTAGGGTATTAGCCTCTATAAGACTGCTAATTCTCATTGTTTGAAATTAACTATAAGACAATTTACTTTTATATTATTAATATTGGGTTTCAGTGGCAAACTATTTGAGATACAATTATATTTTACTGTCTCAATTTTCATAAGAGTAATTATCTTAATCAAAACATATGACGTCTTCAAGCGTCCACATGACAAGTTTAATATAACTACATACAGGTCTGCTTTTGTTGTGATCATAATTTTTATGTCGATATTTATCCATAATATGTTATTCAATATCTTCATAATTTTTCTGTAATATGCAAAACAATAAAATATGATATCTCAATTTTCTTTAAGCTTTTGATACACATGCCTCTTCAGAGGCTATTGTAAACCTTTGCATATTCTTTAGACAAACTATAATATTTATAGTTTAGGTATATGTACCTTTCCATATGCAATTAAGATCCTTTTTATGAGTTTTATAGTGGGAGATTGTATATAAGAGTTTCATTTATTCAAAAATATTTAACTCTTTAAAAGTCGTTATTTATATAATGAAGATTATATATAGCTAGAGCGTACTATTAAAAATGACTATGATATTTTATTATTCACTTTAAGGAATAATAATTTTACAATAAAACTTATATCGACGTCTGGATTTAGCCGACTAGATTTGTTTTAGGCCCAAACTGCAGATGCAATAGAAATGATGCAAGAAACAGGCGAAAGGTAGAAGAAAAGGTAGAAGAAGAATAATGAACACCAGAGGTTTTTAAATGGTTCGGCCCAAAGTTTGTCTACGTCCACTGCTCTCTCACTATTTTTATAGAGTAACGACACTAAAAAATTGTCTATCTCCTTTACAATGAAACTCTCTTCTTATTCATAGAGAATGAGAGGTACTACAATAATAGAACATAGTAAGTCAAAATGACATGATAAATTACATTTAATGCATCTGACATTTGTCAGATCAACTCTGTAACATAAGTTTAACGTTTAAACTCATGCTGGTTAAATGAGATTTTCGTAAATCATTCTGTAATCTTTGACGGGGTTGGGCGTGTACAATACGTCTTGCTAACTTCTGTTTTGACGGTTCTGACAGTGTCTGACTCACGTCCTGCGAGCTGCAGTAGCTAAGAGCTCATCTCAACTAGCTTGAATATCCGAAGTATGACCGAGCTTTGGAGTTTGCCTTTGTGCACTGATCATGTAATCTGAGTCTGAGTCTGAGTTTGCGAGCTAGCCGTCGAGCTGCATATTTAACAAGCTAGACCATTTGGCGAGCTGTGCCTTAACCGAATGTGCAGTCTCCTTAAAAAGTCTTGGCTTCTACTTGTCTTGAACTTTTACCAGTCCACTTAAGGTAATCCAAAAATACCTATAACAATTTACTTTTTACAATTTTATATGTGATGAATGATTTATTTGTTGTCATTTTCGTAAATTATTCTTCAAAAACAATCACCCAGTTTAATATATTACAATGAGTATAAAATCATTTGAATATGCAATTTTCAAGTAAATGATCTTTTGAACTTTAAGTTCACATGACTTGTATAATGATCGTTATAATGAAAATGCATGTCAATTGTAATTTCATGTCATTAAGTTTTCTAATTTTATTCTTATTCTCCCTCTAACGACAAGAAAATTTATTTATTGGCCATATTTTTTTATCCTTCATGGACTTATTTGCATCATCAAAATGTTTTTATGAGACGTACTTATACTGTCTTACTATCATTTGGGGATATATCAAACTATTATATTATTCTTTAATGACTAAAATATCATATAATATCTTTCAGGGACCAAACACATAGTGTCCTTTAAGGACCAAATTGTATTATCAATTATTATCATTCAAGGATTTTACTAGGTAAAAATCTTCATGTTCTTTAATGGATATCCATATTACTTCAAATAATTTGATGCATAATTTTCTTTGTATTATTGGAAAAAAAAAAAAAACTTTTGATTTGTTACAATTTTCGATTACATTATACTTATAATCATGTGATAGTTTCAATCATAAAATATGTTTTTGACATATGTATACTTTTCATAATGTATATCTAAATTGATTTCTTCAAGATCTATTAAACTAATAAAGTGTCACTTATACAACGTTGTTATTTTCACTTTGTAATATACAATTTACTCTTCTGAAGCTTTTATATATTGATAAAAGATTAATACGATATTCATATATACTTCAAGTACACAACTATTATTCGTATTCCATCAATAGTAACCATTTTGCTTACTTTGCTTTGAAGTTAATTCCACTTTTGATGGTTAAAATTTATTATAATAACCGAGGTTTTTTTTACTATAATCATCATCATGACTATTAAATAATTTAACATTCGTTTCATGGAATGATATTAATTAATTTAATCATACGAGATAAATAGTTTTTCATCTCATCATCATTAACGTTGTTATTTTATGAGCAAATTTGAAGTATGAATTGTTTCATTCATTCATCTTCATTTATTTGGTGATCGAAAATACATATATATTTCATTAAATATAAATCAATTCTTTTACCAAAAGATATATATATATATTGTAATCTTATAGACATATTACAGTAAATTAATGAACAATTCTTCAAAACACAATCATAATGAATTGTAATAAATATTTAATAAACAATTACGGTATAAAAAATATATATATCATGTACCTTATTTTTGCATCTTGCTTTGAGGAAAGAAGAAAAACGAAAATAACATATCTTTCATTAACCAAACAATCTTATGAGAAATAACTAATAAGATAATTAAATAAAATATAAGAAAAATAAAATATTGTACATTTTCTTCTCAAAACCTAAAGTTTCAAGTTATAATGTAATTGTATTTCATAATTACATGTCTAAATGTAATAACAAATCAAAACTTCATGTTCTGATAGAATTAAGATTGAAATTATTTTTCAAATAACATCAATCACTGTAATTAGTTTTAAAATTTTAGGTTCTAAGTAAATTACAATCATACCTTAATTTTATGATGTGTTATAATAGACCCAAACACAAAATTACTATCAAAAAATTCTAATAGCCACCGTTGCCTAGTTCCCATATCTAACAGCTCATACTACTATCAGACCCTAGTAATGGCTTAACCATAGCACTAGCATATTTTAACCATATAACATGACGCATAGGATCATTATATGTATATCCGATTGAATAATTCGTATTAAATATATAAGTATGAAAATACATACCTCGATGCGTTAAATCCATAAATGAAAAATTTGATAATAAATTTATTGAGAATCTGGAATTTCTGGTTCAGATTTAATATATAAAAATTTGAATTCAAATTGTTCATCGAGAATCCAATCAATTAAATCAAATTTGATAAAATCATTATGTCATATGCAAAAAGTAAAAACATAACATCATAAGATCAAATCCATTCAATCTTTATTTAATTTTTTGTAGCTTGAAAGAGCCACATTACTTTGCATAACATTGGCTTCATACATAAAGCTCAAACTTATATATTTTGTTGTCTTTTATGTTTGAATTCATAGTCTATGTCAAGAAAAAAAAAAGATTTATGGTCTAAAACACATTTTTTCTATACAATAGACAAAACCGATTATATTGTTTTAGGCAACGATAATTTATTTGACATATACAATTGCCCATATTGAGCAAGAAAGCAAAAAAATAAAAATAAAATTATAATTTAACTAAAATTTTTAGTTTCAAATAAATTAGCATTATATAACTTCTGGTTCTAATAGATAAATGTATCAGAAATTATAATTATAATTAAATTGAAAATGTAGAATGGTTCTAAACAAATTTACAGTATAGAACTTCTGGTTCTAATGAAATTAAAAATTTAGAACTTCTAATTCTAGTTAAATTGAGACTATAAATTTCCTTATTCTATTAAAAACCTAAAACTTTTAATTTTAATTTTCACTTGTAATCTTCAAGTTGCAGACAAGAAAGTTATAAATAATATTATATAAAATATAATATCAAAATATAAATTCAATAACTTATTTTCAAATGTAGAAGATCTAAAAATAGCAACTCTCATATAACAATATTTATAAAATTATTTAATCAAACACCAAGAGCATTGATATCTCACAGAAAGTAAAAACATATATATACTTTATATATTTTTCGTATGGTACACAAATAAAGAAAAAAATAAATTTCTTTTTTTTTTCTCCATGGAGCAAAGAAAAATTTCATACAGTTTTTTCTTTTCTCTCCTTTTACATCAATCAAATCAATAGAACAAATTTTTTTGTTCAATCTTTTCTCTTTATTCAATTAATTAAATTATACAAACAATATATAGATTTGAAGCTTTTAATATATATTTTCAAAACAAGATCCACATTATACATGTTTAAATAAACATATAAACCAGGATAGCAAGAAGACGAAAATCAATTAAACTTGAAGCAAAATTTATTTTGGATTTAATATAACATCCGTTAGCATAATATGACATCTATACAAAACACATATGCTAATAAGATTATTTGAATCAAATAGTAAGAAGTAGATCATATGAATAAAATCTTTCATACCAGATTCGTGTTGATAACGTATTGTGACATATAACATAAAAACAATGAATATAGACACTAATCACTATAATAGAGAAAAAGAGAAATTAAGAAAGAAATAGTGAATATTCAACTGATACCATTTCAATTGTTACAATATAGACCTATTATAGATAAATTGGGAGAATAATTTTCATAATGAAATAATAATAAAATAGGTTATTTTTATAATGGAATAACAATAAATAAGGTAAATAATATTTTTAAAATATGAGTGATGTTAAGTCCATATATTTATAACTATATATATATATATATATTCTCTTACAATATGGGCAAAAAAGGGACTTTGATCTAGAGATGTTAACAGAGACAGATGAGGTTGGGGTGGATTCCCTTATCCCCATTCCCCTTTTGTTCTCCCATCCTCACCAAAATTCTCATTTGGAGAAAATAAAGACCGGGTATTCAGAGTTGGGTCCCCTATCCCTACCTCCGTTCCTTCATTTTTTTTCATTTTACTCACTTAATATATATTTTACCTTGTTTGACTCAATTTTTTTTTTTTGACAAAAATATATAATTAAAAACATTATTTATGAGTAATTGCATAGAATTTTAGCTTATTAAATCCATTACATTTCGAGATACAAAATGAATAATATTGTAAAACCATTATAATTCTCTTACAAGCATAATACATGATCAAAGTTCAAATAATACAAAACCATTACATGTAATAAAGTCATAAATAAGAAGATCGAAAAATTTGTTTTAATTAATTTAACTATTAAATATAAATATTTTTATATTTTATTTTAGAAATAAGGGAAATCACATTTGGATTTCCCCGCCCTCTATCTCAAAAATCCTTGAAGGCTACGTTTGATAGTCAGAACAAGTAATGAGACTGTGAGAAAAAAAAAAAAAATCTTGGGTCACCGTTACTCATGTTTGGTAAAAAAAAAATAAAAATTCGAATCCATTAGTCACCACTTTTCAAAGTCTTATTCTTTTGAGTTTTTAATATTTATATTTCTATTCAAAATAAATATTAATTTGTATTTATATTAAATAATTTAAAGATTTATTTATTATATTTTATTTAAAAATTAATGTACATTAATATTATATTAATTTAATCTAATCCAATTAAATCCCAATTATACCAAACACAATATAGTAATAATTTAATTTCATCAAATCCTATCTCATCCCTTCTGATTTTATCCTATCTAATGTCTTGTGACCAAAAATTTTTCCTAATCGGGATAGAGGCGTTGACAACTCTATTTAGATACAGTGTTATCTAATTTTTACTATGTTAATTTGAGAGGAAAAAAATAAAAATTATTGTACTTTAAGATGAGAGAGAGAGAAAAATAGACTAATTTTATTCATTTATCTGTAAAGCTTCCCAAAAGATATTCAAAAACACCAGTAAAAATCAGGTAAACACTAAATTCAAATAAAAAAAGAAATAAAAAAAAAAACTCACTATATATGGTGATTGATATGTATATGGGGAGACCTGAATCTTTAGTGTAAAATACTTTTTGTATACAGTCTGATGTAAAATAATTAGGGGATTTAATTCAACAGAAAAATCATAAATTAAGAAAAAAACAGCGGGCGCGAACGGCAGTGGCGCAGTAGCGAAACCGAGCTGGAAAGCAACAGTCCAAGCAACGCAGTGTGAAGTCCAAACTTTTAACATTCCACTTTTTTTGGATTTTGTTCTTTTGTCAACGCCGGATACCAGCCAAACTTTGCCGTCACCGTTTCAAAAAAACACTTAAATATAATAAACCAAAAAAATAAAAAATAAAAAAAGGCAAAATTTAACCACCTCTAGAAAGGGGGAAAAAAAAGAAAAAAAAGAACACAAGAAACTGCCATAAAAGCACCATTAAAATTTCTTGTCCGCACGCATACACCCCCTTGAAAAAGCCACGGCTCCTCTCCACCGTCCTCTCTACCTGTACTCCCCTGAATTCTAGGGAGAGAATCTAGATATTTCTGTCTCTAGAATTTCCCCCTCTACTACAATTTCAAACATTTCTCTAGTGCTTTTTTTGTTTTATGTTTTTTCTACTTATATACATACACACGTATTTTGAAGAGAGAGAGTTGAAATTAATAATCGAAGATGGGTTCGGGGTCTGAGTCAGGTATGGATTTGGTCAAATTGTTGGAATCTGTCCTCGGCGTCTCGCTTGGAGATTCGGTGACGGACACGGTGGTTGTGATCGTCACGACGTCGTTGGCTGTGGTGATTGGTCTGTTGGTTGTCCTCTGGAGGAAATCGTCGGATCGGAGTAGAGAGTTGAAGCCGGTGGTGCCGCTGAAGCCGCTCTCGCTCCAAGAAGAAGACGACGAAGCCGATGTCGGCTCCGACAAGAAGAAGGTCACCATATTTTATGGTACTCAGACCGGAACCGCGGAGGGCTTCGCTAAGGTACTTGCCGACTTTGCATGTTCAGTTTTGAATGGAGATTTGTGTAAATTGATTGGAGAATATCAATTGAAGCACTTTGTAAGCACTAATGAGACCTTAATTGCTGAATTTGGTTGACTGTTTTGATTGTAGGCTTTGGCTGAAGAAATCAAGGGAAGATATGAGAAAGCGGCAGTCAAAGTTGTTGACATGGTATGTTGTTACATGACATTTCGTTGATAGCAGGACTTGAATTGAACTTATTGTTAGGTGTCTGCTAATTCTTGGTTGGATTAGGATGATTATGCTGGGGATGATGATCAATATGAAGAGAAATTGAAGAAAGAGAGCTTGGCGTTTTTCATGGTTGCCACGTAAGCTAGTTTGTTTTGACTTTCTGGTTTTGAAATGTTATTTGATTATGGGTGGATTGTGCGTTTGATATTGATGAGCTTGATTTGTTTGTAGTTATGGAGATGGAGAGCCTACTGATAATGCTGCAAGATTCTACAAATGGTTTACTGAGGTTTGTTTGTAGTTCATTACTGACTCATAGCTGGTATATAGTCAAGAGTCTTATGTGTATAGCAATTTCAATGTATTGTGTGTTTTCTTTTAGGGAAATGAAAAGGGAGTCTGGCTTCAACAGCTCATGTATGGTGTTTTTGGACTGGGTAACCGTCAATATGAACATTTTAATAAGGTAAAACTAGCAAGATATACGTGTTTTGTTTACTTCATATTGTAATGAATTATATCTGATGGAACTCTTTGGAAACAGATTGCAAAGGTGATTGATGAACAGCTTTCTGAACAAGGTATAAGTCAATTTTAATTTTCCATCATTTATTTTTATGGTGATAGATTATTCATTTTTAATATAATCGGTGATTAATATTGTTTAAGAGAGTGATTAGATATTTTCGAGCTTGACATGAGCTATCAAGCATACTATGATGATTTTCTCCTGTTTATAGTTGTGCTACTCTATGCTTGTCATGATATTCTACTCTATATTTGTGCTACTGTTATTGTGTCTGTCACTCTCCTTTTGTATTTCCCTTCCTCTTTCATCATTAGAATATTTACATTACTCATTCATGGTTATATGCTTAAGCTATATCTTTGTTGCATGTCTTGGTCAAGCCCTTTTGCTTGCCTAATTGCATAGATGTTGCCAATTTGTTGTAGGTTTTTATTAAATTGAAACAGATATTTTACCATTGTTTGTTGAAAATTTCTTAGATTCATGGGAAGAACTGCAGGTTGATCTGCTTGCCTGATGAATGGCTGGTTGCTATAAGACATGAAATGTTCTCTCACTTGTTCTGGGATACCTTAACCCTGACATGCTTACTTTGCACTCAAGGAATCAAATAACCAATTGTGAAAAAATGAACATCTACCTTGTTCGCAAGAAGCCAAGAACAACATAAATGAATGATCAACTTTGAACAATAATTCTTGTGAGGCACACATGCATACATTATTCTGGTCTCATGTGTGCTATCAAGATTTATTGTGAAAAATATGGTGTATTATTACTAGCAGTTGATGCAAATCTTGACTTATCTAATGGGTACCGCAAATGTAGTGAGTGCATAGGCTGATGTTTCATTAATATGTCATTGGTGTGTGATTTCTAACCATTTCGAAGCTGTCAATTTGCCTCAATTATTCTTCCAGGTTTTAGAATCCTTGTATCAGTGACTTGGAAAGGTGTGAAAAATAATTCCATATTGGTATCAGACTATCAGTTATTTTCGGTTGGAATTTGTGTTGTTCCAGTTGGATGTGTTATAAGGCTGGGGAATGGAATCCAGTGTTTCTGGATAACCAAATAATAATTTTCTTCTTGTATAAATATTTTGGACAATACTAAACACCAAAGTTGTTGTTGTGTTTACTTTCACTGGCATAGATGTGAGTAGTTCAGTGTGCACTTCTGTTTATTTTCTCCTGATAGCATATATTTGTGCTTCCTTTAGTAGAAGGTGATGTATTTGGAGCTAAGTAAATGGTGTGCTTGGCATAAAAGCGGCTGGAGATTGTAATAATTTACTTTAGTTTCTCAAGCTTTTCATCTTATTTGGTTATAATTTGATTATGCACTTATTCTAGATTCTGTTTGTTTTTGAAGGTGGAAAGCGTCTAGTTCCAGTCGGTCTAGGTGATGATGATCAATGCATTGAAGATGATTTTACTGCTTGGTAGTCCTCTTAGGCACACAACTCTCTTACTTACCTCTATCCAATTTACATGGTTGCATCGTTTGTTTAAGCATTCTCTTCCGGGTGGGGGTGATTAGTTCTCTGATGTATTAACTGTACTTAACTTGTTTCCTCCCTTTTAGGAAAGAATTGTTGTGGCCTGAGCTAGATCAATTGCTCCGAGATGAAGATGATACAAATAAGGCATCCACCCCATACACAGCAGCTATTCCTGAATATCGTGTTGTGATTCATGACCCCGCTGTTACATCTTATGTGGATAAGTATTCAAGTATGCAAAATGGGAATGCTTCTTTTGATATCCATCATCCATGCAGGTATGAGGAGATCTGAAACCCTTAGTTTTGTAATATATTCATTTTTTACTGACACTGGTGTTGCTTTGTTTGCTTGAAGAGTCAATGTCGCTGTTCAAAAGGAGCTTCACAAAGCTGAATCTGACCGCTCTTGTATACATCTGGAGTTTGACATATTAGGGACTGGTATCACGTAAGTTCATGACTGTATAAGTCTTATCATTAGGAGGTTGGATATATTAGCTGTCCATCATTCAGGTTTATGTGTGAGAATAATCCAATAAAGGAAAGAGAAGACATTTTCTCCTGGATTTTTATTCTGTTCATTAGCTGCTCATAAGTTTTCTTTTTAGTTTTTGTCAACGTGCATTATAATCTTTGTTATCATTTTGATAAATGCTGTGAGAACAGTAATTTAGTTTTTATTGTGTTTAGTTATCTGTTTTCCTTACATTTTCGAAATGTCCATTTGATAGCCATGAAGAAAATCTCCTGCTAAAAGTGAAAAGTCTGCTGGTGTTAATTGATTTACTATTTCTGAAGTTTCTTCTCCTTAATTGGCCTTACTTAAGTGTAATTGATAAACTAGCAACTGGTTTGTTCTATTCAAATCTTTCTTCAGATATGAAGCAGGAGATCATGTTGGTGTTTTTGCTGAGAATTGTGATGAAGCTGTTGAAGAAGCCGGAAGGTTGTTGGGTCAACCTTTGGATCTACTGTTTTCAGTTCACACTGACAATGAAGATGGCACTCCTCTTGGAGGTTCATTGCAGCCTCCTTTCCCTGGCCCATGCACGCTTAAAACTGCATTGGCACAATATGCTGATCTCTTGACTCCTCCTCGTAAGGTAATTTAGTTTTCACTTTGCTGGTCCATGCCCGTCTTTATCCCACTTGTTGGTTCTATTATTTGAACAATCTTCTTTCCAAATTTTTTCTATTGCCAGACTGCTTTGCTTGCTTTGGCTGCTCATGCTAGTGAACCTAGTGAAGTAGAAAAACTGAGGTTTTTATCATCACCTCAAGGGAAGGTACAAATAGTTTGTGTTGTCTTTCGCCTAGGTTATCTTTCTATTACTGGTTCAAGTGATATTTTTTTGTTTATATGGTTTTTCTGTCATGCTTTCCTATCCAGGATGAGTACTCACAATGGGTTGTAGCCAGTCAGAGAAGTCTTCTTGAGGTAATGTCTGAGTTCCCATCAGCAAAACCTCCCATTGGTGTGTTTTTTGCAGCAGTAGCCCCTCACTTACAGCCTCGTTACTACTCTATATCGTCCTCACCTCGGTAATACACTTCTTCTGATTTGTGTATTTATGCCTACTTATTTCTCTTCTAGTTTGGTGGAGTTAATTCTTCTCTTGTACACAGATATGCACCCAATAGGGTTCATGTAACATGTGCTTTAGTTTATGGTCCAACTCCCACTGGTAGAATACATAAGGGGGTTTGTTCGACCTGGATGAAGGTAATTACCAAGCTTCAAATTCATTATTCTCTTTCTTTGCCCTTCCTGCTTTGCAAGACATGCACAATCATGCAGCATATGTCATGCTCTAGCTGCAACTAACAAGCATCTGTATGGAAAAAAAAAAATAAAAAATTCAGAATGCCATGGCTCTTGAGAGAAGCCAGGACTGTAGCTGGGCTCCAATTTTTATCAGAACATCTAATTTTAAGTTACCAGCCGATCCTTCTATTCCAATTGTCATGGTAGGGCCTGGGACTGGATTGGCACCTTTCAGAGGATTTCTACAGGTTTGTGATCACTTTTCTGGTATATGATTCCTTTGTTGTTATATAAAATGAAAATAATGACTAATGAGGATCGCTTCTTTTTGCAGGAAAGAATGGCCCTGAAAGAGGGTGGTGCTCAACTTGGCCCAGCTCTTCTCTTCTTTGGATGTAGAAATCGACGAATGGTTAGGACTTTTGCTACAGACCTTTCTATTATATATATATTGCTCCATATGATTTCTTTTTCTTTATTTTTGTTTGTAGGATTTTATCTATGAGGACGAGCTCAATAATTTTGTGGAACAAGGTGTTATATCTGAACTGATTGTTGCGTTCTCACGGGAGGGACCGCAGAAAGAATATGTTCAACATAAGATGATGGATAAAGTAAGTTGTAGTAGAAGCTAATAGAGGTGGCAATTCATGTTATTAAGACAACATCATTCAGAATTTATTCAATTCTATTCTGCGTGCAGGCAGCATATGTGTGGAGCTTGATTTCTAAGGGAGGATATTTTTATGTATGTGGTGATGCCAAGGGTATGGCAAGAGATGTTCATCGCGCTTTGCACACAATTGTTCAGGAGCAGGTATGTTTATAATTTAATATCAATTTCAAATCTCTGTTTTGCCCACTTTCACACACAATTTTCGTGTTTTTAAGCTGTCATGTTAAGACTTGTTTTGTTTGAAAGGTTAATAGGGTTATCCTTGTGGATTTGGAAATCACGAGTTCGATGGTTTATGACAAAGGAATTTTAATCGCAATTGTAATGTTTATTCACAAATAATATAATGTGCACATTCTTGTATCAAAGGAAGTTGAATTTCCAAATTTGTCTGCAATAAATTTCAGGAAAGTGCGGACTCATCAAAGGCGGAGTCTATTGTGAAGAAACTCCAGATGGATGGAAGGTATCTAAGAGATGTCTGGTGATAGTTCTCATCAACTGGGCTGTTGGTTTATAACATCCTTTGCCAAATTCAGTGGTGGAGCTCTAGCTTTTTAGTTTGACTACTACTGTAGTGGCAACCAATTCTGATAACAACGATGGAAATATAAACTAGTTTCATTAGAAAATGAAAGTACAAATTCTCATATGTTTATCATCCTTTTTCCTTTTTTATTTTTTATTTTTTTGTTTTACTTAATTTTTATTTTTAATCTCTGAATAGTAGGATCATTTGTTTTCCGACTCTTGTTCAGAATTTGACAAGATGGTGAGTAGTAGCAAACGTGTCAAAACATATTGTCGTAGGTTGCCATTGGTTGTTCTGATGGTGTTGTAGTGAAGATTGTATTAAAATGAAGGTGTTCAATAAAGCTGAAGTCTGTTTAAATTTCATTCAAATTAAAAGAATTATGGAGAAGTTGTGTTCACACGTCAAGAAGCTACTTTCGTCGAAGTGATGGACAGTGGTTCCGAACTAACATGCCAATCTAGTGCGACTCGTCAGTTCAGTCGAACATGTCAACTTTGCTTTCTTGCTTTTTCGCTGGTGGGTTTGTCTGTCAAGATAAGGGATATATATTATTACCAGAAAGGCAAAAACACATAGAGAGTTGATATTTGAAGGACTGAATCCTTAAGTAGAACGACTATTTACGATATGAGAAGTATAAATCTGTGACTTGATGTTGTCTCAGCCATTGGGTTGCTTTATCAGTCATTCTGGAGCGGCTCGAAGGATAGGCTTGAGTGCATCACCCGCTCATCAAAAGACTTTATAAATTTGAATTAATCTAATAGGCTTTGATGATTCTAAGAAATTTATGATTATTCTCAGATATTTAAAAGGTTTCTAGGTCTAAATTTATAAGTGATTGATAAAACTCTTAAGCAAGCTTAAGCGACTAATTCACATAAGTACAAGGAAATAAAAATTGTAGTACTACCCAAGCTTTTTACTGGATTGAGCAACTTGCGTGCCTTTGCTTCTTTGATTTTGAACCTTATTGTGCCATCTTATATTAATAGCACCATTTGAACCAAAATAAATTATTTGTTACGAGGAAGGCTACTGCCTCAGCAGAGGCGGGCTGTGTTTAGTGTGCGTGAAGGAAAAGGTTCGACTCACCATAGTCGCTCAAAGTTTGTGACAGTTTTCTCCTAGTATATATATGGATTGCTCCCTCATTTTTTATGTGTTGATCTCTTATGTTTCTGTAAGCTTATCTCCAGGTCATGGCATAATGTATATCGTTGTTAGTTCTGATTGTATCCTAAACTGATCTCAGTCATAAAAAAAATTATTTGTTACAATTAACGATTGACCAATCAATTAGTTTGAAATATCCAAATTACACCTTGGCATCCTATTTTGTACTTATTATAATAATTTGATTTATAATTGTATAATAAAAACAAGAATGAATATATATATATATTTAAAACACCTCATCTAATGATGATAAATTGATCTTTTCAATAAAGATTGATCGATCATTTGAGAACCTCTATAAAGAGGTTGATCGATAATCGATATTGTCTTTATGAAGGAGATCCTATGATGTTCATCAGTGGATAGAATAAAGATTTGCGTCTAGGTTTGCTTTGATCTCCATTAATTGAGATTTTTGAAGATTTTTATTAAAGGAGATTTATGATAATTTCACACATTCCTTTAATGGGGATCCCAGACTCCACACCACTAATGAAGATTTATTCTCAAATCTTCTATTTGTGAATCGCTTAGTGTAGACATTCGAGTTATGTATATAGCGATTGACCTTAATAAGTCTTGAGAAGATCTTTAAGCATAGATATTTAAACCACATATGTATTGATTGATCTCAATAACCCTTGCTTCATAAATCCATATATTATGGGAATAGTTAATTAGATTGTGCATGTAATGCTTAATCGATGAGTGTCGATAGAGCATTGGGAGTAGATAGGCTATGAATGTCCTACTTGGTCTTGGTAGGTACTTGCTTAACAAACCACTATGTTGTGGGAGTAAATATTGATATGATTTTGATAAGCTATGCTTAACAAATTTTATGTTGTTGTAGTAGATTTTCAGGTTGTGCCTATAATACTACTTGATAGGTCTTTGATAGATATACGAGAGTACATATTTAAATTACATGTATAATACTCAATCTTTGTAAATCTCTACTCAACATCTTCTCGTATTATGAGAATAGATATTTGAGAAATACATGTAGTGCTTACGCGATAGATTATAATTCTAGGATATTGTATAATGTCAGTTCTTTATAAGTTTGCATGAACTTTTTAACTCATACATTGTTAAATTATCTTGTTAAAAAAAAAAAAATAATGCCACGTGATGAAGGCAAAAATTCGGACGACAATTTAAGAAAAGTAATGTTTTTCAAAACTTTGTGGAAGTAGCATGGGTAGTTTAGTCAGGCGGAGTAAGTGTGAAAACAAATGGGCAAATGGCATACCGGTACATTCCAGACTCAAACCACCACAGTCCCAAATAATACAGCAGTGAATAGATTCTAAAAAAGCAGTTAATGCTTGACAACTAGACGCTTAATTGGATTTTGCAATCATAATCATAGCTGATAGCCCCAAAGGTTGACTCCTTAATAAGTTGACTCACAAAACCCAGGAAAAAGGGAATCCAAATCACAATTTGGTTCTTATCAATTACTTCGTAATCAAACGAAATCTTAATCCAAAACTCACCAATTAACTTCAAAAGGAAAATAGGAAAAACTGGGGGGCATTACCGTCATAACGCACGAGAGTACTTGGTTGAGCTCCATCCGATCGGAGTCTCGTGGCCCAAACACTGCTTGCCACCGTCTCTCTCACTCTCCCTCTCTTCTTTTTCAGTTTCAGGCACACCCCCCACAAACAACTAGTCTCTCCGTCCACTCCACTAAACCCCAGGGGAGGCGCGTGCTTCCACGCTCTTCAAAAGTCTCTCTCACTCACCCACTCTCCTTGTTTCTTCTTATTGTCTCTTACTCTCTCTTATTCTCTGTCTAAAACCCTTGCTAGGGTTTTGTATGTGAAATTCTTATCACCAACCAACAAAACAATGGTTGAGAAGGCTAACAAGAGGCACAAGAAAGGCTTTATCAGCGAAGCTGACATTTCCTCTCTCTTGCAAAGGTAAAAAAAAAAAAGGAATCTTTTTTTTGGGTGTTTTTAATTTATTGATGTGATAGTGGTGTTATTATTGAGCAGGTACACAGCAAAAACAGTGCTGGCATTGCTACAAGAAGTAGCACAATGTCCTGGTGTGAAGCTGGACTGGAACGCTTTAGTGAAGAAGACTTCGACTGGAATTTCAAATGCCAGAGAGTACCAGATGCTTTGGAGACATTTAGCTTATCGTGACATCTTGCTCGATAAATTGGAAGATGACGCTCTACCTCTGGTAATTTTTTAACTCCCATTTGTTAGATGCTATCAAATTAGTGATGTGTTATTGTTTTTGTATTTCTAGGAGTGACATGGAAAATGTTATTGCTTTAGGACTCAGATTTAATGTGTATATATTGTCCAACTTTATATGATTTTTTGGGATTGTGCTTTGTTTATGGCTGCTATTAGCGACATTTAAGAAATGTCTCTTATTAATGTTTCATTTTACAGGATGATGATAGTGACTTAGAATGTGATTTGGAAGCTTTCCCAGATGTCAGTCACGAAGCAGCTATTGAAGCCACAGCATGTGTAAAAGTATGATATATTTTTTCCTACTGCTGTTTCATTTTTGAATTTAATGTGATTCCCGTTTACAGAATATGTGCTACATACATGATTATTCAACTTCATAAAATATCTCTTGTTCTTTTTTAATGAATCTGAAGATTGCTCATTGTTTATGAATTGTGTAAAGTAGCATCTTTATCCCCTCTTGTTACCTTATTTATGTTTGCTTTATGGAAGTTCCCCGCCAAAATTTTTCACCTTTTGCTGACTATAAATTGTAAAATGCATCGAGTGATCTGGGGCACATGATACTGATAAAATTTTTTATAGATTGAGACTGGGTAACATGGTACATAAGGTGCCAGTACCATTCCACTAAGACTTTATTAGGGAGAGAAAGAAGGTTCACACCAAATAATAGATTCATTGATGAGTGAAGTCAAATATTTTAAGGAAGGGTGTAGCTTATCTGAATATGCTTTCAGCTTCCATTCCTTTGGATAAATTCATAGGCCCTGGTCCCCTGGAATATTTCAACATCAAGAAGGAAGTATCCGGAATCTCTTAACTCCATCTGATTGTGTATACTCTTGTGGTCCTGTCATGTGCACAGTTTATGAGTTGGATCTGATTCAATTCAGATATTAAAATTCATTATTTATCTTAGTTCTTCATTGTTCTTATGGTCCAGTAAAATTATGTTATAAGGATCTTCTTTTTTCTTCTTTTTTTTTTTTTTTCCAGGTACTTATTGCATCTGGTTTACCGAGTGACTCCAGTCTTCCAAATAGTTCCACAGTTGAGGCTCCATTGACTATAAATATACCAAATGGTCAATCATTTAGAAGTTCTGCAGAAAATTCACAACCTGCGTCCTTAAACCAAGGGACGAACATCACAGTTCCGGTATCTGTTCAGAAACTGCCCCTACCTTCAACAACATCTACTGAAGCACTGGATAATAATATGCCTCCTCGAAAGAAAAGAAAGCCATGGACTCCTGAAGAGGATATTGAACTAATTGCTGCTGTGCAGAAATATGGTGAAGGGAGTTGGGCAAATATCTTAAGAGGAGATTTCAAGTGGGATAGAACTGCTGCTCAACTGTCTCAGGTTTCTTTTTTTTAAATCACCATCTTGTTAACATGGTGTGGTTGTTCTCAGATTCTTTCTCTTTTTCTTTTTGTTTTTCCATAATTACTACTTCATGCATTCTGGATGATCTCTTCCCAAAAACCAACACAATAGGTGGTGTGAACAATAAGTGCCTGGTAAATGGAAGTTCTGTTTTCTCTTTCCCCTTACCTTGTATGATAATTCAAAAATTAGACGAATGTCATAATCAGCTCACATTTGTTATCACCTTGGCTTTTAAAATAACCAAGCTCATTGACTCTGACTACACACCTGTAACCCTATATATATATATATATTTTTTTTCAACACATAGGAAATTTGCAATTTAGTCAAAGTATGAATTATCAGTTGGGAGTTGCTTTGTATGCTACATGCTTTTAGGATTATCAAGAGATCACATGGATGCTCATTTGGTTGCATGGGTCACAAAACAACCAAGCTGTGGATACTAAACACTTACAATTGGCTTACAAGCATTTGTGTTATTTATTAAAGCTACAAAGTTTGTGAATTTTGAACCTGTTTTCATTTATTTGTTTATTATTTTTTTTAATTTTACGACAGGATCTATCGAGAGATGACAATGGAACTCAAAGGTTTATGTCTGAAAACTTAGAAAATAATATTCAGAATGTAACTCTTTAATAACATGGGGGATTGAAAAACAGTTTACTCGTTATACTATATTCTACAGGGGAATGTAGTGGATGGAGTAGAATGATTTGACTTTCTTTTTTTAGTGCCACTAATTATAATTTGAGCAGAGAAGAGTTCATCGATAGATGTGTTAAATGTTAAAGAATTTTCATAGTTTAAATCCTCGCCGCATTGAACTTTCTTTGTGGTAATTGGTTTACTCAAGTTCTCGTCATTTTAATTGTTGTGTTGATTGATCTGATAATGTAATATATGTGGCTTGCTACAACTACATGTAGATTGTTTTGCTAGGGAATAGGTAAAGAAATATGTTATTTATCGTTTATTGAAAAGGAGTATCTTATATGCAGTATGGTGATGTGGTGCAACTAGTTCTTCCTTGTAATGAACTGAAGGCACTAAGTCATTTCCTTTTTCTTTTTCTTATCTATGATTTTTGTTTGGTCATGAATGAATATGCACTAGATAAAGGTTGATACAAGGTGGAAATAATTGAAACTACACTTTGATTTCTGTGTCATAAGTTCGCTGTCCACCTTCTTTCTATTCTTCACAGTATTCTATTGTTGTGCTGTTAGTGTGCTCCTTTGTTAGTTTCCTTTATCTGAGAGGAAGCATTCTTAACTGATTAATTGTTTGTATGCCAATTATTTCTGTCTAGTTTTGTTGTTGCTATAAATTAAATTTATGATCCCTAATAGAAGTTGAATTTTGAAATTATTCCCTAATTTCGTGGCTTCTTCCTATAAATTCTTTGGTTTAAACTTTCGTTGAAATCAAGTTTGAGTTGATCATAAGTGACATTTCTAGTTGGGGTGACTGAATTATGATAAAAGACTATGAGAAAGTTTTTAAGTAACTGAAATATGCTTGTCTGCCAACTTTTTATCCCCACTTAAATTTTATATATGAACTTATATTTGTGACTTCATCATACATCCATTCATAATTTTTTTTTTCTTAATACAAAGGTTGTAAAAAGTAGATGGAAGCTAACTCACTGTCTCATTTATTGCATTAAAAAAAAAGAGTAGTTGTAAATTGAAGTTGCAAATTTATATGTTAGTCTGTGAAGTTTTATTAGTTTTAGTTGTCGATGTTTGCATATCGTAAATGTGTATATTTGGTCTTTTAATCCATATCTGACATTGAACTCTTATAATGAGTTCAATAAAAGAATAATAATACATTTTACATTAACAACTACACACACATATTTATGTGGTGTGTTTGTATTTTATCAGGTGTGGGATGCCTGCTTTTATGCGGGAACTCCCGTTCACACTTATATATATATATATGTATGAAGTGTGGGATCTCACGACTTTTTGTGCATTATGCCCAATGCTCACTGAGTGAATTGGTGAGAATTGGGCGTTTTGCATGAAAAATGTTTGGGATCCCGCACCTGATATATGCGGGTCAGAACGAACTGATTTTATTAATATCAGTTCTAAGTTTGTGGTTGATTGGATGCATTGACTTTTGGTGCAGGCATTAATAAAATCAGTTCGTCCTGAAATGAGAAATACTCTCTCTCTCTCTCTCTCTGCAGATATACGTTTAGTCAGACTTAGTTTTCATATCATTTCGAAAATAGCACTTTTTATTGAATTTGATGCCTATTTTTTATTTTGCATTGATGGTCAAGCAATTTGATTGTAGTTAATGCTTTATAGCAGCCATCCGTTGTCATCTAGTCCGGTCAGGATGTCTGGGTTTTACCCAGTTTTCCCGGGTTCAAATCCCGGCAACGGAATTTTTGTTGTTGTAATGTTTTGATTTTCATGGATTCATGGTTAATATGTGAATTGAAATAGTTAGGGTATTTTCTGTTAACAATTTAAATGGGTGTATAGGCACAGAACCTTGATTCAAATACGAGACAATTGTTATTTATTTATTTTGTACATTATTTTCTTGTTTAGTGTTCTCTGTTCTGCTAATATGACAATTTATTCCAATATCTGCAGAGGTGGAACATTCTTAGGAAGAAAAATGGTGGGGTGGTTTTGGGAGCCAATTCAAATGGGTCACAGCTCTCTGAGGCACAGCTGGCAGCTCGTCATGCAATGTCCCTTGCACTTGATAGGCCAATTAAAAATATAACCGCATCTTGTACTAATAATAATGGTGATTTTCTTCTCTTATCAAGCTAAAGTTGTGAATTGACAAATTTTTCATGATTGTTTTGTGGAACCTTTTGCTTCGATAATGGGTGGTTGTTTTATGGATCCTCGTGTCAATAATAGGCAGCCTTTATTTTTCCTCCTGATGTGCTCTATCAGTTTACCATCTATCACTTATATCTGCATAATTTGAATGATTTCCCTTGGTTCTGGAACAGCTGGGACAACATCAAATTCAACAGTTGGTAGCTCTGTACCTTCTACTTCAAATGCTGAAGCTTTGCCAGCTGGCAGCAACTTTGTGCAAGCGCAGTCTCAATCTCAACCAGGCCCTGTTGGAACTAAGTCTTCTCCCATGGGATCACCAGGTTCTGTTGTGAAATCACGGGTGGCATCAAAGAAAATGCCCACAAAGCCTAATTTCACTTCAGAGTCGAGTTTAAGAGCTGCTGCGGTTGCTGCTGGGGCCCGAATTGTTACCTCATCAGATGCTGCATCACTTCTTAAGGTTGCTCAGTCAAAAAATGCAATCCATATTATGCCATCGGGTGTTTCCACAGTCAAGTCTTCAATGACTGTTAATACCCCTGCACATTTGGAAGTTCATTCTAATGTGCGCTATCTTCGTACTGGCATGGCAGCTGCACCACCCTCCGCCAGCCCAGTTGTCACATCTAGTGCCACACAACCCAACTTGGTAAAAGCTGCCACACCAAGAGTTCAGCATAATACAGCTTCTGAACCTACAAACGCTGTTATCTCTAGTCCAGATGCTGAACTTCCATTGAAGCCAGATGTTAAGGTAGCAGAAGAGAGAAAAAATTCTGATTTAAGCAGTGTCGTAGGAAATGAACCAAGCAAGAAACTTCAAGAAGATAAAGGGCCCTTGCCAAAACCTGAGTCAGAATTGAAAAATCAAGTAGCTAGTGCTAGGAATCCAGATTCTTTGAATGTGGAAATGGCGGATACTGATGAAGTACACAACAACAACCAAGCTGAAGGTGATGAAAACAGAAATGACGATAAGATCATGAAGTTGCCGGTCAAAGAAAGTAAAGGTCAATCTGCAGCTGAAGAGAATTGTGAGCGTCAAAGCTCTAATCAGGAACGGTCAGATTTGCCAAACATGTTAATAGATGAATGCAGTGGGAATCCGGAGCAATTAAGTGGAACGAAAGCCAGCAATGAGACGCAACAGGGGTGACAAATAAAAGTTTGAAGTATCTTGTGCAAATTTGGAAGACTGATTTGTCTAAATTTGAATTCATTCGTTTCAGTAAATTTGTGTAGTATAAATTTAGCTGTTGAAGAAATCAGATTAAGTAAATGATTTATTGGTGTCCTTTGTCAATGGTGTAACTTCTCTGTTGCTTGGAGTGCAATGTAGGAACCAAGATGAGCCATGTTAGTAGCGTGGGGTTTTCACTTTTGAAAGTGGGTTTCTGCTGTGAGAAAACTTAGAAGATAGTAACCCTATTGTTCTTTTTTTAACCCCCTGACATTAGAGACGCTATGTAATGACCCTATAATTACATAGTGGATTCAGACAACTCTCAAGTTTGTACGACGCTCATTCAACGTTCTTCCCTGAATTTGTCCAAATAAAACATGGCAGGGCACATGGGATCCTCCCACCTAGAAGTTATAAGGTTCAAGCATAGCAACTTGCAGAAATGAAAGTACTTCAATCAGAAGTTCATATTAAACCAAGTTTATGCTTTCATCACCCAAACACTAGGCGGAATTCTGCCCATCATCAGCACTTGTGATTATTGTTCCACTTCAAACTGGAACTAACTTTCCAACCTAGCTTTTCCTGGTTTTGTAAAACAGATATTCAATCAAGAGCAGAGTATGAATGACTGAAAAACAAATGAGCAAAGCTGGGATATGGAAAACTATAACATAAGATTGACAAGAAAAACATAGTTCCTTAAATTCTGCACTAGTCTATCAGATTCAAGAAATTGGAAAAACTAAAGTAAATTAAAATAAAAAGCAGGAGGTCAATCCCTTCTTCAATGCTGTTCCAAGAACTTTATATCAAGGACTAGTAGCAACAAAAATGCTATAGTGGGCTTCCAGTTGCTAGACTACTGTACTGTTTCTGCAATGCTGGATTCATGCAGGAGAAGAGTGATGGCTTCTGTGTCTTCTTCTTTAACTTGACTCCAAATAGGAAAGACCGCAAAGGGATTCTAGCTCGACTAGAAGAGCTTTTCAATGGTTGGTTAGGCCCCAGCTCCTCATCTAGCTTCGCAAGTGTCCTCTCAACCTCCATCCGAAGCTGTCTCACTTGATTAAGACCTGTTTCAAGTTCACCTGCAATCTTCCTGTTCTCCTGTTTCATGTTGATAACCTCACCTTGGAACTTTGCCGCTTGATAGTTACTGAGTTCAGTCTGTTCAGGCCTGATACCTGCACTGGACACCCTTGAGATCTCATCTTGAATACTGCACAGAGACGTGTATCTACCAAGTAATTCATCTTTAAGTACTACATTGTTTTCCAACCATAATGTTAGTTCAGTTTGTATCTCTCTCAGATGCTTGTATATCGGGCGTGCCTCTGAGTTGATAGAATGACCCTTCTTGTTTCCTTCTTGGTTCTTAGCTCTCAGTTTCATCAACTCTGATCTCAAGTCCTGTACTCCACTTTGGAATTTATGTATCTGATGAAAAGAGGTGCTGAACCTCAACCAGAACTCCAGGTTTTCCTCCAGAAGTTCATCAATGTCTGCACGAATCTTGTCTTCTATAGTTGGAGCTACATGGGGACTTTCGATTACATGTTTTATCTTAAGCTGCCTGTCATCCCTCTTAGGAGACTTGTTCACGTCGGTTCTCTCTTTGTAATCATAATTTTGTTCACTCATTCGTGTTGGCTGTTGATGAAAACCTACAGATGAAAAATTAGAAATCGGGGAGACAGTTTCTTGAGTTACACTTTCTTGGCACCCTTCAAGCTGTGACTCTGCTAAGGTTTGTGTATCTACATTTTCTTCCATATGTGCATCCGGAGAATGTAGCATGTTACGTAAAGATCGAATCTCCTCATCCCTGAAGGCAACTGCATTCTTCAATTCCCTTATCTGCAGTGCCAGTTCAATGAATCCATCTCGGTTTTTCTTCTCCACATCACCAAGTTTTCTCTTTACCTCCTGATAGTTGCGAAGAACTGTAGTGTACTCCTCCAATAGGATCTTGTCTCTATCTTCCAATCCATTTTCCAGCTGCCTCCAGTTTGGAGTTTCTTCTCCTTCCTCCATCCCAAGGTCCTCATGCTCGAAATAAAAGCTACTGCTTGCTCTTTCAGGCATGTATTTGTTCTCATCTTTTTCCTCCCGGGCTGAGTCTGGATGGTGTTCGGACATGAAGTCATGCTTATCGCTCAGGCCAGAATCAACAAAGTTTTCTCCTTCAGCTTTGGCAGAATTATGCTTGTCTACTTCATCTCCACCATAAGGATACACCTGGTCTTCATAATCATGGTCCCCCTTTACCGCATTGATTTTGTGGAATAGTCCTGTATTGTCAACTTCTTCTACTATCTCTGCATTTTGTAATGTGTCACACAGATGATCAATATTACTATTTGCTTCAGTAATTTGAGTTTGGATATCCATGTTTTGATCTTCAATACTTTGTTTGAGGCTTCTTAATCTACGCAATTCTTCCTCCAATGCGTCTAGCTTATTGCGCATAATTTCTACATTTTCAATCAAAGATCCCTTTTCCTTTTCTAAGCTCCGAAGCTTAGTGTGTAGGTCATCTGTTTCTGATCTCAATCTCTTCACCAATGCAGCTTGGGAAGAGACCGTGGTTTCTAGACTTTCAACCTTTTCTACAATTTCGTCAACTTTCTCAGCCAATTGCGCCACTGTGAGAGACCTGTTCGAACCAGCACCAAGTTCATTTTTCACTTTTTCATGTGACATTTCCACAATATGCGTCCCTTCTTCAAATTCTCTGATCTCTGAATCGAAATCCATCATATCCGAACCTGGCTCCTCATCTCCATGTTTGAAAAGAAATTGATTCCTGAGGCTTGCAAACTTCTCATGACATTCCATAATCCTTTGGTACTCCACTCTTGCATCTCCTACAGACTGCTCGTGTTTATCTTGCAACTTAGCCAAGGTGTCCTGGCACGACTTTAGAGCCGTGGCTGCCATCAAAGTTCGAGCCTCATTGTCATCTATAACAGTGCCAATACCAAACTCATCTTGTAAGCTGCAAACTTTGGCTTGCATTTCAGTTACTTGGTTTTCAATCTCCCAATACTTGCCATATGCATGTTCATAGGAACTCTTCACAAACTCCTTTTCAGTTTGCAACGCCAAGATTCCCTTTTGAAGTTTATCCATTTCTCCCAGCGCCTCATCTTTGGTCAGCCCTGAACTTGGTGGCAGTGCTGCTGCTCTAGCTGCGCTAGCACTCATCTTTAGATTTCCCTTTCTTGACATTACCATTGACGGGCTCCTTAAATCTTTCTTTGGCATCGCGGGGACTTTTGGGATGCGAGAGTTAGGTTCAGTCAGTTGGGTGGTAGAAGTGGATGTTAGACGTTGATGCTCTTCATCTTCAGCATCTATCGCGAACTGAACTTGCTCAGGGAAGACAGTGGCAATAGTGCGGTTGGCACTTTGCAAATCTTTCGATAGGTGATCAAATCTTTCTGCCAGTGCCCGGTATGACCTGTACGAATCCTCCACAAAGTTTATAAGTTCAGGCCTCTTCCGGTAATACATTTCTGCCCTTTGAGCAAACGAGTCCCCATCATCATCGATGATCTTCAGCATTTCTTCGACCTTGTCATCCATATCTGTGATTTTATCCAGCATATGTCAACATCATCTACAATAGGCTACATAGCTTATGAATAATGAAGATTTCAACATTCCTTGTCAAATTCATTTACACAAAATGTTGATTACTTTTACTTGCTTAGATACTAAAACAAATATGATTGATAACTTAACGAAAAATATTTTGTTGTTTCTTATCTAAAAGAGAACTGAAACTGTTGTTTTTCTTGTCATACAACATCACAATTTTCCCATCAGTTTTATTGCACCAGTAATGCAAAACTAACAAGAAGTCCATCCTTGTATAATGCTGGTTATTGCAATGTGTGGACAAGACACATTTTCCCTAATATACGCAAAATTGTTATTAAATCCATTTAATCTATCTAATTGAACAAAGAAACAATGAAAAGGTCGATAAAAATGATATTGTTCCTTAGACAACAACAATCTTTTAAAAAACCAAGTCCAAATCAGAAAAATACCAGCTTTTTGTAAAGTTGATGACAATTAAAAGCAGCATGAATCATTCCATATAATAATCATATACATATATAAGAAGAAAACTGCGTACACACCATGGAGGTTCTGTTCCAGCCACTTTGACTGCTTTGTCCTGATGTGGCTTGCCCACCACCATGAATATGCATTGCTAGCTGCTCTCTGCAACATTCTATCTCTATAATGAAAATCAGAACTTTCAGTTCAACCCATTATAGAAAAAGCTATGAGGATCATGATTATGTGCACAAAAAAGATGTCACAGACAAACAAACAAACAAACAAACAAAGCTTTTGTGATCAGAATATGGAGGGGAGGATACTTCGCCCGGATTATGAGTTGGATCCTTTGACAAGCTCCAATATATATATAGTGCCCTTCAATGAGGGTGTCCATGTGGCAGGTTGTTTCTCTTGCCAGCTTGTCAGTCTTAGGAAACATGTAGGACATGTCCTTTTTGGGTTCAGTTATGTTTGTTTTGATCTGCCTGTGGTGGCATGTTTTTCTTTCACTCTATTGGCCCAAATCTTGGACACTCTTTTACTATTATATTCTAATTAGCGTAGCTGTTATTACTATAAAATAGAATGGAGTTACTTCATGCAAATCTCAGTGGGGAATTTGTTCCTTTCTTATTCCATAATTAGTGGTTTCTAGGTGATGCTTATCTCTTACGTGCAACCAATTTTGCTTCTTCATATCTCTGCATGCCCAATTTGCATTGCTTATTTTTGTCCTCTTTTTTAAGTGATAAGGTCTGATGAGCTCTAGGGAATGTACAGGGGATATTAATGCTGATGACAGACTGAAAGACCAAAATTTGAGGACCAAAAATGTGATTAACAAATTTGGGTGAAAATGGTATAATTCTTTTGTTTTATAGGATTTTATGTAAACTTAGAAATAGGTTGTATTAAATGAATAAAATGTTGGCTCTGTGGGGACAACGAGTATCCTCAAAGTTGTTTAAAATATGGATCTATAAAATAAAATAAATGGTTTAATATTTACCTTATTGGTTAATTTTATGGTGTCTTGGCAAGAGATACCCAGAGACAGATGATGATTCCTTAAAAAGCCATGTAAGTACCTCGATTCATTACAAAACGTTTAAGACTTTTATGTTTTTGATATAATGCTATTTATACAAGGAGTTTGATAATATTACTAAAGTAAGAAATTATTAAATTATTCAGTTTATTTCATCACAGTGTAATCCCATTTCAGAAATTATGAAACCTCCCTCACCTTCTTAGTGATGGACATAGGATGAAAAAAAGAGAGAGAGAGAGAGAAATTTTTTATGGAGTTGAACTAAGGACCAAGAGAACTAACTACAAATTTAATGTTGAACAATAATCTCATATTGAAAATAACTGAAACGATTAAATTGATAATAATGGGTAATTTATTTTTGGAGAATCAACTTTAATTTTTAACTCAGTCCATGCTCATAAAATAAACAAAAAATATAGCAAAAATAAATATAAAACATGAAATCCATATAACATGCAAAAATAAACAAAAAATATAGTAGAACATAAAAATCAAGGTGAAAAATAAATACAAGGCATTACAGATTGCAGTCTTAAAACAAAACTCAACTCTCAAACATTTACAAATAAATCATTGACTGTATCTTCATGTGATACTAATCCATTATACTTACGATATACCGAGTCTAACATAATTTTAAAAAATTCAATAAATTGAATCTTTAATAACAAATAGACAAAAGAAATCAGATCCTTAGTCCATAACTCTCCGATATTTGAAAATCATCATTTTCTTTTTCTTTGTCTATTTGCAGATGAAAAAAAATGAAAAAAAAATGTAAAAATTTGTTTTTGACAAAAAAAACGAGATTATTCGTTTTTAATCATTTTCAGTCCCTTAAAACATGTCACGTGCAACATTACATATGAAATGTTACTGGTAAAATATTTCACTCACAACATTGCATATGTAATGTTTCTTCCAATGAAGTGAAAGCTTTTCTAATGTTGAAAACGATTATAAGTAATGTTTGAGGCTACAAAAGAATAAATTTTTTATTCCAAAAAATGATTTTTTTTTTGTTTTGGATCATTTCTAACATTTTACACAAAAGGCAAAATCTTCATTTTCATATCAAAGAGCTTAAAATGTAAAATGTCGGCTATGCTATATGGCCTTCAACCTCGAAAGTTCATATATTAAGGTGGTGTTGACATTGTAAACCAGCCAACCAGATTCTTGAACCCAATGCCACACAGATAAGGAAACCTGCAACAAACAAACCCAATAATGGCAAAAAAGAGGAGAAGGAAGAAGAAAAACACACAAGATTTGAAGTGGTTCGGCCTTTTTAGAAGTGCCTACGTCCACTGTTTCTGTTATTAATGACAGTCTCTCACTAAGCCTTTAATCTCTCGGAATTTCGACAGAATAACAGCCCTCACAATTTTTCTGGATGCTTAACAATAAATGTCCTCATCTATTTATAGAGGAGATGAGGCTACAAATGGAATAAACAGACAAAAAGGACTGATCTTGTCGTAATTAATGTTGCTGGAGAGCATTTAATGCTTCTGACTTCTGCCAGGTCAACTCTGGCTTCACGCGTGGGCCGACTGCTAACCCATGCTGGTTTGGTGAGATTTCCCGAAATTAAGCTGTCATTAGGTGAGAAACCCTTACTTATCGTGTAAGACACGCCGTTTTACTGTCTTGCACTGAAACTAAGCGGACTGAATCTTCGTCGTGACGATCTTGACTTCGATCCGGCCTGACGATCTCGACGTCACAATGATCGGTATGCGACCTCAACGTTGCTAAGAAGGCAATTGGCGTCTGACCTTGTCTTCGCTAGTCCCTTCACGGACTCGATCTCGTCGACTACTGGAGCGATCTCGCGAGCTGATGAATAGCGCTTCATATCTGGTCTTGGTGGCTTGGGCCACTATCTTGATGGGCCTTTGCCAGCCCATTTGAGGAATCCAAAAATACCCATAACAGGTGGTAATTGTCAACACGATCTTCCGATGATACGATACAAAATTAATCGGTTTAGCTAGGTTGAACTTATCAAGGTCATTAACAAGTCAATATGTTAAGCTCATTAACTAACTGGTTGTGTTTGAGTTATAGTTTTTCTAACTCAATTAACTCAATTCAATATGATTAAGTGTCAATATATCATTTTAAATTTTATTTTGGATCAACATGATATCATAATTGATTGTTTTCATTTACTAAACATTCACTCAACACTAAATGCGTTTAGTGAATCAAATAATGTAATTAAAAGTTAAAAAATATATAAAAATTATTTTAAGAGTCTTAGTAAGTTACTTTAATTAGTCATATTTGTGTTTAGAGACATGAAATTGAGCTTAAAATATAGGTTGAGCTAAAAATTAGCCGATCATATTTGGATTGGTACAATTACAACACTAAATTCCTATTGCCACTCATCCCACCACTAATACAACACATGTGAATTTAATGTAGAACATCTACTCTTGCATTTGACCTTTTTTTTTAAAAATTTATCAGCAAATAGGTTAAAAGTCTAATGAAATTTACCGAGATCAATCATTACTTACACAGTTTAGATATCTACTCTAATCTTATAATCCGAAAACAATTACTTTCATGATAAGTTTAGAAAACTATCCACACATATAACATTTTAAACTTTAATAATGGATTTTAAAAGTCATTACCTTGTCATTGGACATCAATAAATTCAGAAATCATAAATATTCCAAACACAACCTCATAACCAAAAACTTCAATAAACAAAAGAGTCCAAATATGTATAAGTATATGAATATCACGGTTATATGAAATTTTGACAGACAATTCAAATTCATGAACATTATGGCAGAAATTATTTACAAAATATTTTAAAATTGTAGAATTTCGAAAACAAATCTTTGACCATCATATATAAATATTACAAACATTAAATTGGAGCAGAATTATAAAAATTTCAATTTCGGAAGGCTCATATCATATAGGTTTACCATTTTAAATCTCCGCATTTGTTGGAGGTCAAGTGTAGAGATCAAGCTGTTAATGTTAAGTCATAACTTTTAGGAATTGGGATTTTAATGAAAAGATTGATATAATCTTTTTTCATGAGTTACCTTTATCAATTCCTATAGTTTAGGGGAATAATTATCTTCATTAAGATAATCATTCTCATTGATTCTTGGCTGATTATGCGCTGCCAATTCCGTCTATATATTTCAGTTTTGTCCTCATTGAAATTATAACGTCGGTGATGTCTTGGCTGTTAAATTATACAGTAGAAGATTTTTTACTTTATGGGCCGCCGAAGAAGATATGGGATGCTGCTAAGGAGATGTATTCCAACAATGACATTATAGCAGAGTTGTACGCAATTGAGAGCAGAATTCATGATCTACGTCAAGGTGAAAATACCGTCACTCACTATTATATGACACTCACTAAATACTGGCAGCTACTTGACATGATTGAGGAACACAAATGGAAGTGTGAGGAAGATGAAATGATGTTTAAGAAATTTGTGGAGCAGAGAAGAATATTCAAGTTTCTACTTGGGTTAAACCAAAATCTTGATGAAGTAAGGTGGAGAATTCTGAGAACCGAACCTCTTCCAAGTGTCCGGGAGACATTTTCTCAAGTACGCAGAGAGGAAAGTAGACAGAAGGTGATGATGGGATCCTCAACCACAACATCAACCTCTAAAAAACTCTGATTCAGCACTCGTTGCACGAGGATTGAATGATAACCGGCAGAGGAAAGGTAGAACTTGGTGTGACCACTGCCGCAGACCGGGTCACACCAAGGTAACTTGCCGGAAGTTGCACGGAAAACGGCTTATTAGAAACCAAACTGCTGCACTGTAAGTGATAGGGAAAGCCGCGGTAATTTAGCATCCAAATTTTATGTGCCTTGAGAAACTCTTTCCATCTTTATTTAATAAAAGTTTCAATGTGAGGTCTGCCAACTATAAAACACTATCTAGAGGTCCTGGGACCATACAGGATCAATAATCAATGTAACAGGTGCTAGGTGGTTTGTTTCGTTTATAATTTGACCATACCAAGGTATTCCTTATTAAAGAAAAATATAAAGTCAGTAATATCTTCAAAAATTTTTACAAAATGATTTAGACCCAATTTCAAACAAAAATATAGTTTTTGAGAACTGATAACGGGAAAAAATACTTTTAACTCTACTCGAGGAATATCTATTAAGTCTAGGGTATAACACATCAAAGCTCATGTGTTACACCTCAACAGAATGTGTTACAATACATTTCAATTGTCGACCATCAAACCATTATCAACCACAACAATAATTAATGTGTACTTAACAAATGACATTACAATACAATAGCTGACTCAATTTGGATTACAGAAGTTGATATACAAAGACAAATATTAACATAGGTTGCAGAATTACAAATAACAAAACTAACGATGAAATCTACATTTCTGACAATGGGTGTGCGAGAGGTAGATACAGAGAGACAGTCATCCAATTTAACATTATATACACATACTTAGCAATTATTTACAATAACAAGATGAAGCACAAAACAGCTTCCGTATTTACAGCCATATATACAGCAAAGAATTCAAGGCACATATATCTAGAACCAGAACCCCTTCTTTTTCTTATTTTTGTTTAATCCATAACTCTGAAGAGCAAGAAGATTAGAATGGAGAGAGGAAGACATCAGGCACACATAACCTTCCTCCATGAAATCTTTGCAAAAGAAGCAAAACGTTAAGATACTCATCCACTGATGCTTCAATCATTGCCACGTCTACTCATTTACTCATATTAGCTTTGAACCAACATAAGGAAATCCTCTTCTACTATTAACAATAGAGTCAGGCTGGCTAACCACTTTTTCTTTTTGTCTTTTTTTTTTTTTTGTTTTTTTTTTTTCAATTTTCTGTCCTCTATTATACTTTGTACATTATTTCTTTTAAACAGAAGAGTGGGGTTCTTCCAGAAGATCAAACAACATCCATGGAAGCCGCGTAATATATAGACTAGTTTACAATGTCAGCTGTCTGCAATGTCAGCCGCTCTGGAGGGATGACAGCCATTGTTCCATATACTTCTTGCTCTCTGCAAATTGAAGTGAAATGCAAAGGGAAATTCAGCTTCGATCATACACTTTAAGTTTAATGAAGAAACATATTGCATTTAGCTTTTGCCAACCGATAGATTATATACACTACCAAGAAAATATATAAAAATATGACTCCAACAAAAAGCCCCAGATATATGAACTGATTGCTTATTCTTTCCAATTGATTGAATTGCTTTTGTAGATTTGTCAAACTATTTACTTGGCTAACCAGTCCAAATCCTGCCAAATCGATTTTTCAATATCTTAGTTCTCATTTCTTCTTCTACTTTTTGATGCCCTCGAATTCTTGTAGTGTAATCTTATTTCTAGCAATAAGGGCATTCTATTATTAGACCAAATGGAAGGATTGCAAACCAATAAACAATAAAGAACATCTGCACAGACAAACATGCAGATATCAAGACAAAATGATATAAAAACTAAAACAATAACCAAAGAATGCTCATTCCTCCTAACTACCTAACGAAAATATTAAGGGCACTAATGATGGATCGAATGCCTGTTGTTTCTTTTCAAAATTTACAAATCCATTAACTTTAGCATATCAATACCCAGAAACAGAACATGCTCAAGATTTTCAGAGACCTTAAAAAAAAAAAAGAGGAAATGAGGAAAAATTTAGGCCCAAAATTTGAGAGGTAAGAGTACTGATTTCACTTAAACAATTAAGGATGGAGAGCTATATATTTGCTTTTAGTTCTAGGTGAGAAAGAGAGAGAGCTG